>CM062815.1:572433923-573033923 GCA_031772625.1 Pinus tabuliformis
ATCGGAACGAATCCCAGGTGGGTGCGGCCTGAGAATAGTGAGCCAGTACTTTCATCCTTCTGCTCGCAGTAGTTTCCCACCCTGTCCTGGACGTGGGGGGCTGCTCTTGAGAAGAGAAAAAAACAATCTTTTCCCGACTCGAAAAATTCATGAACTGAAAATAGCCCTCTAGCAGATTTAACCATTTTATCTACGGCATCTGCATCTATCTCGACCCTCGAATATGGGGATTTCAAATTAATGTACCTTAAAGGGTGGTGGCGTTTTCCAGAGTAGCTTGCTGGAAGCGATGTGTTGCTTCTGGGTAGCGCGCTGAAGGATCTGGGTCAAAGTTGTCCATCATCGCGTTCCGTTGTCGCTCGAGGGCTTCTTCGAGCAAGTTTTTGATGGGATCTCCTGCCCCTCTTCTTTTTCTTCTCGTCCGCCATGGGGGCCGTCGGAGGATTTGCGAGGATGGTCTTGCAATTTTTCAACCAGTTCAAGCCCTGACTCATTATATCCCGACCTTGTTGGGGACATGCAAAGAGAAAAAGAGGAAAAAGCAGACCGCTCTGATACCACTGATCCGGATTTAAACAGGAACGCAACAAATTACAGAGATAACCATATACACAAAAGATGCAGCGGAAATAATACTTCATTTCATTAATGGAAAATACTGAAATATGCTTACACAACTGAAATGGAAATAAACCAGCTAGGGCGATGGTAGCTTATCTTGAGAAGAGATGTGGTGGCTACATGCCTCTGAACTGTGTTACAATGAGGCTCGAAGGCTATTTATTGTTGAGAAAAAATTGGAAAACCCAACATTCCAAAACCTAACCCTAGGAGATGAAACGCCAAATTGTGGGCCCCGTTTGGGGTAAAATTGGTACATCAACTTCCCGGGGTCGTAACTCTTTGGCAGTGATCTCCGTTTGACGCGTACAATAGCTGTCATTAGAAAGATCTATCCGAGCACTATCATTGGTTGGAACGGGAAACATCGGTCCATTCCATGGTCCCATGTTGCCCCGGATTCCCCAAAAAACGTCGTTTAGGGCCTCAAAACGACTCCGGAAGTTCAGGACCCGAAAAACTGCTAAAAATAGTAAGTTGTGCTACAATTAAGGAAACTGAAAATGCTGAAGGAGAGACAATGGTGGGGGTCCAGGTGGACTTGGCAGGTGGCCACCAATATCCACCTGGATCATTCCTGCCCCCTTAGGAAGCAATGGTCCCCATTGCGTTGAGCTCCTCCATGAGATGAGGAAACTTCTGCTGAACTTGTTCCCTGGTGAGCCACTTGCCCTGTTGAAGGAGTTGGCCCTGCTTTGACAACTCGATACAGTTGGATATTCTGTTGGCGAGTGTTCTTGATCTGTGTGTCCATGATCCGATAAGTTGCAGCTTGTTCCATGCAATCTGGATTTAATTTGTGGGTTTGAGCTGTTCTGCAATGTCGGATGTGTCTAGCAATGGTGGAAAGTATGGCCGAAGGCGGTCCACATTGAAACACTGGGTGCAGGCCAAGAATGGGGGGAATGCTGAGCTCAAATGCATTGTCTCCCATAGCCTTAGTAATGGTGTAAGGACCATATCGGAGTGGTCTCAATTTTCGATTGGCTCCAGTAAGGCGTTCCTTTTGCAAATGCAACCAGACTTTGTCGCCCACCTGAAACTTGTGTGGCACCGGTGTTGATCATGTCGCTGCTTGTATTGGCATTTGATTTCTCAAGAATGTCATGGACCTGCTGGCGAATATGTTGGATGCGCTCAATGAAGCTGGTGGTCTTATCTGTTTCGGACTGGACATGAGCTGAATTCATGTGAGTAGCTGCAAGTGGCATGGCCACATCAAATGGGGCATAGTGGCTGGAATCCCAAACCCACCTGAAAAGGGCTATGGCCCAGTGGAGCTGTGAAGAGCTCGGTTGTAGCTGTGCTGAAATAGGGGAGGCTCTCGTCCATGTGCGTGGAGTGCTTTGAGTTGTACATGCGCAGAATGTGCACAATCATCATATGACAACCTCTGTTGGCATCAGTTTGAGGATGGAAGGCTGTGGACTTCGTGAGTTTGGTGTCCAGCATTGACCAGAGACTGGACCAAAATGTTGCTGAGAAAACCGACTGTCCCGATCTGAGATGATAGACTGTGGGATCCCAAAGTGCACCCACACTCGTTCAAAGAAGAGTTTAGCAGTGGCTTCTGCTGTGATATTCTTCTTGCAGGCCATCATAATGGCCATCTTTGAGAACCTGTCGACGACCACAAAAACACAGTCATTTCCATGCTTAGTGGAAGGAAGGCCTGACATGTAATCCATGGAGATGGATTCCCAAGGTCGACTAGGGGTAGGCAACGGGGGTATAGAGGCCGTGCTTCTTAATGGTCGGTTTGGCAATGGCACAGGCAGTACATGATCGGATGTACTTCCCAACATCCTGTCGAAGATTCGGCCAATAGAAATAGTTTTGCAGTACTGCCACTGTTTTCTCGACCCCGAAATGCCGCAGCCCGACTGTAGTGTGCTTCCCAAATCATCTTGGCACGCTCGCTTGAAGGAACACAAAGGTGACGAGGTGGCATAATAGGGCGTCCTGGAGGTGAAAATCTGCAACTGCCGACCTTCCAAGAGTGTCTGGTATGTGTGGCCGAATTCTGGGTCGCTTTTGTAGAGAAGTGGCCAATCAGAAGTGTCTTGCCCAAAAGAGTTGAGCACGGTGGTTAGCGCCATGATCGGTGGTCGACTGAGGCAATCTGCAACATTATTGGTGCTGCCCTTTTTATACTTGATATTCAAGTGAAACTGTTGCAGGTATGTAGACCACTTCTGATGGCGATCATTCTGCAATTTCCTTGGGTCTGTATGAACTGCAGGGGTCGGTGGTCTGTGTGGATGACCGTTTCCTTCCCCAAAATGTAATGCTTCCATTGTCGGTAGGCCTGTACAATGGAATACATCTCTTTATCATAAGTGGGGTACTTCCGGACTGTGTCTGAAAGTGTTTCACTGTGTTATGCCACTGGATGTCCATGTTGAGTAAGGACTGCCCCAATAGCATAGTCAGAGGCATCTGTCTCGACCTCAAATGGTTGTTGTAAATCTGGTAACGCGAGCACTGGTGCGTGCAGAGGCGATCCTTCAATTCCCTGAATGCCTTCGTTGAGATTCAGAACAAAAGAATTTTGCTTTCGCCCCGCCCTTGGTGACTTGACTCAAGGGCCAAGAAATATGAGAAAACCCAACACAAACCTGCGGTAGAAGTTGGCAAGACCTAGAAAGCTGCGGAGCTCTGTTAGAGTGGTTGGAGAGGGCCAATCCCGAATGACTTGGATCTTGGCTGGATCGACATGCACCCCTGTTCATCAATGATGTATCCCAGATACTGAACCTCGGTCATGCCAAAAGTGCTTTTCTCCAAATTGGCACATAGCTTGTGTTGCCGCAGTGTTTGGAGAACCTGTCGGATGTGGTGGAGGTGCTCTTCCCAACTCTGGCTGAGATCAGAATGTCATCCAAGTATACTACTACAAAGGAGTTGGTGAATGGCCGCAAGATGTCATCCATTAGCCTCATAAAGGTTGCAGGTGCATTCGTCAATCCGAAAGGCATGACCAACCATTCGAAGAGGCCCTCCTTGGATTTGAAGGCAGTCTTCAACACATCGGAGGTTCGATTGGTACCTGGTGATATCCTGACTTCAGATCGTCTTGCTGAAATATTTCGCCCCCTTTAGTTGGTCTAGGAGGTCATCAATCCGCGGGATCGGGTACCTATTACGGACAGTGATCTTGTTCAGCGCCCGATAGTCAATACAGAGTCTCCACGTCCCATCCTTCTTCTGTACCAACCTTATCGGGCTCCCACAGGGCGAAGAACTCGGACGGATGTGACCTTTCTGCAGGAGCTCCTGAATCTGCCTCTTGATTTCATTGTTCTCCAGAACGGAGCGCCGATAAATTGGTCCATTGGGTAGCGGCGCACCTGGGGTCAGATCGATGGAGTGCTTGACTTGACAGTGCAGAGGAACCCCTGCCGGGGAGGTGAAGATGTCCTCGTACTCCTCCACAATCTTGTCCATCTGTAGCTGTCGTGCAGAGGGACCCGTTTGGAGGCCGCGGCCACTGTCTTCTTCTTCCCTTGAGGGCGTATCATCAGGAAAACAAATTTCCTGGTTTTGGAAATGAATCTACTGCATTGTTTTGCAGTAATCAAAGAGATGGCGGCAGGTGGTGCTACCTCTGGTATCCTGAACAACTTATTTCCAATGTAATAATAACAGCACGGGGCCTTGATTCATACAAGCATGTCGCTTCCACAAGTATGGTTGTCCTAGTAATACATCACAAACTTCAAGGGGAGCAATGTCACACAATACCTCATCCGTGAAGGGCTTGATGTTGTATGGAAGGCGACACTGCTGGCTCACGCGAAGATCTCGCCCTTGGTGAAGCCACCCAATGGTGTATGGTTGTGGATGTGCTGTGGTCGGTAAGCCCAACCGCTTCACGACCTTTGCCGAAATGAGGTTCTTTTGACTCCCGCTATCAACAATGAACTGTAACGGGGAGCCCTTTACCCACATCTGGGAGTGGAAGAGACGCTCCTCCTCCTCTGGATCTTCGGGTTCATTTTTCTGGATCTTTACGGTAGCAACAGTGGCGCTGGGATCCGCATCAATGATCTGCTTCCCTTTTTCATACCCCTTATCGGGTTCTGACTCAGAGTCGGAACATGCATCTGATTCTGAAACCTTTAGCTCAGCCACCAGTGACTGCTTGGCCCGACACTCACTTGTGTTGTGAGTGGAGCTCTTATGGAACTCGCACCATTTTCCAGTGTCCTTTCTCGGGCTTCGCGGCGTTGTTCTTTGCTTGCAGCTTCGGCTGGTTGTCTTGGGCTGTCCCGCCTTGGCTTTGTCCTTTGTTCTGTGGTTTAGGGGCACCTTTCCCTGCTTTGGATTCGCAGATCCAAAGTCTCGCTTCTTTTGTTTAAACTTCTGCTCGACCTTTGACGGCATATCGGTATGCTGCGCGAGCGAGGGGATGTTTTGGAATTGTATTTCTTCCTGGATGTACTTGTGCAGGCAGCCACGGTATTTGAGTATCAAATGTTGCTCCGAATCCTTGATACCCAACTTTGTGCGAAGGTTATGGTAAAAGATTGGTGAACTCGGCAGTCTTGGTCCTTCCCTGCCGCAGCGTGGTCCACTTTATGTATTCATCCTCATAGCTTCCGACAGGGTAGTACTGCTCCTTGATGGCATCCCGGAACGAATCCCAGGTGGGTGCGGCTGAAAATAGTGAGCCAGTACTTTCATCCTTCTGCTCGCAGTAGGTTTCCACCAGTCCTTGACGTGGGGGGCTGCTTTGAGAAGAGCAAAAACAATCTTTTCCCGACTCGAAAATTCATGAACAGAAAAATAACCCTCTAGCAAATTTAACCATTTATCTACGGCATCTGCGTCTATCTGACCCTCGAATATGGGGATTTCAAAATTAACTTGTACCTTAATAGGGTGTGGCGTTTCCAGAGGAGCTGCTGGAAGCCGATGCGCCGCTTCTGGGTAGCCGCTGAAGGATCTGCGCAAAGTTGTCCATCATCGCGTTCCGTTGTCGCTCGAGCGCTTCTTCGAGCAAGATTTTGATGGGATCTCCTGCCCCCTCGTCTTTCTTCTCGTCCGCCATGGGAGGCCGTCGGGATTGCGAGGCTGGTCTTGCAAAGGTTCAACAGTTCAAGCCCTAACTCCTTATATCCCGACCTTGTTGGGGACATGCAAAGAAAAACAGAGAAAAAGCAGACCGCTTGATAACACTGATCCGGATTAAAAAGGAACGCAACAAATTACAGAGATAACCATATACACAAAGATGCAGCGGAAATAATACTTCATTTCATTAATGGAAAATACTGAAATATGCTTACAACCAGAAATGCAAATAAACTAGCTAGGGCGATGGTAGCTTATCTCTGAGAAGAGATGTGATGGCTACATGCCTCTGAACTGTCTTACAAATGAGGCTCGAAGGCCTATTTATTGTTGAGAAACAATGGAAAAACCCTTAACATTCAAAACCTAACCCTAGGAGATGAAACGCCAAATGTGGGCCCCGTTTGTGGGGTAAATTGGTACATCAACTTCTCGGGGGTCGTAACTTTGGCATATGATCTCCGTTTGACGCGTACAATAGCTCATTAGAAAAGATCTATCGAGCACTATCATTGTTGGAACGGGCAACATCGGTCCATTCCATGGACCATGTTGCCCCCGGATTCCCAAAAAACGTCGTTTAGGGCCTCAAAACGGCTCTCGGAAGTTCAGGACCCGAAAATTGCTAAAAATAGTAAGTTGTGCTACAATTAAGGAAACTGAAAATGCTGAGAGAGACAAATGGTGGGGGTCCAGGTGGACTTGGCAGGTGGCCACCAATATCCACCTGGATCATTCCTCCCCCCTTAGGAAGCAATGGTCCCATTGCGTTGAGCTCCTCCATGAGATGAGGAAACTTCTGCTGAACTTGTTCCCTGGTGAGCCACTTGCCCTGCTGAAGGAGTTGGCCCGCTTTGACAACTCGATACAGTTGGATATTCTGTTGGCGAGTGTTCTTGATCTGTGTGTCCATGATCCGATCAGTTGCAGCTTGTTCCATGCAATCTGGATTTAATTCTGTGGTTTGAGCTGTTCTGCAATGTCGGATGTGTCTAGCAATGGTGGAAAGTATGGCCGAAGGCGGTCCACATTGAACACTGGGTGCAGGCCAAGGAATGGGGGAATGCTGAGCTCAAATGCATTGTCTCCCATAGCCTTGTAATGGTGTAAGGACCATATCGAGTGGTCTCAATTCGATAGCTCCAGTAAGGCGTTCCTTTTGCAAATGCAACCAGACTTTGTCGCCCACCTGAAACTTGTGTGGCACCCGAGTGTTGATCATGTCGCTGCTTGTACTTGGCATTTGATTTCTCAAGAATGTCATGGACCTTTTGGCGAATATGTTGGATGCGCTCAATGAAGCTGGTGGCCTTATCTGTTTCGGACTGGACATGAGCTGAATTCATGTGAGTAGCTGCAAGGGGCATGGCCACATCAATGGGGCATAGTGG
This sequence comes from Pinus tabuliformis, assembly GCA_031772625.1. Taxonomy (NCBI): domain Eukaryota; kingdom Viridiplantae; phylum Streptophyta; class Pinopsida; order Pinales; family Pinaceae; genus Pinus; species Pinus tabuliformis. Next base: position 572,441,012 of record CM062815.1, read on the forward strand.
CTGGAATCCCAAACCCACCTGAAAAGGGCTATGGCCAGTGGAGCTGTGAAGAGCTCGGTTGTAGTGCTGTGATGACATAGGGGAGGCTCTCGTCCCATGTGCGTGGATGCTTTGAGTTATACATGCGCAGAATGTGCACAATCATCCTATTGACAACCTCTGTCTGGCCATCAGTTGAGGATGGAAGGCTGTGGACTTCGTGAGTTTGGTGTCCAGCATTGACCAGAGACTGGACCAAATGTGTGCTGAGAAACGACTGTCCCGATCTGAGATGATAGACTGTGGGATCCCAAAGTGCACCCACACTCGTTCAAAGAAGAGTTTAGCAGTGGCTTCTGCTGTGATATTCTTCTTGCAGGCCATCATAATGGCCATTTTGAGAACCTGTCGACACGACAAAAACACAGTCATTTCCATGCTTAGTGGAAGGAAGGCCTGACATGTAATCCATGGAGATGGATTCCAAGGTCTCGACTAGGGGTAGGCAACGGGGTATAGAGGCCTTGCTTCTTAATGGTCGGTTTGGCAATGGCACAGGCAGTACATGATCGGATGTACTTCCCAACATCCTGTCGAAGATTCGGCCAATAGAAATTATTTTGCAGTACTGCCACTGTTTTCTCGACCCCGAAATGCCCAGCAGCCGACTGTAGTGTGCTTCCCAAATCATCTTGGCACGCTCGCTTGAAGGAACACAAAGGTGACCGAGGTGGCATAAATAGGGCATCTGGAGGTGAAAATCTGCAACCTGCCGACCCTCCAAGAGTGTCTGGTTATGTGTGGCCGAATTCTGGGTCGCTTTTGTAGAGAAGTGGCCAATCAGAAGTCTCGTGCCCGCAAGAGTTGAGCACGGTGGTTAGCGCCATGATCGGTGGTCGACTGAGGCAATCTGCAACATTATTGGTGCTGCCCTTTTTATACTTGATATTCAAGTGAAACTGTTGCAGGTATGTAGACCACTTCTGATGGCGATCATTCTGCAATTTCCCTGGGTCTGTATGAACTGCAGAGGTCGGTGGTCTGTGTGGATGACCGTTTCCTTCCCCAAATGTAATGCTTCCATTGTTGGCAGGCCTGTACAATGGAATACATCTCTTTATCATAAGTGGGGTACTTCGGACTGTGTCTGAAAGTGTTTCACTGTGATATGCCACTGGATGTCCATGTTGAGTAAGGACTGCCCAATAGCATAGTCAGAGGCATCTGTCTCGACCTCAAATGGTTGTTGTAAATCTGGTAACGCGAGCACTGGTGCCGTGCAGAGGCGATCCTTCAACTCCCTGAATGCCTTCTGTTGAGATTCAGACCAAAAGAATTTTTTTCGCCCGCCCTTGGTGACTTGACTCAAGGCCAAGAAATATGAGAAAACCCAACACAAACCTGCGGTAGAAGTTGGCAAGACCTAGAAAGCTGCGGAGCTCTGTTAGAGTGGTTGGAGGGGCCAATCCCGAATGACTTGGACCTTGGCTGGATCGACATGCACCCCTGTTCATCAATGATGTATCCCAGATACTGAACCTGGGTCATGCCAAAAGTGCATTTCTCCAAATTGGCACATAGCTTGTGTTGCCGCAGTGTTTGGAGAACCTGTCGGATGTGGTGGAGGTGCTCTTCCCAACTCTGGCTGAAGATCAGAATGTCATCCAAGTTACTACTACAAAGGAGTTGGTGAATGGCCGCAAGATGTCATCCATTAGCCTCATAAAGGTTGCAGGAGCATTCGTCAATCCGAAAAGGCATGACCAACCATTCGAAGAGGCCCTCCTTGGATTTGAAGGCAGTCTTCCACACATCTGAGGGTTCAATTGGTACCTGGTGATATCCTGACTTCAGATCGATCTTGCTGAAATATTTCGCCCCCTTTAGTTGGTCTAGGAGGTCATCAATCCGCGGGATCGGGTACCTATTACGGACAGTGATCTTGTTCAGCGCCCGATAGTCAATACAGAGTCTCCACGTCCCATCCTTCTTCTGTACCAACACTATCGGGCTCCCACAGGGCGAAGAACTCGGACGGATGTGACCTTTCTGCAGGAGCTCCTGAATCTGCCTCTTGATTTCATTGTTCTCCAGAACGGAGCGCCGATAAATTGGTCCATTGGGTAGCGGCGCAACCTGGGGTCAGATCGATGGAGTGCTTGACTTGACAGTGCAGAGGAACCCCTGCCGGGGAGGTGAAGATGTCTTCGTACTCCTCCACAATCTTGTCCATCTGTAGCTGTCGTGCAGAGGGGCCCCGTTTGGAGGCCGCGGCCACTGTCTTCTTCTTTCCCTTGAGGGCGTATCATCAGGAAACAAATTTCCTGGTTTTGGAAATGATCTTACTGCATTGTTTTGCAGTAATCAAAGAGATGGCGGCAGGTGGTGCTACCTCTGGTATCCTGAACAACTTATTTCCCAATGTAATAATAACAGCACGGGGCCTTGATTCATACACAGCATGTCGCTTCCACAAGTATGGTTGTCCTAGTAATACATCACAAACTTCAAGGGGAGCAATGTCACACAATACCTCATCCGTGAAGGGCTTGATGTTGTATGGAAGGCGACACTGCTGGCTCACGCGAAGATCTCGTCCTTGGTGAAGCCACCCAATGGTGTATGGTTGTGGATGTGCTGTGGTCGGTAAGCCCAACCGCTTCACGACCTCTGCCGAAATGAGGTTCTTTTGACTCCCGCTATCAACAATGAACTGTATCGGGGAGCCCTTTACCCACATCTGGGAGTGGAAGAGACGCTCCTCCTCCTCTGGATCTTCGGGTTCATTTTTCTGGATCTTTGCGGTAGCAACAGTGGCGCTGGGATCCGCATCAATGATCTGCTTCCCTTTTTCATACCCCTTATCGGGTTCTGACTCAGAGTCGGAACATGCATCTGATTCTGAAACCTTTAGCTCAGCCACCAGTGACTGCTTGGCCCGACACTCACTTGTGTTGTGAGTGGAGCTCTTATGGAACTCGCACCATTTTCCAGTGTCCTTTCTCGGCTTCGCGCGTTGTTCTTTGCTTGCAGCTTCGGACTGGTTGTCTTGGGCTGTCCCGCCTTGGCTTTGTCCTTTGTTCTGTGGTTTAGGGGCACCTTTCCCCTGCTTTGGATTCGCAGATCCAAAGTCTCGCTTCTTTTGTTTAAACTTCTGCTCGACCTTGACGGCATATCGGTATGCTGCGCCGAGCGAGGGGATGTTTAGGAACTGTATTTCTTCCTGGATGTACTTGTGCAGGCAGCCACGGTATTTGAGTATCAAATGTTGCTCCGAATCCTTGATACCCAACTTTGTGCGAGGGTATGGAAAAGATTGGTGAACTCCGGCACGTCTTGGTCCCTTCCCTGCCGCAGCGTGGTCCACTTTATGTATTCATCCTCATAGCTTCCGACAGGGTAGTACTGCTCCTTGATGGCATCCCGGAACGAATCCCAGGTGGGTGCGGCTGAAAATAGTGAGCCAGTACTTTCATCCTTCTGCTCGCAGTAGGTTTCCCACCAGTCCTTGACGTGGGGGGCTGCTTTGAGAAGAGCAAAAACAATCTTTTCCCGACTCGAAAATTCATGAACAGAAAAATAACCCTCTAGCAGATTTAACCATTTATCTACGGCATCGGCGTCTATCTGACCCTCGAATATGGGGATTTCAAAATTAACTTGTACCTTAAAGGGTGTGGCGTTTCCAGAGGAGCTGCTGGAAGCCGATGCGCCGCTTCTGGGTAGCCGCTGAAGGATCTGCGCAAAGCTGTCCATCATCGCGTTCCGTTGTCGCTCGGGCGCTTCTTCGAGCAAGATTTTGATGGGATCTCCTGCCCCTCGTCTTTCTTCTCGTCCGCCATGGGAGGCCGTCGGGATTTGCGAGGCTGGTCTTGCAAAGGTTCAACCAGTTCAAGCCCTAACTCCTTATATCCCGACCTTGTTGGGGACATGCAAAGAAAAACAGAGAAAAAGCAGACCGCTCTGATACCACTGATCCAGATTTAAACAGGAACGCATCAAATTACAGAGATAACCATATACACAAAGATGCAGCGGAAATAATACTTCATTTCATTAATGGAAAATACTGAAATATGCTTACAAACCAGAAATGGAAAATACACAGCTAGGGGCGATGGTAGCTTATCTCTGAGAAGAGATGTGATGGCTACATGCCTCTGAACTGTGTTACAATGAGGCTCGAAGGCCTATTTATTGTTGAGAAACAATGGAAAACCCTTAAAATTCAAAACCTACCCCTAGGAGATGAAACGCCAAACTGTGGGCCCCGTTTGGGGGTAAATTGGTACATCAACTTCCCGGGGTTCGTAACTTTGGCATACGATCTCCGTTTGACGCGTACAATAGCTCTTTAGAAAGATCTATCCGAGCAACTATCATTGTTGGAACGGGCACATCGGCTCATGTTGCCCCAGGATTCCAAAAAAAACGTCGTTTAGGGCCTCAAAAACGGCTCCGGAAGTTCAGGACCCGAAAAAATGCTAAAAATAGTAAGTTGTGCTACAATTAAGGAAACTGAAAATGCTGAGAAAGACAATGGTGGGGGTCCAGGTGGACTTGGCAGGTGGCCACCAATATCCACCTGGATCATTCCTCCCCCTTAGGAAGCAATGGTCCATTGCATTGAGCTCCTCCATGAGATGAGGAAACTTCTGCTGAACTTGTTCCTGTGAGCCACTTGCCCTGCTGAAGGAGTTGGCCTGCTTTGACAACTCGATACAGTTGGATATTCTGTTGGCGAGTGTTCTTGATCTGTGTGTCCATGATCCGATCAGTTGCAGCTTGTTCCATGCAATCTGGATTTAATTTTGTGGTTTGAGCTGTTCTGCAATGTCGGTTGTGTCTAGCATTGGTGGAAAGTATGGCCGAAGGCGGTCCACATTGAACACTGGGTGCAGGCCAAGGAATGGGGGAATGCTGAGCTCAAATGCATTGTCTCCCATCGCCTTAGTAATGGTGTAAGGACCATATCGGAGTGGTCTCAATTTCTGATAGGCTCCAGTAAGGCGTTTCCTTTTGCAAATGCAACCAGACTTTGTCGCCCACCTGAAACTTGTGTGGCACCCGGTGTTGATCATGTCGCTGCTTGTACTTGCATTTGATTTCTCAAGAATGTCATGGGACCTGCTGGCGAATATGTTGGATGCGCTCAATGAAGCTGGTGGCCTTATCTCTTTCGGACTGGACATGAGCTGAATTCATGTGAGTAGCTGCAAGGGCATGGCCACATCAATGGGGCATAGTGGCTGGAATCCCAAACCCACCTGAAAAGGGCTATGGCCAGTGGAGCTGTGAAGAGCTCGGTTGTAGCTGTGCTGAACATATAGGGGAGGCTCTCGTCCATGTGCGTGGTTGGCTTTGAGTTGTACAATGCGCAGAATGTGCAACTTCATCCTGGTTGACCCGAAATGCCCAGCAGCCCGACTATAGTGTGCTTCCCAAATCATCTTGGCACGCTCGCTTGAAGGAACAAAAGGTGACCGAGGTGGCATAATTGGGCATCATGGAGGTGAAAATCTGCAACATGCCGACACTTCCAAGAGTGTCTGGTATGTGTGGCCGAATTCTGGGTCGCTTTTGTAGAGAAGTGGCCAATCAGAAGTCTCGTGCCACAAGAGTTTGAGCACGGTGGTCAGCGCCATGATCGGTGGCCGACTGAGGCAATCTGCAACATTATTGGTGCTGCCCTTTTTATACTTGATATTCAAGTGAAACTGTTGCAGGTATGTAGACCACTTTTGATGGCAATCATTCTGCAATTTCCCTTGGGTCTGTATGAACTGCAGAGGTCGGTGGTTGTGTGGATGACCGTTTCCTTCCCCAAAATGTAATGCTTCCATTGTCGGCAGGCCTGTACAATGGAATACATCTCTTTATCATAAGTGGGGTACTTCCGGACTGTGTCTGAAAGTGTTTCACTGTGATATGCCACTGGATGTCCATGTTGAGTAAGGACTGCCCCAATAGCATAGTCAGAGGCATCTGTCTCGACCTCAAATGGTTGTTGTATATCTGGTAACGCGAGCACTGGTGCTGTGCAGAGGCGATCCTTCAATCCTGAATGCCTTCTGTTGAGATTCAGACCAAAAGAATTTTGCTTTCGCCCCGCCCTTGGTGACTTGACTCAAGGGCCAAGAAATATGAGAAAACCCAACACAAACCTGCGGTAGAAGTTGGCAAGACTGAGAAAGCTGCGGAGCTCTGTTAGAGTGGTTGGAGAGGGCCAATCCCGAATGACTTGAATCTTGGCCGAATCGACATGCACCCCCTGTTCATCAATGATGTATCCCAGATACTGAACCTGGGTCATGCCAAAAGTGCATTTCTCCAAATTGGCACATAGCTTGTGTTGCCGCAGTGTTTGGAGAACCTGTCGGATGTGGTGGAGGTGCTCTTCCCAACTCTGGCTGAAGATCAGAATGTCATCCAAGTATACTACTACAAAGGAGTTGGTGAATGGCCGCAAGATGTCATCCATTAGCCTCATAAAGGTTGCAGGAGCATTCGTCAATCCGAAAGGCATGACCAACCATTCGAAGAGGCCCTCCTTGGATTTGAAGGCAGTCTTCCACACATCAGAGGGTTCGATTGGTACCTGGTGATATCCTGACTTCAGATCGATCTTGCTGAAATATTTCGCCCCCTTTAGTTGGTCTAGGAGGTCATCAATCCGCGGGATCGGGTACCTATTACGGACAGTGATCTTGTTCAGCGCCCGATAGTCAATACAGAGTCTCCACGTCCCATCCTTCTTCTGTACCAACACGATCGGGCTCCCACAGGGTGATGAACTCGGACGGATGTGACCTTTCTGCAGGAGCTCCTGAATCTGCCTCTCGATTTCATCGTTCTCCAGAACGGAGCGCCGATAAATTGGTCCATTGGGTAGCGGCGCACCTGGGGTCAGATCGATGGAGTGCTTGACTTGACAGTGCAGAGGAACCCCTGCCGGGGAGGTGAAGATGTCCTCGTACTCCTCCACAACCTTGTCCATCTGTAGTTGTCGTGCAGAGGGACCCCGTTTGGAGGCCGTGGCCACTGTCTTCTTCTTTCCTTGAGGGCGTATCATCAGGAAAACAAATTTCCTGGTTTTGGAAATGATCTTACTGCATTGTTTTGCAGCAATCAAAGAGAGGGCGGCAGGTGGTGCTACCTCTGGTATCCTGAACAACTTATTTCCCAATGTAATAATAACAACACGGGGCCTTGATTCATACACAGCATGTCGCTTCCACAAGTATGGTTGTCCTAGTAATACATCACAAACTTCAAGGGGAGCAATGTCACACAATACCTCATCTGTGAAGGGCTTGATGTTGTATGGAAGGCGACACTGCTGGCTCACGGGAAGATCTCGTCCTTGGTGAAGCCACCCAATGGTGTATGGTTGTGGATGTGCTGTGGTCGGTAAGCCCAACCGCTTCACGACCTTTGCCGAAATGAGGTTCTTTTGACTCCCGCTATCAACAATGAACTGTATCGGGGAGCCCTTTACCCACATCTGGGAGTGGAAGAGACGCTCCTCCTCCTCTGGATCTTCGGGTTCATTTTTCTGGATCTTTGCGGTAGCAACAGTGGCGCTGGGATCCGCATCAATGATCTGCTTCCCTTTTTCATACCCCTTATCGGGTTCTGACTCAGAGTCGGAACATGCATCTGATTCTGAAACCTTTAGCTCAGCCACCAGTGACTTCTTGGCCCGACACTCACTTGTGTTGTGAGTGGAGCTCTTATGGAACTCGCACCATTTTCCAGTGTCCTTTTTCGGCTTCGCGGCGTTGTTCTTTGCTTGCAGCTTCGGCTGGTTGTCTTGGGCTGTCTCGCCTTGGCTTTGTCCTTTGTTCTGTGGTTTAGGGGCACCTTTCCCCTGCTTTGGATTTGCAGATCCAAAGTCTCGCTTCTTTTGTTTAAACTTCTGCTCGACCTTGACGGCATCGGTATGCTGCGCCGAGCGAGGGGATGTTTAGGAATTGTATTTCTTCCTGGATGTACTTGTGCAGGCAGCCACGGTATTTGAGTATCAAATGTTGCTCCGAATCCTTGATACCCAACTTTGTGCGAAGGGTATGGAAAAGATTGGTGAACTCCGGCACGTCTTGGTCCCTTCCCTGCCGCAGCGTGGTCCACTTTATGTATTCATCCTCATAGCTTCCGACAGGGTAGTACTGCTCCTTGATGGCATCCCGGAACGAATCCCAGGTGGGTGTGGCTGAAAATAGTGAGCCATACTTTCATCCTTCTGCTCGCAGTAGGTTTCCCACCAGTCCTTGACGTGGGGGGCTGCTTTGAGAAGAGCAAAAACAATCTTTTCCCGACTCGAAAATTCATGAACAGAAAAATAGACCTCTAGCAGATTTAACCATTTATCTACGGCATCTGCGTCTATCTGACCCTCGAATATGGGGATTTCAAAATTAACTTGTACCTTAAAGGGTGTGGCGTTTCTAGAGTAGTTGCTGGAAGCCGATGCGTTGCTTCTGGGTAGCCGCTGAAGGATCAGGGCAAAGTTGTCCATCATCGCGTTCCGTTGTCGCTCGAGGGCTTCTTCAAGCAAGATTTTGATGGGATCTCCTGCCCCCTCGTCTTTCTTCTCGTCCGCCATGGGAGGCCGTCGGGATTTGTGAGGCTGGTCTTGCAAAGGTTCAACCAGTTCAAGCCCTAACTCCTTATATCCCGACCTTGTTGGGGACATGCAAAGAAAAACAGAGAAAAAGCAGACCGCTCTGATACCACTGATCCGGATTTAAACAGGAACGCAACAAATTACAGAGATAACCATATACACAAAGATGCAGCGGAAATAATACTTCATTTCATTAATGGAAAATACTGAAATATGCTTACAACCAGAAATGGAAATAAACCAGCTAGGGCGATGGTAGCTTATCTCTGAGAAGAGATGTGATGGCTACATGCCTCTGAACTGTGTTACAATGAGGCTCGAAGGCCTATTTATTGTTGAGAAACAATGGAAAACCCTTAACATTCCAAAACCTAACCCTAGGAGATGAAACGCCAAACTGTGGGCCCCGTTTGGGGGTAAATTGGTACATCAACTTCCCGGGGTCGTAACTTTGGCATATGATCTCCGTTTGACGCGTACAATAGCTCATTAGAAAGATCTATCCGAGCACTATCATTGTTGGAACGGGCAACATCGGTCCATTCCATGGACCCATGTTGCCCTTGGATTCCCCAAAAAACGTCGTTTAGGGCCTCAAAACGGCTCCGGAAGTTCAGGACCCGAAAAACTGCTAAAAATAGTAAGTTGTGCTACAATTAAGGAAACTGAAAATGCTGAGAAAGACAATGGTGGGGGTCCAGGTGGACTTGGCAGGTGGCCACCAATATCCACCTGGATCATTCCTCCCCCCTTAGGAAGCAATGGTCCCCATTGCGTTGAGCTCCTCCATGAGATGAGGAAACTTCTGCTGAACTTGTTCCCTGGTGAGCCACTTGCCCTGCTGAAGGAGTTGGCCTGCTTTGACAACTCGATACAGTTGGATATTCTGTTGGCGAGTGTTCTTGATCTGTGTGTCCATGATCCGATCAGTTGCAGCTTGTTCCATGCAATCTGGATTTAATTCTGTGGGTTTGAGCTGTTCTGCAATGTCGGATGTGTCTAGCAATGGTGGAAAGTATGGCCGAAGGCGGTCCACATTGAACACTGGGTGCAGGCCAAGGAATGGGGGAATGCTGAGCTCAAATGCATTGTCTCCCATAGCCTTAGTAATGGTGTAAGGACCATATCGGAGTGGTCTCAATTTCCGATAGGCTCCAGTAAGGCGTTCCTTTTGCAAATGCAACCAGACTTTGTCGCCCACCTGAAACTTGTGTGGCACCCGGTGTTGATCATGTCGCTGCTTGTACTTGGCATTTGATTTCTCAAGAATGTCATGGACCTGCTGGCGAATATGTTGGATGCGCTCAATGAAGCTGGTGGCCTTATCTGTTTCGGACTGGACATGAGCTGAATTCATGTGAGTAGCTGCAAGTGGCATGGCCACATCAATGGGGCATAGTGGCTGGAATCCCAAACCCACCTGAAAAGGGCTATGGCCAGTGGAGCTGTGAAGAGCTCGGTTGTAGCTGTGCTGAACATAGGGGAGGCTCTCGTCCCATGTGCGTGGATGCTTTGAGTTATACATGCGCAGAATGTGCACAATCATCCTATTGACAACCTCTGTCTGGCCATCAGTTTGAGGATGGAAGGCTGTGGACTTCGTGAGTTTGGTGTCCAGCATTGACCAGAGACTGGACCAAAATGTGCTGAGAAACCGACTGTCCCGATCTGAGATGATAGACTGTGGGATCCCAAAGTGCACCCACACTCGTTCAAAGAAGAGTTTAGCAGTGGCTTCTGCTGTGATATTCTTCTTGCAGGCCATCATAATGGCCATCTTCGAGAACCTGTCGACGACCACAAAAACACAGTCATTTCCATGCTTAGTGGAAGGAAGGCCTGACATGTAATCCATGGAGATGGATTCCCAAGGTCGACTAGGGGTAGGCAACGGGGTATAGAGGCCGTGCTTCTTAATGGTCGGTTTGGCAATGGCACAGGCAGTACATGATCGGATGTACTTCCCAACATCCTGTCGAAGATTCGGCCAATAGAAATAATTTTGCAGTACTGCCACTGTTTTCTCGACCCCGAAATGCCCAGCAGCCCGACTGTAGTGTGCTTCCCAAATCATCTTGGCACGCTCGCTTGAAGGAACACAAAGGTGACCGAGGTGGCATAATAGGGCATCCTGGAGGTGAAAATCTGCAACATGCCGACCCTCCAAGAGTGTCTGGTATGTGTGGCCGAATTCTGGGTCGCTTTTGTAGAGAAGTGGCCAATCAGAAGTCTCGTGCCCACAAGAGTTGAGCACGGTGGTTAGCGCCATGATCGGTGGTCGACTGAGGCAATCTGCAACATTATTGGTGCTGCCCTTTTTATACTTGATATTCAAGTGAAACTGTTGCAGGTATGTAGACCACTTCTGATGGCGATCATTCTGCAATTTCCCTTGGGTCTGTATGAACTGCAGAGGTCGGTGGTCTGTGTGGATGACCGTTTCCTTCCCCAAAATGTAATGCTTCCATTGTCGGCAGGCCTGTACAATGGAATACATCTCTTTATCATAAGTGGGGTACTTCCGGACTGTGTCTGAAAGTGTTTCACTGTGATATGCCACTGGATGTCCATGTTGAGTAAGGACTGCCCCAATAGCATAGTCAGAGGCATCTGTCTCGACCTCAAATGGTTGTTGTAAATCTGGTAACGCGAGCACTGGTGCCGTGCAGAGGCGATCCTTCAACTCCCTGAATGCCTTCTGTTGAGATTCAGACCAAAAGAATTTTGCTTTCGCCCCGCCCTTGGTGACTTGACTCAAGGGCCAAGAAATATGAGAAAACCCCAACACAAACCTGCGGTAGAAGTTGGCAAGACCTAGAAAGCTGCGGAGCTCTGTTAGAGTGGTTGGAGAGGGCCAATCCCGAATGACTTGGATCTTGGCTGGATCGACATGCACCCCCTGTTCATCAATGATGTATCCCAGATACTGAACCTGGGTCATGCCAAAAGTGCATTTCTCCAAATTGGCACATAGCTTGTGTTGCCGCAGTGTTTGGAGAACCTGTCGGATGTGGTGGAGGTGCTCTTCCCAACTCTGGCTGAAGATCAGAATGTCATCCAAGTATACTACTACAAAGGAGTTGGTGAATGGCCGCAAGATGTCATCCATTAGCCTCATAAAGGTTGCAGGAGCATTCGTCAATCCGAAAGGCATGACCAACCATTCGAAGAGGCCCTCCTTGGATTTGAAGGCAGTCTTCCACACATCGGAGGGTTCGATTGGTACCTGGTGATATCCTGACTTCAGATCGATCTTGCTGAAATATTTCGCCCCCTTTAGTTGGTCTAGGAGGTCATCAATCCGCGGGATCGGGTACCTATTACGGACAGTGATCTTGTTCAGCGCCCGATAGTCAATACAGAGTCTCCACGTCCCATCCTTCTTCTGTACCAACACGATCGGGCTCCCACAGGGCGATGAACTCGGACGGATGTGACCTTTCTGCAGGAGCTCCTGAATCTGCCTCTTGATTTCATCGTTCTCCAGAACGGAGCGCCGATAAATTGGTCCATTGGGTAGCGGCGCACCTGGGGTCAGATCGATGGAGTGCTTGACTTGACAGTGCAGAGGAACCCCTGCCGGGGAGGTGAAGATGTCCTCGTACTCCTCCACAATCTTGTCCATCTGTAGTTGTCGTGCAGAGGGGCCCCGTTTGGAGGCCGCGGCCACTGTCTTCTTCTTTCCTTGAGGGCGTATCATCAGGAAAACAAATTTCCTGGTTTTGGAAATGATCTTACTGCATTGTTTTGCAGTAATCAAAGAGATGGCGGCAGGTGGTGCTACCTCTGGTATCCTGAACAACTTATTTCCCAATGTAATAATAACAGCACGGGGCCTTGATTCATACACAGCATGTCGCTTCCACAAGTATGGTTGTCCTAGTAATACATCACAAACTTCAAGGGGAGCAATGTCACACAATACCTCATCCGTGAAGGGCTTGATGTTGTATGGAAGGCGACACTGCTGGCTCACGCGAAGATCTCGTCCTTGGTGAAGCCACCCAATGGTGTATGGTTGTGGATGTGCTGTGGTCGGTAAGCCCAACCGCTTCACGACCTCTGCCGAAATGAGGTTCTTTTGACTCCCGCTATCAACAATGAACTGTATCGGGGAGCCCTTTACCCACATCTGGGAGTGGAAGAGACGCTCCTCCTCCTCTGGATCTTCGGGTTCATTTTTCTGGATCTTTGCGGTAGCAACAGTGGCGCTGGGATCCGCATCAATGATCTGCTTCCCTTTTTCATACCCCTTATCGGGTTCTGACTCAGAGTCGGAACATGCATCTGATTCTGAAACCTTTAGCTCAGCCACCAGTGACTGCTTGGCCCGACACTCACTTGTGTTGTGAGTGGAGCTCTTATGGAACTCACACCATTTTCCAGTGTCCTTTCTCGGCTTCGCGGCGCTGTTCTTTGCTTGCAGCTTCGGCTGGTTGTCTTGGGCTGTCCCGCCTTGGCTTTGTCCTTTGTTCTGTGGTTTAGGGGCACCTTTCCCCTGCTTTGGATTCGCAGATCCAAAGTCTCGCTTCTTTTGTTTAAACTTCTGCTCGACCTTGACGGCATATCGGTATGCTGCGCCGAGCGAGGGGATGTTTAGGAATTGTATTTCTTCCTGGATGTACTTGTGCAGGCAGCCACGGTATTTGAGTATCAAATGTTGCTCCGAATCCTTGATACCCAACTTTGTGCGAAGGGTATGGAAAAGATTGGTGAACTCCGGCACGTCTTGGTCCCTTCCCTGCCGCAGCGTGGTCCACTTTATGTATTCATCCTCATAGCTTCCGACAGGGTAGTACTGCTCCTTGATGGCATCCCGGAACGAATCCCAGGTGGGTGCGGCTGAAAATAGTGAGCCAGTACTTTCATCCTTCTGCTCGCAGTAGGTTTCCCACCAGTCCTTGACGTGGGGGGCTGCTTTGAGAAGAGCAAAAACAATCTTTTCCCGACTCGAAAATTCATGAACAGAAAAATAACCCTCTAGCAGATTTAACCATTTATCTACGGCATCTGCGTCTATCTGACCCTCGAATATGGGGATTTCAAAATTAACTTGTACCTTAAAGGGTGTGGCGTTTCCAGAGTAGCTGCTGGAAGCCGATGCGTTGCTTCTGGGTAGCCGCTGAAGGATCTGGGCAAAGTTGTCCATCATCGCGTTCCGTTGTCGCTCGAGGGCTTCTTCGAGCAAGATTTTGATGGGATCTCCTGCCCCCTCGTCTTTCTTCTCGTCCGCCATGGGAGGCCGTCGGGATTTGCGAGGCTGGTCTTGCAAAGGTTCAACCAGTTCAAGCCCTAACTCCTTATATCCCGACCTTGTTGGGGACATGCAAAGAAAAACAGAGAAAAAACAGACCGCTCTGATACCACTGATCCAGATTTAAACAGGAACGCAACAAATTACAGAGATAACCATATACACAAAGATGCAGCGGAAATAATACTTCATTTCATTAATGGAAAATACTGAAATATGCTTACAACCAGAAATGGAAATAAACCAGCTAGGGCGATGGTAGCTTATCTCTGAGAAGAGATGTGATGGCTACATGCCTCTGAACTATGTTACAATGAGGCTCGAAGGCCTATTTATTGTTGAGAAACAATGGAAAACCCTTAACATTCCAAAACCTAACCCTAGGAGATGAAACGCCAAACTGTGGGCCCCGTTTGGGGGTAAATTGGTACATCAACTTCCCGGGGTCGTAACTTTGGCATATGATCTCCGTTTGACGCGTACAATAGCTCATTAGAAAGATCTATCCGAGCACTATCATTGTTGGAACGAGCAACATCGGTCCATTTCATGGACCCATGTTGCCCCTGGATTCCCCAAAAAACGTCGTTTAGGGCCTCAAAACGGCTCCGGAAGTTCAGGACCCGAAAAACTGCTAAAAATAGTAAGTTGTGCTACAATTAAGGAAACTGAAAATGCTGAGAGAGACAATGGTGGGGGTCCAGGTGGACTTGGCAGGTGGCCACCAATATCCACCTGGATCATTCCTCCCCCCTTAGGAAGCAATGGTCCCCATTGCGTTGAGCTCCTCCATGAGATGAGGAAACTTCTGCTGAACTTGTTCCCTGGTGAGCCACTTGCCCTGCCCTGTTGAAGGAGTTGGCCTGCTTTGACAACTCGATACAGTTGGATATTCTGTTGGCGAGTGTTCTTGATCTGTGTGTCCATGATCCGATCAGTTGCAGCTTGTTCCATGCAATCTGGATTTAATTCTGTGGGTTTGAGCTGTTCTGCAATGTCGGATGTGTCTAGCAATGGTGGAAAGTATGGCCGAAGGCGGTCCACATTGAACACTGGGTGCAGGCCAAGGAATGGGGGAATGCTGAGCTCAAATGCATTGTCTCCCATAGCCTTAGTAATGGTGTAAGGACCATATCGAAGTGGTCTCAATT
The DNA here is from genome assembly GCA_031772625.1 of Pinus tabuliformis. Classification (NCBI taxonomy): domain Eukaryota; kingdom Viridiplantae; phylum Streptophyta; class Pinopsida; order Pinales; family Pinaceae; genus Pinus; species Pinus tabuliformis. Next base: position 572,456,022 of record CM062815.1, read on the forward strand.
TCCGATAGGCTCCAGTAAGGCGTTCCTTTTGCAAATGCAACCAGACTTTGTCGCCCACCTGAAACTTGTGTGGCACCCGGTGTTGATCATGTCGCTGCTTGTACTTGGCATTTGATTTCTCAAGAATGTCATGGACCTGCTGGCGAATATGTTGGATGCGCTCAATGAAGCTGGTGGCCTTATCTGTTTCGGACTGGACATGAGCTGAATTCATGTGAGTAGCTGCAAGTGGCATGGCCACATCAATGGGGCATAGTGGCTGGAATCCCAAACCCACCTGAAAAGGGCTATGGCCAGTGGAGCTGTGAAGAGCTCGGTTGTAGCTGTGCTGAACATAGGGGAGGCTCTCGTCCCATGTGCGTGGATGCTTTGAGTTATACATGCGCAGAATGTGCACAATCATCCTGTTGACAACCTCTGTCTGGCCATCAGTTTGAGGATGGAAGGCTGTGGACTTCGTGAGTTTGGTGTCCAGCATTGACCAGAGACTGGACCAAAATGTGCTGAGAAACCGACTGTCCCGATCTGAGATGATAGACTGTGGGATCCCAAAGTGCACCCACACTCGTTCAAAGAAGAGTTTAGCAGTGGCTTCTGCTGTGATATTCTTCTTGCAGGCCATCATAATGGCCATCTTCGAGAACCTGTCGACGACCACAAAAACACAGTCATTTCCATGCTTAGTGGAAGGAAGGCCTGACATGTAATCCATGGAGATGGATTCCCAAGGTCGACTAGGGGTAGGCAACGGGGTATAGAGGCCGTGCTTCTTAATGGTCGGTTTGGCAATGGCACGGGCAGTACATGATCGGATGTACTTCCCAACATCCTGTCGAAGATTTGGCCAATAGAAATAATTTTGCAGTACTGCCACTGTTTTCTCGACCCCGAAATGCCCAGCAGCCCGACTGTAGTGTGCTTCCCAAATCATCTTGGCACGCTCGCTTGAAGGAACACAAAGGTGACCGAGGTGGCATAATAGGGCATCATGGAGGTGAAAATCTGCAACATGCCGACCTTCCAAGAGTGTCTGGTATGTGTGGCCGAATTCTGGGTCGCTTTTGTAGAGAAGTGGCCAATCAGCAGTCTCGTGCCCACAAGAGTTGAGCACGGTGTTAGCGCCATGATCGGTGGTCGACTGAGGCAATCTGCAACATTATTGGTGCTGCCCTTTTTATACTTGATATTCAAGTGAAACTGTTGCAGGTATGTAGACCACTTCTGATGGCGATCATTCTGCAATTTCCCTTGGGTCTGTATGAACTGCAGAGGTCGGTGGTCTGTGTGGATGACCATTTCCTTCCCCAAAATGTAATGCTTCCATTGTCGGCAGGCCTGTACAATGGAATACATCTCTTTATCATAAGTGGGGTACTTCCGGACTGTGTCTGAAAGTGTTTCACTGTGATATGCCACTGGATGTCCATGTTGAGTAAGGACTGCCCCAATAGCATAGTCAGAGGCATCTGTCTCGACCTCAAATGGTTGTTGTAAATCTGGTAACGCGAGCACTGGTGCTGTGCAGAGGCGATCCTTCAATTCCCTGAATGCCTTCTGTTGAGATTCAGACCAAAAGAATTTTGCTTTCTTCCCGCCCTTGGTGACTTGACTCAAGGGCCAAGAAATATGAGAAAACCCCAACACAAACCTGCGGTAGAAGTTGGCAAGACCTAGAAAGCTGCGGAGCTCTGTTAGAGTGGTTGGAGAGGGCCAATCCCGAATGACTTGGATCTTGGCTGGATCGACATGCACCCCCTATTCATCAATGATGTATCCCAGATACTGAACCTGGGTCATGCCAAAAGTGCATTTCTCCAAATTGGCACATAGCTTGTGTTGCCGTAGTGTTTGGAGAACCTGTCGGATGTGGTGGAGGTGCTCTTCCCAACTCTGGCTGAAGATCAGAATGTCATCCAAGTATACTACTACAAAGGAGTTGGTGAATGGCCGCAAGATGTCATCCATTAGCCTCATAAAGGTTGCAGGAGCATTCGTCAATCCGAAAGGCATGACCAACCATTCGAAGAGGCCCTCCTTGGATTTGAAGGCAGTCTTCCACACATCGGAGGGTTCGATTGGTACCTGGTGATATCCTGACTTCAGATCGATCTTGCTGAAATATTTCGCCCCCTTTAGTTGGTCTAGGAGGTCATCAATCCGCGGGATCGGGTACCTATTACAGACAGTGATCTTGTTCAGCGCCCGATAGTCAATACAGAGTCTCCATGTCCCATCCTTCTTCTGTACCAACACGATCGGGCTCCCACAGGGCGATGAACTCGGACGGATGTGACCTTTCTGCAGGAGCTCCTGAATCTGCCTCTTGATTTCATCGTTCTCCAGAACGGAGCGCCGATAAATTGGTCCATTGGGTAGCGGCGCACCTGGGGTCAGATCGATGGAGTGCTTGACTTGACAGTGCAGAGGAACCCCTGCCGGGGAGGTGAAGATGTCCTCGTACTCCTCCACAACCTTGTCCATATGTAGTTGTTGTGTAGAGGGGCCCCGTTTGGAGGCCGTGGCCATTGTCTTCTTCTTTCCTTGAGGGCGTATCATCAGGAAAACAAATTTCCTGGTTTTGGAAATGATCTTACTGCATTGTTTTGCAGTAATCAAAGAGAGGGCGGCAGGTGGTGCTACCTCTGGTATCCTGAACAACTTATTTCCCAATGTAATAATAACAGCACGGGGCCTTGATTCATACACAGCATGTCGCTTCCACAAGTATGGTTGTCCTAGTAATACATCACAAACTTCAAGGGGAGCAATGTCACACAATACCTCATCCGTGAAGGGCTTGATGTTGTATCGAAGGCGACACTGCTGGCTCACGCGAAGATCTCGTCCTTGGTGAAGCCACCCAATGGTGTATGGTTGTGGATGTGCTGTGGTCGGTAAGCCCAACCGCTTCACGACCTCTGCCGAAATGAGGTTCTTTTGACTCCCGCTATCAACAATGAACTGTATCGGGGAGCCCTTTACCCACATTTGAGAGTGGAAGAGACGCTCCTCCTCCTCTGGATCTTCGGGTTCATTTTTCTGGATCTTTGCGGTAGCAACAGTGGCGCTGGGATCCGCATCAATGATCTGCTTCCCTTTTTCATACCCCTTATCGGGTTCTGACTCAGAGTCGGAACATGCATCTGATTCTGAAACCTTTAGCTCAGCCACCAGTGACTGCTTGGCCCGACACTCACTTGTGTTGTGAGTGGAGCTCTTATGGAACTCACACCATTTTCCAGTGTCCTTTTTCGGCTTCGCGGCGCTGTTCTTTGCTTGCGGCTTCAGCTGGTTGTCTTGGGCTGTCCCGCCTTGGCTTTGTCCTTTGTTCTGTGGTTTAGGGGCACCTTTCCCCTGCTTCGGATTCGCAGATCCAAAGTCTCGCTTCTTTTGTTTAAACTTCTGCTCGACCTTGACGGCATATCGGTATGCTGCGCCGAGCGAGGGGATGTTTAGGAATTGTATTTCTTTCTGGATGTACTTGTGCAGGCAGCCACGATATTTGAGTATCAAATGTTGCTCCGAGTTCTTGATACCCAACTTTGTGCAAAGGGTATGGAAAAGATTGGTGAACTCCGGCACGTCTTGGTCCCTTCCCTGCCGCAGCGTGGTCCACTTTATGTATTCATCCTCATAGCTTCCGACAGGGTAGTACTGCTCCTTGATGGCATCTCGGAACGAATCCCAGGTGGGTGCGGCTGAGAATAGTGAGCCAGTACTTTCATCCTTCTGCTCGCAGTAGGTTTCCCACCAGTCCTTGACGTGGGGGGCTGCTTTGAGAAGAGCAAAAACAATCTTTTCCCGACTCGAAAATTCATGAACAGAAAAATAGCCCTCTAGCAGATTTAACCATTTATCTACGACATCTGCATCTATCTGACCCTCGAATATGGGGATTTCAAAATTAACTTGTACCTTAAAGGGTGTGGCGTTTCCAGAGTAGCTGCTGGAAGCCGATGCGTTGCTTCTGGGTAGCCGCTGAAGGATCTGGGCAAAGTTGTCCATCATCGCGTTCCGTTGTCGCTCGAGGGCTTCTTCGAGCAAGATTTTGATGGGATCTCCTGCCCCCTCGTCTTTCTTCTCGTCCGCCATGGGAGGCCGTCGGGATTTGCGAGGCTGGTCTTGCAAAGGTTCAACCAGTTCAAGCCCTAACTCCTTATATCCCGACCTTGTTGGGGACATGCAAAGAAAAACAGAGAAAAAGCAGACCGCTCTGATACCACTGATCCGGATTTAAATAGGAACGCAACAAATTACAGAGATAACCATATACACAAAGATGCAGCGGAAATAATACTTCATTTCATTAATGGAAAATATTGAAATATGCTTACAACCAGAAATGGAAATAAACCAGCTAGGGCGATGGTAGCTTATCTCTGAGAAGAGATGTGGTGGCTACATGCCTTTGAACTGTGTTACAATGAGGCTCGAAGGCCTATTTATTGTTGAGAAACAATGGAAAACCCTTAACATTCCAAAACCTAACCCTAGGAGATGAAACGCCAAACTGTGGGCCCCGTTTGGGGGTAAATTGGTACACCAACTTCCCGGGGTCGTAACTTTGGCATATGATCTCTGTTTGACGCGTACAATAGCTCATTAGAAAGATCTATCCGAGCACTATCATTGTTGGAATGGGCAACATCGGTCCATTCGATGGACCCATGTTGCCCCTGGATTCCCCAAAAAACGTCGTTTAGGGCCTCAAAACGGCTACGGAAGTTCAGGACCTGAAAAACTGCTAAAAATAGTAAGTTGTGCTACAATTAAGGAAACTGAAAATGCTGAGAGAGACAATGGTGGGGGTCCAGGTGGACTTGGCAGGTGGCCACCAATATCCACCTGGATCAGCACCAAAATTCTATATGTTTGCATTTCTCTTAGACAAAATTTGTGCACGGTATGAGTTCTCAAGATTGAATTGGAGCTTGACCCCTGAGGAGAAGTTCCTAGTTTACTTTCACTGCAGAATGTTATTAGAGGTGATCTTTAGAGGCATATATGAAAAATTGGCTGAACACTTCTTTGTAGTCATCGTTCACATGATATTTGAGATTGATCCTCCTTGCATAACAAATCAGGTGAAGGAGTTACTCTGAGATATCATAGACTAGTTTTTAGTTCCCAAGGGTACATACAGCAGGTGCTTTGGCTGTCAGATATCCTCTCTTATTATGCCATGATATGTGACCAAGAAAGTGGTCATGTAAGAAGTTACAAATCAATTGGACAAGGGATTGTTAGGAATGATTCACAGAAGGAATAAATCCCCTTTGCCTATATTTCCATTAAGGACCAGAATGTACGAGTTAAAGAGCCATAAAGTAATAACAACACAGATAAAGGAGTTGGAACACCTACACTTCGCCACGAAAGACTTCCATGGATATTATTCCAGGTGAATTGTCAGGAAACATTGTCAAAGGATCAATCACAATATGGGGTACACATCAATGTCCATAACAAAAGATGAAATGGAAAAGAATTGGTACAATGCCAGAATGAATGCACATCCAACCATGGAGACCAGTTCACCCCACAAACCTCTAGCTTAGGACTTGTAGGTGCAAGAGGAAGAGGAGTCAATACCTCAAGTAAAGAATATAGATTCCAAAAAGGGATTAGGTATTCATCAAGCTAGAGCAAAAAAGAAATGGAAAGTCAATCCATTAAACCTAGGAGATCTGCAAGGAGAACATGAGAGGAAAGGAGCAGAATAAGAAAAAGAAGAAGAGGAGAAGAGGAAGTAGGATGAGTTTCTCTAGAGGAAAAAATCAAAAGAAGAAGAGATGTGAAGGATAGAAGAAAAATAGCAGAGGTAGTCTCAGGAGGAGGAAGAAACACAAAAACTAGAGAAATAGAAGATTACTCAGGAGCTGGAAGAATAAGAAATGGAGGAAGAGGATACCTTCTAGCCCATGGATGATGAACCAGGCACTTCAGAGGAACCTACACTTACAAGTGGTCATCTTCCATTTGAGGAAATGGGGATCACACCTCCACTGACTAATAGAGTCATGGATGTATGTAACATAACTTTTGATCAACTGAAGAAGAGGATCACAAAACAAACACAAAGATATTTCGCAAATGATACTAAAAATCCAATATCGGTAGAAACATAAAAGGTGATAGCCTCCAACACTTGAAGGAATCCTGGAGCTATTATGGCAATAAATATTACATTCTCTATAACGACAGAGGATAATTCAAAATATTTTTTGAGTGAGAATTCCATACTGAGAAGAGAACTTGTTGCCATGAAACAACAGGTGAAACAACTCACGGTAGAGAACCAACAATTTTTATCACAAAACACCAGTTCCGTCGAGTGATAGTCAACCATGCAGGAAGAATTGGGGCCAATGGAGGATACCATGGCATGACTATATGATGATATGATCTTTCTCCAACAAATGGTGTCTCCCCTTGTTGACATCCAGAAGAAGGCATAATAAGTGGTGAAACTCCTGAAAACAAAAAACAAAGTAGTTAAATAGCTTTTGGAGTGGACTTCCAGGTATCCAGAGGCCCCGCAACATTTGGAGGAGAAGGACAGGATCACCGCAGAATTAGATAGAGTTCAGTTGAGACTACATCACCAGAATTTCATATGCCTTGGTGAACAATCGATCAATACCATTGATGCATATAATCAACTACACAATGCATTTGAGTAACTAACAAAAAATAATGGGATGCCTTTGATTTGTAAACTTGAGGCAATCAGAGGCAGGGACATCATCTTCTTGGATATCCAACAATACATTGAGCGAAACAAGTAGTCAGTCTTGGAGGTAACGAAATATGTTATTATGCAGTACACCATTAAACTGACCAAAGCTTATATGAAGTTCTCATGGATGTGGAATAATGTACAATCGAACTCTAAGAACATGTTGTCAGAGGCATTGGAGGTCAAGACGTGCTCCATTGGGGACTATCCAGCTGAGGTCAAAGACATCTCCACCAAGTTCAGAGCTTGGCACACTTATATTACGACTGAAATCCACGTAGAAACAAATGAATCAATCATTTTGATGAGTCTTTGTCCCATTCTCGTTTTTGTCTTATATAGTCGTCGTCTCATTTGAGATTTGTCTTATGTAATAAATTATATGTAATGAATTCCAAAGGACACAAGTGGAATATGAATTTCCACACTTTGGAATGTAATGAGTCATGTTAGAATATGAATAGCCATAGACGTAAAAAAATTATGGGGAAGCCCAAAGGTCATTGTACTTGTTATAAATAGCTCCTCATAACTCAAGCAATGGGATTTTTGGGAGGCTTAGATGCTAGAGGTCTTTCCTTGGCTTTTCTTGTAATACATAGGAGATATATTATTCTTTGGAGGACCAAGTTGTGGCTTCATTTTCCACTATTGGATATAATGTTTCATTCATGTAAGAGTGTACTTGGGATCTTACACTCATAATTAGAAACTCAATGAGCTGACATTCCTTCATACATGTATCGTAGATGTAGTTGGACTATTCTGGTTATGTGTATGGTATATGTTTCTTTATTTACATACTAATTTAATGAACTAATTCATTACTTATCTATGGATTTTATTAAATGAATGCCATTATGCTTTAACGATTATTGTTTATTATGTAAGCTGATCTACAGGTACTCAATACGTATTTCTCTTTATCCTCGAGTCCCCCTTTAGGATAATACTATTACTTTTCTAACCAGTGGTTCGTTTCCTTCACCATCCATGCTAGTCTTCCTCGTACACCTTACAATGGGTGTCTCACAAAGCTCACATTCTTGCTGCCCCAAAGAGGTATTTTGTTCTCTTATGTTTGATCGTAACCAAGGCATATCTTGGAAACCATTTCAAAAGTGGCCAGACCATATGATCTCATGGACTCCTACACCAAATGGTGTGAGATCTAATTGGGACTTCACATCGGGAAGATCCCCTTACAATGTTGGAAGCATACAACACCGTCAACAAGTTCCCAAATATTTTAGCCTTTATAACTACCAATATGCCTTTCATTACCTTCATAACTCTACCTTGAAATGTACATTTATAACCAACATAATCTAACACTTCCAAAGATATTAATTCCTTTCTAAGCTCATATAGATGCGTCACCTTTGTTAACGTTCTAACTGTACCATTATACATTTTAATTTTGATACTACCAATCCCAACAATTTGGCATGTAACATCATTATCCATGAAAACCAAACCGTCATCAATAGATTTGTATGAAGAGAACCAATTCCTATGAAGACACATATGATGGGAAGAATGAAGATCTAGCAACCAATTATGATGATGTTGAGAAATAGTAGAAGTGGACAATACCTCATCAATAATACCTGCACTAGTTTAAACTGAATTAGCTTCATTTGTAGAGTCCTTTTTAGCAGCTTGTTCCTTTCTTTTCCAACAATCCTTCTTAAGTTTCCCAAATTTTCTGCAATACTAACACTTTAACTTACTCTTCTTACCTCTTGACATTGATCTTGTGTCTCTCAAATTCTGATCTTTTTCTTTTGATCGACCTTTGTCTACCATTGCTTTTGATGTTGAGGTTTCAAGGCTAGATTTCCACTGCTTTTCGTTAGACAACAAAGCTCCCACAATAGTATCAAAATCAATGGTATAGATAGAACTAAATCTAATAGAGGTTACACAATGATACCAAGACTCAGGCAGAGAACACAACAATGTAACTGCCTTATCTTCCCCTTCGAGATTTACATCTATACTAGACAACTGAAATAAAAAAGTATTGAAAGAATCCAAATGATCAGAGATATTTGTACCTTCCTTCATCCGCAAAATGTATAACTACCATTTCAAGTAGATTCTGTTTTTTAAGGAATTCGTCATATAAAGGCTTTCTAACTTGGTCCATAAGCTTGCAACTGTTTTCTCTCCAATGATGTTAAACAACATGCCGTCTTCCAAGAACATACGAATAACACTAAGGGATATTTCATCCATCTCCTCCGAGTCTTCTTCATCCATGTCCATAGGTATACTTTCCTTTCCCAACAACGCCTTTGCCACTCCTTGCTTCACAAGAATATCCAACATCTTAACCTTCCATAGCTCAAATATATTACTCCCATCGAACTTTTCGATTTCAAAATTCACACTCTGCATCTTTGCCTTTAACAAAAACTTTTCCCAAATGATCTAATATTACTTGTTGAGTTGAACATCGAAAGCATGACCTGAAAATATATTTAATTGCAGAAAATAATGGCAAATAAACAAGATAGTAGAATAATCAAACACATAAATTGACACAATGTTTTATATGGTAAAATCCTCAAGGCAGTGATAATCAATATTATTATTATTCAAGGGAGATTTACATCTAACCATTCAACCCCCTCTCCATTCATTTTTTGTGTTCTTATTGCTTTCATAGGCCTACATGGATAAATATAAACCTGTCATATTTTTTCCACATCTTTTATATGTTTTTCCAAAAAAATAGGTTAAGAAAAACAATCTAAACCAAAGAAACCCATTTTAGATATTATCCCAAAAATATAAAGAAATAGTTAGCAACTTCTAACATATAATAATAATAATAATAATCAATCTTACCAATAATTACATAAGTTCAAATTTAACTATTCATCGTTGATGATGAATAACGTATATTGATTCATGATCAGATTGTAAAGATTATATACTAAATCCCTCCTAAATAATTCATAATGTATCTAATTCCGAAAAGTCAATGGATTTATGATATCATTAAAATTGATGTCCCATAGTATTATGTTCTTATAACTTTATGGGAAGGAGAAAAATCATATTGATTGATATATTGATATACTCTTTGGTTAAGTATCAGTGTTATATTATAATAGTTGATTTCTTATAGGAATCTAGTAATTTATTTCCTTGTAAATTATTATTAATTTAACAATGCAATTTATAGTGTTTAACTTTAAAAAATAAATATTTGTTTTTAATATATATATATATATATATATATATATATATATATATTCAAACATGAACCATAACATGAAGGTATAAATCACATATTTTATGTCATAATTTATGACTATGGTTATAATATTCATGTATTATTTTCAAATATTTGTGTAGTGATTTTTAATTCTGAAGCTTTGCAGAAAGATGCCATAATTTATGGATATGGTTGCAATATTCATGCATTATTTTCAGATATTCTTGTAGCTCTTTCTTATTCTTAGCGTTGCATAAAAACTATCCAAAAATAAAATATTTGAAAATAGCTGATAGTAAGATAAATAACATATTTACTATCAGTTACTTCCCACCAGAATTTAAGCATATATTTGTATAAAAAATGATAAGAATAAGATGTAAATAAATATACTTAACCCTAGTAAGATAAATAACATATTTACTATCAGTTACTTCCCACCTTAATTTAAGCATATATTTGTATAAAAAATGATAAGAATAAGATGTAAATAAATATACTTAACCCTAGTTATTTCCCACCCATCGTTATTTATGTTTTCCTTAGCACTTCTGAGTAAAACTATAAATTTGTAGATTTACTAGTGGCTACCCACCAAAATTTATACAAGTTCTTGTGCCTAAGAAAGTAATTAATTTATGCACTTCACATCTCAATTTATTAGTTCTTGCCAAAGCAATACTATAGGATTTTATTTTTTGATTCTTAAGCTTTGGAGAAAAAACCATCCAAAAATAGAATTTTTAAAATCGCTGATAGTAATACAAATAACATATTTAGTATCAATTACTTCCCACCATAATTTAAGCATATCTTTGTATAAAAAAAGATAAGAATACGATGTAAATAAATACACTTACCACCAGTTATTTCCCACTGTTATTTATGTTTTCCTTAGCACCCTTTTTTTTCTCAGTATGAAAAAAACGCTGTTTTTATTAAATACATGAAAACCAGTACATCTAGACCATAAGGAGGCATCATCAAGTTCATTCTATATGAAATAAGAACATGTAGGAAAAGCAGGCATAGCTAGAAAACAAAAACATACATAGAGAAGGCCCGTCATGGCCTAAGAATCACAAATGAACCGCAATTATAATTCCAAAATATCTAAGTACGTAAACCAAAACTAACAAAAAGTCCATCATAAAGCCATATATAGAAAAATAAATAACACCAAAAATATAACAATGTGAGCAAATTGACCCAGAGTGATAGAAAAGCGGGTGCATATGTGGTGAAGCCAACAATAGATCATTGTCAAGGGAGAGGAAAGTATTCAACATCAATGGAGAAACCATCCGTGACCTCTGGAGTGATATGCATACCATCATTGGGTGCCATGATACCCAACTTAGACATGGCATTATCAATTGTATTGTGTTCCCTGTGAATGTGCTAAATGGAGACCTCTTGAAATGTGCCCATTAGATGAATGATGTTCCGAAGCCATCCCTGTAGTTGTGGGTGTGAAATAAAGGAAATTCCCAACACATGGTTGAAAATGGATTGGGAGTCCCCATTGATCTTCAGATTTGGAATATTCAGAAAGTTAGCAAACCATAGTATCCCCCAAAGGGAAATTGCTTCAGCTTTCATGTTGGTTCCTCTGCCACCACCCCAATGAATCTTATATTTCTTGTTTTTTTCTATGCAAATCCATACTTCGCATCCAAATATACCCCCTATTCAGCACCATCAAGGAAGCTCACTGGGTAGGATATGTCTGGGCCAGTTGTTCTATGTGAGACCTGATGTGGCCCAGAATAGGACATCATCAGTGGTCTTGTATAGGTTATAATGTTATTGATAATCTGGTCCATGTTGAGGGTTCTATCCTCAAATATGATGTTGTTTCTTGCTCTCCATATTTCCCAAAATGTCACAAGGGGAATGGCCCTATGATATTTGACCTTTCTACTCCACCATATCAAGCAAACTTCAATAGACACATGATCAATATAAGAGAAAGAGAACAAAGATCTTATTCCAAACCTGTACAACAACTGGGCAATATAATAGAATGTGTGAATTTCTCTCTCTTCCTCCTTCTTGCAAAAAACACATAAACTTGGTCCATGCATGTTCCTCTTCCTCAGGTTGTCCCGAGTCAGTGTCTTGTTCTTCCATACCAGCCAGGTGTATAAAATGATCTTGATTGGAACCTATACCTTCCAATATCTTGTGAACCAATAAATATTGTGTGTTATGAATATAGCTACAAATGTAAAGATATGCAACTGAGACTGAGATATATCCTCTTTTCAACTTCCCATCCACCCCATATGATCTCCAAAATCAGCCTTGCACATACCAGAATTGCGTAGCTCATCAAGTATTTTCTCCTAGGCTCCAACCACCTCCCCCATCAATCCAATTTACTCTGACCTCTTCCATATTGGAATAATGCCCGACCATATTCTGATTGCCTAATCAAAGTAGAAATATCCTTTGGTTCTTAAATTACATGTGATATCATCAGAGTAATACCTCTCAATCCCAGTTCCAAGAATACGATCCCTACCAATGATTATCTCCTTCTCCATGCCAAATATCCAACACGCCCTTTTAGAAAACCAATATTTTACCTTATTTAAGGTGACCGAGATGGTGGAACCAGTCATTTTACCAACACGTCCCTCTCTAATCCAATGAATGGCCTTGATTCCTTTGAGATATTTGGATCTGATGATATCACCCCATAGGCATTTACCAAATAATACCCACCATAAATATTTAATCAGAGGCGCCCAACCAAAAAGTTTAATAATTATCATACCCTAGCCTCCAAAGAACTTAGGCCTGGTGATCTTTTCTATCTTGGTAAGGTGGAATTTATAAGATTTTCCAGTTCCTACCCAAATAAAATTAACCATAATCTTATTAATCTTCGAAATGATAGAGGCAGGGAGGCCGAATAGATGTTCCCAATAAACCGCTAATTGTTGCAGGACTGACTATGTGAGGGTGACTCTTCCTCAAAGAGTTAAGAATATATGTTCCCATCCAGATATCTTTTTATGAAATCTGTCAATGATCCATAACCAATCATTTACCCTGTAGTTATTTGGATTGATACTGAAGCCCAAATATTTCAGTCCAGTGTTGATCAGTTTAGCATCCACACCAAAAAGGTTTTTTATGCGCTTAATATCCTCTTGTTGTCCCTCCCCAAATTGTAACACCAATTTTTCCCTGTTCATAATAAGCTCCAAACCCCTGCCAAACCTATAGAAGATGTTATGCAATGTTGCCCACAACATCTTAGATATCATAGCAAAAATAAGAATGTCATCAACAAATAAACTGTGTGAGATTCTAATGCGCTGTCCCACAGTGAGTGCTTGGAAATCACCCCTCATACATGCATTTTTAATTTTATGGCTGAGGCCATCCATGATCAAGATAAAGAGTAACGGGGAAAGTGAAAATCCTTGCCGCAATCCCCTACCTGCACTGAAGGATCTTGTGGTAAAACCATTTATAATGATTGCATATCTGATAGAAGTAACACAAGCCATTATCCATTCAATGTTGTGCACCTAGTGGCCAATTCTGTGTAGAACAATGCATAGGAATGACCAATCAACATTGTCATATGCCCTTTGGAGGTCCACCTTCATAACGACGGCTTTCATCTTCTTTGTGTGGATGGAATGCGTGCATTCCCGAGCTGTTGCAACTGCATCATGATTCTATCTATCCTGTAGGGGTCCATATTGCTCGAGTGAGATAAATGTGGACAATGTGAACTTAATTATGAGAGTAATGATCATGGAGATCAGTTTGTATACTAGATTACATAAAGATATGGTTCTATAGTCATAGAAAGTCCCTTAATCACTTTGTTTTGGGATAAGAGTAATGCATGCTGATTTAATTTCAGTAGTGATGCAACCTCCCAGTCTGGACTCTTCTACCATCCTCACCAAGTCCGGTCCCATTAAATAAAAAGAAATGCAAAAATATCTCTACCATCCAACCATGTGGGCTTGGGCATTTGTCCTTGGTGAAATATTTTAGGATAGTGTGGATTTTCTACAAGTTTACAAATTTGTATAATTCTTAATTTTTGTCCAAATTAAACATGGTTGGATATGAATCAGACCCCCAAATCTTGTCCTCAATAACATGTGCATCTCTTGTTTTGAAAGCATCCTCAAAGAATTTTGTCTTCACCTGCTGTATCTTTGGAAGTGATTGTACCATGCAACCATTAGAATCCTTAATGCCCCAAATGGTATTAACCCGTCTTCTATGATTTGCATATCTGTGGAAGAATTTGGTGTTTTTGTCCCCCTCCTTTAGCCATAGTGCCGTACTCTTCAGCTTCCAAGTGACTTCTTGTACATGTAATATTTTTTTCTTCTTTTCCTCAAGTTCTTTAATGTTATTAATGATATTTACAAAATAGTTCCCCATATCTAGTACCTGATCCAATCTTCCCAACTCCACTTTGATGTTAGCAAGTCCTTTAATCATCTTTTTTTTTTTTCCAACGCTCCCATTTATTTACCACCATTTTTAATGCATAGATATTCCCCAAAATAGCCTGCATAGGGGAGTCCTTCGTATCCCTGTATTGTGTCCAGAAATCCCTAATCAGTGTATTAAAATCAACCTCTTCCAGCTAGATACGATTAAATTTGAAAGGCATGCCCATCCTTAACTCCTCCCTTCTCCATATTAAAGTGATGGGAAGATGGTCGGAAATGTATCTTTTTAAGACCTTCGATTGAAGCAGGCCTATCCTCTCCAACATATATTCATGTACAAGAAATATATCCAGTCTCTTTGCAATGTGCTGTGTCCTAGCCCTTCCATTATGTAGGGTGGGGACCAATTTTTGTGGTATAATGTCCAGAAGGTTATATTCGTAGAAAACCATTTTAAGTCTATCGGCGAGGGGATCCATTTTGCGAGTCGAGCCCCAACATTCATCTTGTCTAATGATGGCATTTAAATCACCAGCCACAATGAGAGAACCAATTTTGAGGATATTAGCATCCTCCAATCTATCCCATAAAATAGACTAGTCCCGATACGGGGCATATAGATTGAGAATGTGAATGTGTCCCACCAGTCTCCTTAATCTACCTAAGAGCAGAATACCAGCAAAACATTTATAAGCCTTAAAATTAACCCATTTCATATTCCACAGTGCCGCCAGTCCCTCGGAAAGGCCAACAGAGTCTACGAACGCCATATTCCAATTAGGTAGCATTTTCCTAAAGTAATATAACACCTTCCGAGCATTAGTCATGGATTATTGTATTAAAATGTTGTACGGGTCTACAAAAACAAAGAGATATCCAAGGGAAAGGAATTTAAGCAAGTCCCCTAGACCCCTCATATTTAGGGAGAGGTAAAGAATCATGACACTTGGTGGTTAGGCTGCATAGCTCTAAGGGCCCGAGGTTCAGAGGTGAAATAAATAGGGATGCCAATGAGAGAGGAAGAGTCAAAAAATTAAAACGGAAAGATCTTGGGCCTCCCCCTAAAATGTCTACTGCCATGATTGTTCCTGTGTCTCACTGTAATATTAAGAGCAAAGTTGAGGCTAATGTTTGGAGAGGGTTGAGGGCACAACCAATGGATAGTTAAATACCTAAGTTCAAGAGTCTAGTTGGAAAGAAGGAATTCAATATCACTATCAACCGAGTTCCTAGGGGAGGAGATAGGATACCCGGGAGAGTGTGGAGAGATGCCAGAGACCGAGTTGTCAGGGAGTGGAGGATTATTATGCAATGTTGGAGAAGTAGGACGTGGATAAGTGGTCATGTTATCAGAGGTCCACAAAGGTGCTAGGGGTGGTAGATGCGGGGAATCTAGCATAGGGGGCAGGGGGATAGATGGGGGTACAAAAATCGGGATGAATGTAGTATCAGTAATCAGTGGGGGTTTGGCCAAAGGAAAGGATTCCGAATCAGTAGAATTCGAAGAGGACGTTCGGGGGGATAAAGAATCAACAATAAGAGAGTTAGAGGATGGATAATCCATTTATTTCATATCAGATGAAGTAGGTGGATTAAAGTGAGGGGTACCTGAATAATGCTGTCATTGTGTTCCATTGGACCAACAAGTGCCAACATTTCTTCCATCTTGCACCAAATTCTCGACTCGTTCCTCGCACATTCCAGTATAAGCCACTCCACTCAAATTATTCTTCCTCCAACACTTTCGAGGGCACTGTGCCATGAGATGCCCAATATGGTGGCAAATTAGTGTTGAGAAATGGCAACAAGAAATTCTAGTTTAAATTTGTCCTTGAATTTAAACTGTGAATTAAAATCAAATTCTATTCTCATAGCAACTTGTAAATAGTTAATTAATTTTAATTAACTTAATTATCTTAGGAATTTCGAGTTAGAAGTCTTTTGGAAGTCATGTAAGTGTTCTCCCTAAATTCCAGGGGTCCAATATGAGTTTAAATTGGGTTGTAATTAGATAACTCAGTTTATTGAGTTATAGTCAGATAAACTAGTTCTAATTGTCTATTGAACTAGTAGAGGATTAGTAGTCAGTTAGTGCATTGGTACATCCACAAGTGCTACTCCAGTTAACTGAATATTCTCTCATTGGAAACTCATGCATGTCAGATATTAGAAAGATCTAGTTGAGACTAGAGTGCAGGGACACTGTACTATCAGTTGTATGATTTATTGAGTTGTAAATATCATGCATGCAATTAGGAAGAGGACCTAATTAGGATTGCGTGGTTTTGGAAGCATGGATTCCCTTTAAATCTGGGCTATTCATCCTAGGAATTGCGCAAGGAAATAGGGGCTTGGAAGGTAGTGGAAATTGGCTAAGTGTTGGCTAATAATGGGCTTGTGAGGTAGAGAGTTGAGCATACTTGTGTGGAATTGTTCTTGTGAGAACAAGCTTTGTATCTTCACTCATATTTCTGATTAATGTAATACAGATAGGCGGGGTTTTGAGCAGTGGCTTTCCCCAGGAAAAATTATTATGTTATGTGCCATTGATTTGTATTCTTCTTGTTCATATTGTTTTCATCGATCTATTGGCTTCCGCTGGTTGAAAGTAGAAGTAGATTCTTGTCTCTTGTTTTAGTAGATTACATGAGTTTGTGAATCTACAGGAAAATCTACATGGTATCGAATCTGAGGACAATATACTAGAGGATATTTCGAAGTTTTGAGTTTGGGTTACAAGTGAAATTTGAATTTGCAATACATACTTCAATATCAGTAGATGGCGTTTTATGGTTTGTGGCTCGAGTATGCCTTAGAAGGTAGCTAAAATTATATAGCCCGGAGGGAAAAGTGGAGGCTGTGCTGGAGGATAATGGCTTGAAGGAATTCATTGATCAAGACGCTCCTAAGCCAACAACATCAAATTAACATAATCTGGTCGAATGAAAGAAGTGTGTGGCGAAGGCGAAGGCGAGTCAGATAATCCTTGAGGGAGTTTGAGACCACATTGTCTCAAGTCTCCATGGAAAGGAAACTCTTTATGCTATGTGGAAATCGTTGACTGATCTGAAAATGAAACTACTTGTTTTTTCATGCAAGGTATTCATTTCCAATAAATTATAGGTGCAAACTGTTACAGATGTCTTGCAAATGAAACAAAGTGTTTTTGGTTAATTTTTTGAGCCTTTAGTGTGAAGGAGGGTTATTTCATTTTCCTATTTAACATATCAGATCTAAAAAACATAGCAAGAAAATTTCACCACATATAACACAGCAACTGATGAAGAAGTTCACCCCTCCTGGGCTACATCTGCCGGGTCCAAGGCTCCCAAATGGGCATGTCCTTGCTTTGATTAGATGCTCAAAATGGTTATACAGTGAATAAAAAGCCTAAACAAGAAAAAAAAGCTGTGAAAATGAATTTAGAACACAGGAAATAGTAAAAATTGACTATTGTTTCACCTCCAATGGATACACACAACCCAATACAGCTCCAACACTGTCTAGGCCCTGGTGGCTCCTGGAACTTCTCCGCTACAAAAGTACCTGAAGATGACCTCTGTTGGCTATGAAACCTATCCCAATGGCTCTCGAATGCTCAAAATAGCCAAAATAAAAAAAAAAAATTCGTTCCAAAAGGACTTCCCTAGCCAAAGTTATGACCTCTTGAAGTTTTGTCCAGTTTCACCTAGAAAAACTCCACTAATTTTGGCTAACTACAGTTAGCTCCTCCATTTTTGGCAACCTCTGCCAGATTTGGCATGCTTCGCCAACCTAACTGCCAGTTAACCGTAACTGTCCGGCGGTCACCATGCGCATGTGACCACGTGCCCTTAACGGTCGGGGTTTGTTGCCGACGCGTTTAGGCCTTGGGTTCCGCGCTCTGGTCATATGGGTAAGGGGGATGGCCCCTTTTTGGCCAAAAACAAACCTGTTTAAACTTCAAATATGATATGCGACCATATGTTAAGCTCTGCGGAGTAGGCAGGTTGGTCGGGCTTGTGGGCTGGCGGCCACCTGATCCGGGTTCGATTCCTGCGAACTCCATAAATATTTCACCACAATAAACTTTGTGTTCTAGGGGCCACGTGGTGGCCTCCGGGCAGGCCACGTGGCATTCCTTAATTGGCTATTAGAACAAAATATTTGCATGAATATTTTAGGGAATATTTGAAGGAATATTCTTCAAAATTTTTTTTTTTTTTTTTTTTAAATTCAAATTTTGCAAGTTATTGGGCATTTTCAAAATACGATAACGCCTCCATATGATGTCAGATCTGAGTGCCGTTTGTGGCTATAGGATCATTTCGACGAAGCCTGTCCGGTCGTTCTGGTTTCAACCAATTCCGAGCAATTCAAAGTTTGAGCATTTTTTCCACTTAGGACATGATCACTTAGGACATGATCACCTGATCACACTTCCCAAATGGGAAGCTTTTGGACCCCAAAGCTCTCTGATTACTAAAAATGAAGGCGAGGAGACTGATTCACCACTCTTCCAACTTTGAATAATTGAAATCTTCCCGACTTCATCAAATTGAGCTTCTTATAAAAAGATAAAATTTCCCTTGAATTCACTGACCCACCGTTGCTAAAATTGACTGAGTCATGATGCCAATTCTTGAAATTTGCATAACAACAACTATATTTTGTAGAAAGCATACTATTCCTATAATGGTCAAACTTCAAAGAAGACTGAAAATAAAGTTCACCTTGACAACTGTTCACATGGCAAATTTTTGCTGAATGAGCCCTGTACTTGTGTCGAATCCCGACCAAGTTTTCTCACCATACCAATCTCCCATTCTAAAACTGACATTGACCCATGCTGAACTGTGTGCCCTCTTTGCTTGCATGCCTTTCCTTCTCATGGAATCTTGCACCGCTTTGCACTGACACTTCGTTCTCTGCACTGATCAACACCAAAGGAATCTTGTGCAACCTTTTGTCATATTCTTTCAAAGACAAACTATTATCAGACTGAAACACATCATCATTTATATCAGCAATAATATGAAAAGGAAATTATACACAATCTTGTTGTTTAACCATCAACAAAGTTAGATTTTGACTTACATTAACTAGCCTTTTCAATTTCCCTGCCTGGACTAAAGAAGATTCTAGCTTCTTCTTATGTGCTCTCACAATGTACTCTTTTCCATCCTTGAACAAGTGATACTTATTCTCATGGTGATGGAAGATTACCTTTCTGTCAAATAAATATGGACTACCCAACACAACACTTGTAATGTCAAGTGGTACTACATCCAGTTCAACCCAATCAACATAGTGAGCTGTTATGTTTCAAGATGCACTTCTTTGAGACTTGTAAGTTTGCATCCTTGCATATCCACCCAAGTGGATAAGGCTTTGGATGTGGAATTGTCTCAAGTTTCAGCTGTTTGACCAAGTCTTCTGAGATGAGATTAGCTTGAGACCCACTATCAAAAAGTGTGTCTATCTTTGTGTGGTTTGAGATTATCCTCACATGAAATAGCTCTATCCTCCTCTTTTCATCTTGAGTTTCTTTGTGACAACTAGAACTGGTAGTTGTTTCTTGTACAACCTCTTTCCCCTTGATGTTCTTTAATACCATGGCAATACTTTTTGTCTCATCACTTGATTCAAACCCAAGTCTTGTTCAACAGTTGCTACAGTTTTTTCCTTTTATTTGGTTTTGTCTTTGGTTTTATATTTCTCTGGTTTCAGCTCCAAATGAAGCTTCCAACAATGGTCTTCATCATGGCTTGTTTTTGAACAGTTCTTGCAAAATAATTTCCCTTTTTCCTTTCTAGAGTTTGCAAACCTTTTTCTTCCTTTGCCTTTAAAATCACTACCCTCATTTCCATAAAAAGTGCTTTTCCATCTAGCCTCTAAATGTGTAGCTTGTACACAAACTTCGTCTAGACTAGTAGGTTTGAACATAAGGATAGTATGTTGAAGGTAGCTGTGCAAACCACCTATATATTTCAGCAAGGTGTCTTGACTTTGTAAGTCTACCCCTAATAAGAGTGCTCTTCTCCTAAACTCTTGGGTGTAGTATTGAAGATTTTGTCCTTTAAGTTGTTTAAAACTTTGCTAATTCATTATAGCCTTTTGTAAATGAGCAAGAGGATAAAATTTCTTCTTAATTGTGGAAATAAATTCAGCCCATGATAAAGTAATCTTACCATGTTTCTTAATTGCATCCTTGGTCTTGGCTTCCCACCATACCAATGCTGCTCCATCCATTCTTAAAGAGGCTAACTGAATCTTGGTGTTGTCATCATGTAAGTTGTTATCACAAAATCAAGCACTGAAGGCTGCTAATCAGTCAGACTCTGTGTAACTATTTCAAACCAGACTTTTGACTAAGGCTTAGCCTCCTTAGCCTGAGAGGGCTCTCTCAAAGGGTTATTGATTTTAAATATTGATGAGATGGCTAACTCTTGCAAAGTAAATTTAACATACAAATTGGCTGGATAGACCTCACAAAGATTTCCATTGGGCTCATGGAGTTAATCATCATTTCAGCAAACTATAAAACCACTCATTCATAGAAGTCAGAGCATGTAATGTTTAAACACTCAAGACACCTCTCAAATAAACCTCAACTTACAAATACACACAGGAAATCAGAGCAGCAGAGTGAATTCTGAGTGATTGTGTATCTATAAAGCTGTAAAACATAAAGGATAAAAGAAAACCACATATATCTTGAGCATCTGAAACAATGTATGAATCCTGAGAAGAAAAAGCAGTCATTTGTATTACTGAAAACAAGTTCTTACATAAGCCAAAATAAACTCTGTTTCTCAAAAACCTCCAACCCTTTGTCTATCCCTGTTTCAGCTATTTATAAAGTGCTTATTCTATCTCATTCGAGCTTCCTCCTCCAGCATGAGGGGAGCTCGATGACTACCTATGATGACACCTACTAACTTTTAACTAACTAATAATTACAGCTGATTACTAATTGACAGCGCTGGAATCATAAAACAATTAAAATTCTAATTCCACTAAATCTTCTAGACTTCTAAATTAAATAGGACTTAAACTCCATAACAGCCTTGATCTTCAATCCTTTTCGTTCTCTGACATCTGGAGTTTGGCTGAGATAGCTGTAGTGAACCTTTAATGCTCCATGTTTGTTTTCCATGACACATCTTTTCTGTTATCCTGAAACATAGGCCCCTGTTTGTCGGTCTTTGATATGTTGCTCCATTTATTCGAAAATGCAGCAGCCTGTCTCCAGCTCTTTAACATCCCAAAAATGATGAGCACTATCATGTTTCTTGATGTGTTGGATGCTTCGTTGATGAACAGGTGTGCAGACCAAAACTCCTTGTACGCAATTCCTTCCAAACCCTAATGACCGGTCATAAAGTACCTTTATCAAAGCTTTAACTTAAGACAAAACATTTCACCTTTACAAAAAGGTACACTTGTCATTATCTGAATGGCTATGCTAGCCTCATGTTGTCTCCTAAATGTCCCTTAGACATTTCCTTTGAAAATTTTCTGATCATCATATCAAACTGTATGTCTGCGTTCAAAAACAATACCTACAGCAGTTTCGCAGTTTCGTAGCGGGCTGCGAAACTGTTTTAAACAATTTCAATTTCCCCTGAGATTTTAACTGCTCTGCCACCTTGCTCACAAATAACTTATCAATGCTCATAACATTCATGCTTGAAATTCTTGCAAATCCTGGAGCGGATGACATTACAGTTAAATGAAATTCATCAGCAGAAAAAACTCTAAACTAATGCATTTCATTCATTGTGCGGACGAGAGAGCTTTCCTAGGAGAAACCTTTTGTCCAATACTACCAGCTATTCAACATTCGATTCTGTGCATTGCCTGCAGATTGGAGGGCAGTAGTCGGTCAACTAAAGTTACATTCGAAACCCTTTAACTTGCTACTTTTAGCAACTGCATTAAGTTCATTCAAAATGTATTCTTTTGCCTTGGGATTTTGGCACAATGCAGTAAAATCTCCAGTTTGTCCATTATCTGTGGCCCAACTTTCAAGTGCTCTTTGATTAGGTATAACAACAGCAACCAGACAAGATTCGAAGCTATTTCCGTAAACCCAAATCGAATCAATAGCAGAACACTGGCCATACACATTCTCGAGATTTTCCACTGCAACCTATTCTCCTTGTGAAAGCTTAAATATTTTTTTTTTCTATCAATGATTTTTAGTGCTCCATTCGCCTGCCACTCCCCAATGTCACCTGTGTGAAACCAACCATCAACCAAAACCTCATTTGTAAGGTCTTCACGCTTGTAATAACCAGCAAATAAGGTTTTGCCCCTTATACAAACCTCTCCACGCGGTACTTCTGAAAGTGCATCATATCCCATTTCAGGGACAGACTCAAGGCAGACATCAATATTCAGAACAGGTGGACCAACAGTCCCGATCATTGACATTACATTTTGCAGGGAAACAAAACTTCCTGCACAAGTTTCTGTCAAACCATAGCCCTGTACAACATGGCAACAAGTGACTACTCGTAGAAACTCTGCCACATGTTTTGCAAGTGGAGCTGCTCCTGATATCATTACACGGACATGTCCTCCCAGACCTTGTTTAATCTTGCTGAAGACAACTTTATCAAAAAGTGGAGATGCTTTTTCATGTTTCAACCCTTTGCGCATATTATTAAGCTTGTATTTGTATGCAAATTCAAACACTTTTCTATTCAAAAATCCTCCAGCAGCGATCTTCTGGTTTAAACCTGAATATATGCGATCAAAGACACGTGGGACACCACAGAAGACCGTTGGCTTTAGTTCTGCAATATCCTCCACCAAAAACTACTCGCTTCTTCTGCATCATTCATGGAGACCTTTATCACACAAATTTCGATTGATCTAATTCGGGAGAATTATCATCCAAAAACATCAAATGAGGAATGGCAGGATGCCAGGTGGATAATGTTTTGAAGTCGAGGGTGAAAATGTAGATCAGTACAAAATGTCGAGGATATAGAAGAAATGTGCTCGGGATCAATAACATTAGTTGAGGCAGGGATAATGTTTGAGTGCATAGGAGTAGAGTTCAGTTTCTTACTTAAAGATGGTAATGAAAATCGAGAAAAGGGATTTTCTTGATTAGAATCCACTGGTTCAGGGGAATTGGATGATATTGACTATGGCACGAGACGTTGAAAAGATGAGTTATCCTTAGCAAAGGTTGGACCCTCGGATTTACCGGTATTAGAAGTTTGAAAGGCAATAGTGGTAGAAATAGCTTGGACGCCATGATGAACCAACTTTAGTGCTTCCTTCAGCAGTGAACCGAGCAATCTCGTTCCTCCATTGAATAACAGCTACCATGAGACAAACAACAAGGGTGCCTTTAACCTGAGGTAGTACCTTGCAATCACTAAAACTGTCACCTTCAGATTCAGAACTGATGACAAGCATACACGCAGGAACTTGAGAGCATGCCTCCTGTAAAGTGCATCCACCCCAGAGCTATTTTGCATGACAGCTGCTATGGATTCGAACAAATCCCCAATTTTGTGGCGCAGCCTAAAACATGTTGCGCTGCGAAACTACAAAAGGCTTTATGCGCTGCGAAAACACTTTGTCCTTAAGCTAGTCTGAGCAATTTTTGGAAACAGAATTTTCAGTGATAACAGTAATCTCCTGCTGCTCTTCATACTGTGCTTCATGGAATGTTATACCTTCTCCTTGGTGCTGGAATGCATTGTTATGAAGAGCCTCTAAAATTTCTTCATCCGTAAATTCATCATCATCATAACAATCCTCCAAATATTGAATAAGACTTAAAGAATGTCTACAGCAATCTTTGAGCAGCAATAAGGATGGATGACACTCTTTATACATGTCATAGAACACATCATGGAAATCAGCAAGAGAATATAATGAACCATTTTCCAAACTTTTATACCAAGACCATGCCTTTCCTTCTAAAGTGGTCATAAACATCTTCATGAGACAATCTTCAGGGAAATGAACCTTAAGACTGCGTACATGCATATGGAATTTAACCAAATGAAGAGCAGCATTGTCCTTCTTTTCATCTTTGAATATTGGAAGATCCTCTAACCAATCAACCTTTGGCATAGGATTTGGAAAACCAGGGATATGAGACCGATTCATAGGAGCATACCTGGCATTCATTCTTGCAGTGGAATTCATCTTGAAACTTCATCAAGCTACTGATCTTCTAGCAGTGGAGTCACCTTCCAATTTGTTATTTGATGTGTGGAGTCGCCAAGGTAGTTTTGCAGCCTCAAAAAGATGTCTGAGCTCCTGCTACCTTCAGAAGTTCAGTCTCTTAATTTCGGGAATGAATAGACTTGAGGCTCCCAGCAGACGCACCAAAATGTTATCACAAAATCAAGCACTGAAGGCTGCTAATCAGTCAGACTCTGTGTAACTATTTCAAACCAGACTTTTGACTAAGGCTTAGCCTCCTTAGCCTGAGAGGGCTCTCTCAAAGGGTTATTGATTTTAAATATTGATGAGATGGCTAACTCTTGCAAAGTAAATTTAACATACAAATTGGCTGGACAGACCTCACAAAGATTTCCATTGGGCTCATGGAGTTAATCATCATTTCAGCAAACTATAAAACCACTCATTCATAGAAGTCAGGGCATGTAATGTTTAAACACTCAAGACACCTCTCAAATAAACCTCAACTTACAAATACACACAGGAAATCAGAGCAGCAGAGTGAATTCTGAGTGATTGTGTATCTATAAAGCTGTAAAACATAAAGGATAAAAGAAAACCACATATATCTTGAGCATCTGAAACAATGTATGAATCCTGAGAAGAAAAAGCAGTCATTTGTATTACTGAAAACAAGTTCTTACATAAGCCAAAATAAACTCTGTTTCTCAAAAACCTCCAACCCTTTGTCTATCCCTGTTTCAGCTATTTATAAAGTGCTTATTCTATCTCATTCGAGCTTCCTCCTCCAGCATGAGGGGAGTTCGATGACTGCCTATGATGACACCTACTAACTTTTAACTAACTAATAATTACAGCTGATTACTAATTGACAGCGCTGGAATCATAAAACAATTAAAATTCTAATTCCACTAAATCTTCTAGACTTCTAAATTAAATAGGACTTAAACTCCATAACAGCCTTGATCTTCAATCCTTTTCGTTCTCTGACATCTGGAGTTTGGCTGAGATAGCTGTAATGAACCTTTAATGCTCCATGTTTGTTTTCCATGAAACATCTTTTCTGTTATCCTGAAACATAGGCCCCTGTTTGTCGGTCTTTGATATGCTGCTCCATTTATTCGAAAATGCAGCAGCCTGTCTCCAGCTCTTTAACATCCCAAAAATGATGAGCACTATCATGTTTCTTGATGTGTTGGATGCTTCGTTGATGAATAGGTGTGCAGACCAAAACTCCTTGTACGCAATTCCTTCCAAACCCTAATGACCGGTCATAAAGTACCTTTATCAAAGCTTTAACTTAAGACAAAACATTTCACCTTTACAAAAAGGTACACTTGTCATTATCTGAATGGCTATGCTAGCCTCATGTTGTCTCCTAAATGTCCCTTAGACATTTCCTTTGAAAATTTTCTGATCATCATATCAAACTGTATGTCTGCGTTCAAAAACAATACCTACAGCAGTTTCGCAGTTTTGTAGTGCGCTGCGAAACTGTTTTAAACAATTTCAATTTCCCCTGAGATTTTAACTGCTCTGCCACCTTGCTCACAAATAACTTATCAATGCTCATAACATTCATGCTTGAAATTCTTGCAAATCCTGGAGCGGATGACATTACAGTTAAATGAAATTCATCAGCAGAAAAAACTCTAAACTAATGCATTTCATTCATTGTGCGGACGAGAGAGCTTTCCTAGGAGAAACCTTTTGTCAAATACTACCAGCTATTCAACATTCGATTCTGTGCATTGCCTGCAGATTGGAGGGCAGTAGTCAGTCAACTAAAGTTACATTCGAAACCCTTTAACTTGCTACTTTTAGCAACTGCATTAAGTTCATTCAAAATGTATTCTTTTGCCTTGGGATTTTGGCACAATGCAGTAAAATCTCCAGTTTGTCCATTATCTGTGGCCCAACTTTCAAGTGCTCTTTGATTAGGTATAACAACAGCAACCAGACAAGATTCGAAGCTATTTCCGTAAACCCAAATCGAATCAATAGCAGAACACTGGCCATACACATTCTCGAGATTTTCCACTGCAACCTATTCTCCTTGTGAAAGCTTAAATATTTTTTTTTTCTATCAATGATTTTTAGTGCTCCATTCGCCTGCCACTCCCCAATGTCACCTGTGTGAAACCAACCATCAACCAAAACCTCATTTGTAAGGTCTTCACGCTTGTAATAACCAGCAAATAAGGTTTTGCCCCTTATACAAACCTCTCCACGCGATACTTCTGAAAGTGCATCATATCCCATTTCAGGGACAGACTCAAGGCAGACATCAATATTCGAAACAGGTGGACCAACAGTCCCGATCATTGACATTACATTTTGCAGGGAAACAAAACTTACTACACAAGTTTCTGTCAAACCATAGCCCTGTACAACATGGCAACAAGTGACTACTCGTAGAAACTCTGCCACATGTTTTGCAAGTGGAGCTGCTCCTGATATCATTACACGGACACGTCCTCCCAGACCTTGTTTAATCTTGCTGAAGACAACTTTATCAAAAAGTGGAGATGCTTTTTCATGTTTCAACCCTTTGCGCATATTATTAAGCTTGTATTTGTATGCAAATTCAAACACTTTTCTATTCAAAAATCCTCCAGCAGCGATCTTCTGGTTTAAACCTGAATATATGCGATCAAAGGCACGTGGGACACCACAGAAGACCGTTGGCTTTAGTTCTGCAATATCCTCCACCAAAAACTACTCGCTTCTTCTGCATCATTCATGGAGACCTTTATCACACAAATTTCGATTGATCTAATTCGGGAGAATTATCATCCAAAAACATCAAATGAGGAATGGCAGGATGCCAGGTGGATAATGTTTTGAAGTCGAGGGTGAAAATGTAGATCAGTACAAAATGTCGAGGATATAGAAGAAATGTGCTCGGGATCAATAACATTAGTTGAGGCAGGGATAATGTTTGAGTACATAGGACTAGAGTTCAGTTTCTTACTTAAAGATGGTAATGAAAATCGAGAAAAGGGATTTTCTTGATTAGAATCCACTGGTTCAGGGGAATTGGATGATATTGACTATGGCACGAGACGTTGAAAAGATGAGTTATCCTTAGCAAAGGTTGGACCCTCGGATTTACTGGTATTAGAAGTTTGAAAGGCAATAGTGGTAGAAATAGCTTGGACGCCATGATGAACGAACTTTAGTGCTTCCTTCAGCAGTGAACCGAGCAATCTCGTTCCTCCATTGAATAATAGCTACCATGAGACAAACAACAAGGGTGCCTTTAACCGGAGGTAGTACCTTGCAATCACTAAAACTGTCACTTTCAGATTCAGAACTGATGACAAGCATACACGCAGGAACTTGAGAGCATGCCTCCTGTAAAGTGCATCCACCCCAGAGCTATTTTGCATGACAGCTGCTATGGATTCGAACAAATCCCCAATTTTGTAGCGCAGCCTAAAACATGTTGCGCTGCGAAACTACAAAAGGCTTTATGCGCTGCGAAAACACTTTGTCCTTAAGCTAGTCTGAGCAATTTTTGGAAACAGAATTTTCAGTGATAACAGTAATCTCCTGCTGCTCTTCATACTATGCTTCATGGAATGTTATACCTTCTCCTTGGTGCTGGAATGCATTGTTATGAAGAGCCTCTAAAATTTCTTCATCCGTAAATTCATCATCATCATAACAATCCTCCAAATATTGAATAAGACTTAAAGAATGTCTACAACAATCTTTGAGCAGCAATAAGGATGGATGACACTCTTTATACATGTCATAGAACACATCATGGAAATCAGCAAGAGAATATAATGAACCATTTTCCAAACTTTTATACCAAGACCATGCCTTTCCTTCTAAAGTGGTCATAAACATCTTCATGAGACAATCTTCAGGGAAATGAACCTTAAGACTGCGTACATGCATATGGAATTTAACCAAATGAAGAGCAGCATTGTCCTTCTTTTCATCTTTGAATATTGGAAGATCCTCTAACCAATCAACCTTTGGCATAGGATTTGGAAAACCAGGGATATGAGACCGATTCATAGGAGCATACCTGGCATTCATTCTTGCAGTGGAATTCATCTTGAAACTTCATCAAGCTACTGATCTTCTAGCAGTGGAGTCACCTTCCAATTTGTTATTTGATGTGTGGAGTCGCCAAGGTAGTTTTGCAGCCTCAAAAAGATGTCTGAGCTCCTGCTACCTTCAGAAGTTCAGTCTCTTAATTTCGGGAATGAATAGACTTGAGGCTCCCAGCAGACGCACCAAAATGTTATCACAAAATCAAGCACTGAAGGCTGCTAATCAGTCAGACTCTGTGTAACTATTTCAAACCAGACTTTTGACTAAGGCTTAGCCTCCTTAGCCTGAGAGGGCTCTCTCAAAGGGTTATTGATTTTAAATATTGATGAGATGGCTAACTCTTGCAAAGTAAATTTAACATACAAATTGGCTGGACAGACCTCACAAAGATTTCCATTGGGCTCATGGAGTTAATCATCATTTCAGCAAACTATAAAACCACTCATTCATAGAAGTCAGGGCATGTAATGTTTAAACACTCAAGACACCTCTCAAATAAACCTCAACTTACAAATACACACAGGAAATCAGAGCAGCAGAGTGAATTCTGAGTGATTGTGTATCTATAAAGCTGTAAAACATAAAGGATAAAAGAAAACCACATATATCTTGAGCATCTGAAACAATGTATGAATCCTGAGAAGAAAAAGCAGTCATTTGTATTACTGAAAACAAGTTCTTACATAAGCCAAAATAAACTCTGTTTCTCAAAAACCTCCAACCCTTTGTCTATCCCTGTTTCAGCTATTTATAAAGTGCTTATTCTATCTCATTCGAGCTTCCTCCTCCAGCATGAGGGGAGCTCGATGACTGCCTATGATGACACCTACTAACTTTTAACTAACTAATAATTACCGCTGATTACTAATTGACAGCGCTGGAATCATAAAACAATTAAAATTCTAATTCCACTAAATCTTCTAGACTTCTAAATTAAATAGGACTTAAACTCCATAACAGCCTTGATCTTCAATCCTTTTCATTCTCTGACATCTGGAGTTTGGCTGAGATAGCTGTAATGAACCTTTAATGCTCCATGTTTGTTTTCCATGACACATCTTTTCTGTTATCCTGAAACATAGGCCCCTGTTTGTCGGTCTTTGATATGCTGCTCCATTTATTCGAAAATGCAGCAGCCTGTCTCCAGCTCTTTAACATCCCAAAAATGATGAGCACTATCATGTTTCTTGATGTGTTGGATGCTTCGTTGATGAACAGGTGTGCAGACCAAAACTCCTTGTACGCAATTCCTTCCAAACCCTAATGACCGGTCATAAAGTACCTTTATCAAAGCTTTAACTTAAGACAAAACATTTCACCTTTACAAAAAGGTACACTTGTCATTATCTGAATGGCTATGCTAGCCTCATGTTGTCTCCTAAATGTCCCTTAGACATTTCCTTTGAAAATTTTCTGATCATCATATCAAACTGTATGTCTGCGTTCAAAAACAATACCTACAGCAGTTTCGCAGTTTCGTAGCGCGCTGCGAAACTGTTTTAAACAATTTCAATTTCCCCTGAGATTTTAACTGCTCTGCCACCTTGCTCACAAATAACTTATCAATGCTCATAACATTCATGCTTGAAATTCTTGCAAATCCTGGAGCGGATGACATTACAGTTAAATGAAATTCATCAGCAGAAAAATCTCTAAACTAATGCATTTCATTCATTGTGCGGACGAGAGAGCTTTCCTAGGAGAAACCTTTTGTCAAATACTACCAGCTATTCAACATTCGATTCTGTGCATTGCCTGCAGATTGGAGGGCAGTAGTCGGTCAACTAAAGTTACACTCGAAACCCTTTAACTTGCTACTTTTAGCAACTGCATTAAGTTCATTCAAAATGTATTCTTTTGCCTTGGGATTTTGGCACAATGCAGTAAAATCTCCAGTTTGTCCATTATCTGTGGCCCAACTTTCAAGTGCTCTTTGATTAGGTATAACAACAGCAACCAGACAAGATTCGAAGCTATTTCCGTAAACCCAAATCGAATCAATAGCAGAACACTGGCCATACACATTCTCGAGATTTTCCACTGCAACATATTCTCCTTGTGAAAGCTTAAATATTTTTTTTTTCTATCAATGATTTTTAGTGCTCCATTCGCCTGCCACTCCCCAATGTCACCTGTGTGAAACCAACCATCAACCAAAACCTCATTTGTAAGGTCTTCACGCTTGTAATAACCAGCAAATAAGGTTTTGCCCCTTATACAAACCTCTCCACGCGGTACTTCTGAAAGTGCATCATATCCCATTTCAGGGACAGACTCAAGGCAGACATCAATATTCGGAACAGGTGGACCAACAGTCCCGATCATTGACATTACATTTTGCAGGGAAACAAAACTTCCTGCACAAGTTTCTGTCAAACCATAGCCCTGTACAACATGGCAACAAGTGACTACTCGTAGAAACTCTGCCACATGTTTTGCAAGTGGAGCTGCTCCTGATATCATTACACGGACACGTCCTCCCAGACCTTGTTTAATCTTGCTGAAGACAACTTTATCAAAAAGTGGAGATGCTTTTTCATGTTTCAACCCTTTGCGCATATTATTAAGCTTGTATTTGTATGCAAATTCAAACACTTTTCTATTCAAAAATCCTCCAGCAGTGATCTTCTGGTTTAAACCTGAATATATGCGATCAAAGACACGTGGGACACCACAGAAGACCGTTGGCTTTAGTTCTGCAATATCCTCCACCAAAAACTACTCGCTTCTTCTGCATCATTCATGGAGACCTTTATCACACAAATTTCGATTGATCTAATTCGGGAGAATTATCATCCAAAAACATCAAATGAGGAATGGCAGGATGCCAGGTGGATAATGTTTTGAAGTCGAGGGTGAAAATGTAGATCAGTACAAAATGTCGAGGATATAGAAGAAATGTGCTCGGGATCAATAACATTAGTTGAGGCAGGGATAATGTTTGAGTACATAGGACTAGAGTTCAGTTTCTTACTTAAAGATGGTAATGAAAATCGAGAAAAGGGATTTTCTTAATTAGAATCCACTGGTTCAGGGGAATTGGATGATATTGACTATGGCACGAGACGTTGAAAAGATGAGTTATCCTTAGCAAAGGTTGGACCCTCGGATTTACTGGTATTAGAAGTTTGAAAGGCAATAGTGGTAGAAATAGCTTGGACGCCATGATGAACGAACTTTAGTGCTTCCTTCAGCAGTGAACCGAGCAATCTCGTTCCTCCATTGAATAATAGCTACCATGAGACAAACAACAAGGGTGCCTTTAACCTGAGGTAGTACCTTGAAATCACTAAAACTGTCACCTTCAGATTCAGAACTGATGACAAGCATACACGTAGGAACTTGAGAGCATGCCTCCTGTAAAGTGCATCCACCCCAGAGCTATTTTGCATGACAGTTGCTATGGATTCGAACAAATCCCCAATTTTGTAGCGCAGCCTAAAACATGTTGCGCTGCGAAACTACAAAAGGCTTTATGCGCTGCGAAAACACTTTGTCCTTAAGCTAGTCTGAGCAATTTTTGGAAACAGAATTTTCAGTGATAACATAAGTTTTGAATCCTTAAATAAAATTCCAACTGTCTTATCTAGTTGTCAAGTTTCTCTGCATTGACTTCATCGTTAAACACGGGTAATTCAAATTTAACATCTAGCTTTAAAAATGGACTTTTTCCAGAAGTTTTGGGCTTATGAGGTTGATTTATCAAGGTAGAGGAGGACAATGTAGAGGAAGAGGAAGGGGATGGTGGATCACCATTTCCTCCATGTCCTTTCTTTGAATTATCATCACCTTTCTTTCCTCTTGAAGAGACCTCTCTTTCTTTCTGATGCTTAGACCCTTCTCCAACCAACCTATCATTCCTTTCCTGGTACAATATTCTTACCATCTCAATCAAGTCCAAGAAAACTTTTCTGAATACCGTTCTTCTTCTCTTGGATCCATGTCTGCAGGAACTTCTCCTTCCTTTTCAGACATACTTGAAGCTTCTTCCAAGGCTATTGAGGGTGAAATAGAAGGTGGAGATAATGGAACTTTGACCCTCCTTGGTTGAGGATTATCTTGTGCTCTAACCAATTGTCCTTTCCCTCTTTAGAGCTTCAGCCTGGTAAGCATCAAAACTTTACAAAACAGTGAAAATAACTTTGCACAAAACTAATACTCAAAATATAAACTAAACCAGAGATTGACTGAAGGAGCTTTTATCTACTTCACAATTGTATAACAAAAGCATTTCGAAGGCTTCCTGGCTTGCTTCAGACTCTGTCTATAGTTTATATTACTGCTCACAAATTCACAGAAACAGTAACTGAGCTCTGATACCAACTTGATCTGAAAATGAAACTACTTGTTTTTGCTGTGCAAGGTATTCATTTCCATTAAATTACAGGTGCAAACTGTTACAGATGTCTTGCAAATGAAACAAAGTGTTTTTGGTTAATTTTCTGAGCCTTTAGTGTGAAGGAGGGTTATTTCATTTTCCTGTTTAACATATTAGATCTGAAAAACACAACAAGGAAAGTTCACCACATATAACACAGCAACTGATGAAGTAGTTCACCCCTCCTGGGCTACATCTGCTGGGTCCAAGGCTCCTAAATGGGCATTTCCTTACTTTGATTAGATGCTTAAAATGGTTATACAGTGAATAAAATTCCTAAACAGGGAAAAAAAGCCGTGAAAATGAATTCAGAACACAGGAAATAGTAAAAAATGACTATTGTTTCACCTCTAATGGATACACACAACCCAATATAGCTCCAACACTATCTAGGCCCTGATGGCTCCTGGAACTTCTCCGCTGCAAAAGTACCTGAAGATAACCTTTTCTAGCTGTAAAACCTATCCCAATGGCTTTGGAATGCTCAGAATAGCTAAAATAAAAAAAAAATTCGTTCCAAAAGGACTTCCCTAGCCAAAGTTATGACCTCTTGAAGTTTTGTCCAGTTTCACCTAGAAAAACTCCACTAATTTTGGCTAATTGTAGTTAGCTTTGTCATTTTTGGCAACCTCCACCAGATTTGGCATTCTCTTCCAACCTAACTACCAGTTAACCGTAACTATTGGGTAGTCACCACGTGCATGTGACCACGCGCCCTTAACGTTGGCGTTTGTTGCCGCCGAGTTTAGGCCTTGGGTTCCGCGCTCTAGTCATATGGGTAAGGAGGCTAGCCCCTTTTCTGCCCAAAACAAACCTGTTTAAACTTCAAACATGATATGTAACCTTATGGTGTTAAGCTCTGTGGTGTAGGTGGGTCGGTCGTGCCTGTGGGCTGGCGGCCACCCGACCCGGGGTCAATTCCTGCGAGCTCCATAAATATTTTACCACAATAAACTTTGCATTCTAGGGGCCATGTGGTGGCCTCCGGGCAGGCCATGTGGCATCCCTTAATTGGCCATCAGAACAAAATATTCCCGTGAATATTCTGGGAAATATTCCAAGGAATATATATATATATATATATTTAAATTCAAATTTTGCAAGTTATTGGGCATTTTCAAAATGTGATAACTCTTCCATATGATGTCGGATTTAAGTGCCATTCATGGCTACAGGATCATTTCAATGATGCCTATCTGGTTGTTCTGGTTTCAACCAATTCTGAGCAATTCAAAATTTGAGCATTTTTTCCACTTAGGACATGATCACTTGATCATTGATGAACTTGTATTAGAACAAATATGACCAAAGGAAATTAGCACTAAAGGATAAACTTCGAAAAATCAAAATGGAGAAAGGTGAGACTATTCCAAAATACTTGACTAAGTTCACTCAATGTCGTGATGAAATTGAAAGTGTTGGAATCATGGTTTCCGAGGATGGTATGGTGAGTCTTGCTCTTATGGGACTCCCACAGAGTTGGCATAGTTATCAGGACTCTGTCAATGGTCAGGAGAAGCTGTCAGATTGGGAACGACTGTGGTCAGATTTGATGCAGGAGGAGATCAGAAGGAACACCAGGGATGGATCTTCATCAAAGATTGATGATGAAGAGAACTGTGACTTAGCAATTAAGGCGAAGAAGAGGAAAGGAAAAGATTCCCACTTCAAATCAGATTCTTGTCATGGAGGCAAGAAGAAAGACATGATGAAAGTGAAATGCTTTCATTGTCATGAGCTGGGCCATAAATTTTCCACTCAAGAAGTCCAAGAAGAAGTCCTCAGGAGGAGCGGTGGGTGATTCTTTGGCCTCTCAATTCAAATTGGACTTTTCTCTCATTGCATGTATGGTTTCATCAATGATGAGAAGTGTATGGTACTTAGACAGTGGAGCTTCATTCCAGATGACTGGCGACAAGGATTTATTCAGCGACCTGGAGGAGAAAGATCTCCAGATGCATATCGAGATGGGTGATGACGGGAGGTATAGTGCTACTAGATTGGGCACTGATAATTTTCAGAGGGAGCATGGGGATCCAATCACCTTGAAGAATGTTATGTATGTCCTCAATCTGAAGAAGAACTTGGTATCTGTTGCCATGCTTGAGGATAGAGGCTATGATGTGAGCTTCTTGAAAGGAAATACATTCCTTCGAAACATAGCAATAGGTCAAGTAAAGAAGATAGGGATTTGGGTGAAGAACCTCTATAAGCTAGAGGTAGAGGATTGTTCTTCTTTGAGAACAAAATTAGAGATGGTGTAGAGTCGAGACGTTGGCAAGTTTTGGCACAGGCGATTAGGTCACTTGCATCATGGGGCTTTGAAGATCATGCAATAGATCTCCACCGAATTTCCCAAAGGTACACTAGAGCAAGTTGATACATGCAAGGGGTGTACTTTGGGTAAATACACCAAGTATTCCTTTCACGACAAAGACAGTCGAGCAGAGGCTATTCTAGAGCGAGTCCATTCAGATGTGTGTGGACCATTCTTGACATCATCCACATCCAAAAACAGGTATTATGTTTATTTGTTGATGACTTTTCTCAAAAATGCTGGATAATTTTCATGCAGAAAAAAGGATCAAACCTTAACAAAGTTTTATGAGTTTAAAGCATTGGCGGAGAAATAGTCAAGAAAGAAGGTTAAATATCTATAGAGTGATAACGATGTTGAGTATGTCTCAAACGAGTTGAAGAACTCCTGTGCAACAGAAGGGATTAAACGAGAGTTGATGACACTCCATAACCCTCAACAAAATGGGGTGGATGAGAGGAAGAACATAAGCATAATAGTGGTAGCGAGGGCAATGTTACGTGATCAGGGTCTCCCACTACACTTGTGGGCTGAATAATGCAACACAATGGTTTATGTTTAGAACTGTAGCCCACATCGAATACTTGGGGAGAAGACACCAGAGGAAGCTTATTCTGGTAAGAGGCCAGATGTTGGTCACTTCAGGATTTTTGGGTCATTGGTATATTTCCATGTGACCAAAGATGCATGGAAGAAGCTTGAGCTGACAATAGAGTTGGGCATATTTGTAGGGTACACTGATACACCTTACAACTATCAGCTGTACTTGTTGATCGACAGGATGACAGTGATTTGCAGGGATGTTAGATTCGATGAGGAGAAGGCCATGCGAGTTTCCCTTGAGAGGGAGCTTCAACTACATGCAGTTGAGGATATTTTAGCTCCTAAGGTTGAGGAGCCTCAGATTGATGTGGAGCAGCCACATGCAAAGGATCTGGGAGTGGAGACATCCACTCAAGTAAAGTCTTCCAGAGATGGGAGAAAGTGCACCAGAGAGGCGAATAGATTATTGTTAGATGCTAGAGAGAATATGGGAGCACCCACATCACAACATAGATAGAAGAGGTCACCTGATAGGTACACTGGATACATGGCTCTTATGAGAGGATGTTTTGAGATAGAGCCATCTTCCTTTGAGGAAGCAGTGCAATAGCCAGTTTGGGTTGATGCCATGGTGGAGGAGTATGACTCCATAGTTCGTAACAATGTTTGGGATGTGGTCCCAAGAACAGAGGATAATTCCATGGTGAGTTCCCGTTGGCTTTACAAGGTAAAGAAAGATGCATATGGTAGTGTGGAGAAGCATAAGGCTAGATTTGTGGCCCGTGGCTTTTCACAGGTAGAGGGGATTGACTATGATGAGACATTTTCTCCTGCTGCAAGGTACCCGTCGATCAAATCTATTTTGTCACTATTAGCGCATATGGGTTGGAAGATACATCAGATGGATGTAAAGACAACCTTCCTTAATGACACGATTGAGGAAGAGGTGTACATAGAAAAACTTGAAGGTTTTGAAACTTTCAACCATGAGGTAGATGTGTGCTGACTCAAGAGAACATTGTATGGGTTGAAGAAAGTACCTTGTGTTTGGTACATCAGGATAGATAACTACTTCACCAGGTTGGGATTCACGAAGAGTGAAGCAGATGGGAACCTGTACCACATAGTGGTGGAAGGTAAACTGTTGATTATTGTACTTTATGTTGATGATCTCATATTGATAGGTGACGATCAAATGATCAAATGTTGCAAGGAGGAACTTGCAAGAGAGTTTGAGATGAAGGACTTGGGGATCATGTAGTACTTTATGGGCATGGAAGTATGGAAGGGTGATGGGGAGCTCTTTGTGTCTCAAGGCAAGTATGCCAACGAGATACTCAAGAGGTTCCACATGGAGAGCTGCAAGCCTATGGAGACTCCTCTATTTGGTAACTAGAGGAAGGAGGATGCTACTTCAGGAGAGGTAGTGGAAACTATTGTTTACAAGAAGCTTGTGGGTTCACTCATGTACTTGGTGAACACATGACCAAATTTATGCTATGTAGTTAACCAACTGAGTCAAGTGATGGTTAGGCCGACCAAGCTGCATTGGAAGGTGGAAAATCATGTATTAAGATACCTCAGGGGCACTACTCAGTACAGATTATGGTACAAACAGACAAAGGGAGTGAAGCTTCAAGGCTTCATGGATGCATATTGGGCAGGAAGTCCATCTGACAGGAAGAGCATATCAGGAGGGATCTTCAGTATTGGTTCAATGACAATTTCTTGGTACAACAGGACATAGAGATTAGTTGCACTCAGTTCAGCAGAGGTAGAGTACATGGCTACAAGTCAGTCAACATGTGAGGCCATCTGGATGAGGAAGATTCTGGTTGGTTGGTTTGGTTAGCAGATGGATCCGACAATGATTTATTACAATAATCAAATTTGTATCAAACTCTCTAAAATCTTGTTTTTCATGATAGTACCAAGCACATTGATATACGATATCATCATATGAGAGATTGTGTATTGAGGCAGATCATGTTGTTAGAGTACATTCCCATAGAGGAGAAAGATGCTGACATTTTGACAAAGGCATTGTCAAGATGTAAATTCGAGTTTCACAGAGACATGATCAGGGTAGCAGATAATCCTTTCTTGTTGAGAGAGAGTGTTGAGAAATAACAATAATAAATTCAAGTTTAAATTTGTCCTTGAATTTAAACTGTGAATTAAAATTGCATTATATTCTCATAACAACTTGTAAATAGTTAATTAAGTTTAATTAGCTTAATTAGATTAGGAATTTCGATTTAGAAGTCTTTTGGAAGTCATGTAAGTTTCCACCCTAAATTCTAGGGTCCATTATGAGTTTAGATTGAGTTGTAATTAGATAACTCCGTTTATTGAGTTATAGTGAGTTAAACTAGTTCTAATTATTTGTTGAACTAGTAGAGGATAATCAGTCAGTTAGCGCACTAGTGCATCCACATGTGCTACTCCAGTTAACTGAATATTCTCTCATGGAAACTCATGCATGTCAGTTTTGAGAAATACCCAGTTGAGACTAGAGTGCAGGGACAATGTACTGTCAGTTGTAAATATCATGCATGAAATTAAGAAGAGGACCTAAGTAGGATTGCACAGTTTTGGAAGCATGAATTCCCTTTAAATACAGGTTATTCATCCTAGGAATTGCACAAGAAAATAGGGGCTTGGTAGATAATGGAAATTGGCTAAGTGCTGGATAATATTGGGCTTGTGTGGTAGACAGTTGAGCATACTTGTGCGGAATTTTTCTTGTGAGAATAATCTTTGTATCTTCACTCATATTTCTGATTAATGCAATACAAATAGGCGAGGTTTTGAGCAGTGGCTTTCCCCAGGAAAACTTATTGTGTTACGTGCCATTGATTTGTATTGTTCTTGTTCATATTGTTTTCATCGATCTATTGGCTTCCACTGGTTGAAAGTAGAAGTAGATTCTTGTCTCTTGTTTTAGTAGATTACATGAGCTTGTGAATCTACAGGAAAGTCTACAATTAGGCATTGGAAAGGAATGCACCAGAAATCCAGCCTCTGATGAATTTGGATCTTATCCCAAACTAGATCAGTATGCTTAAGAAATCCCCTAGAGAAACCCCTCTCAATTATAATCTATAAGACTCGTTTATCCCTAGCCCCTAAACACTTTAGGTACACATAGATGAACTTGCCAATAACATTTCCGATATTAATGAAGACCTTCCTCATCCAAAATTAAATGGGTAATCCTGGAAATTTAACCTAGATCAAATTATTATGAGGGGTATCCCTTAGTGAGTTAAAGCCAATATACCATGGATGTAGTGATAGGAAACCCCACCCACACAGCCAAGACAGCTTGAGAATTTTCTCCATATCTTCTTGACATAGAAAATGAAAACTCTGCTAGGAGTTCATGAGCCTGCTCATTGTGGGAAAGTATTCGAGGAATGTTTTCCACTTTGTCTCCATCCAATTCTGCATCTCCTCCTCTTGAAGCTCATAAAAGTACCAACGACCCACCAAAGCACATTTCTAAAGACTGTGAACTCAATCCAGGAGCATGTCGTATTCGAAACTTAGCAGATGTGTCTGTGGCGATGTCCCAACCACCCAACGCTTTTGTTTGGACTCAGGGCCACGGGGGAAAGCGTGTCGTTCTGTGAACAAAGGATGATCTGCACGTTTGACACCTATGCAATCTTCTTTGCGTCGTGTATCAATTATATGACATCCCACCATATGAGAATCCCCATGTCCATCTTCATGCCAGTGTGCACGATGTGGAATCGATCGCGTGTCCATTGTAATGCCAGGAGAGCGTGCCACCTCAGCAGCGAGAGTGGCCCGGATGAACGCCTCGTGTTTTGAGGTGTCTGATTTAAAAAGGTCTAATAGGTCCATAGACCCCGATAGGGATTAGGTGGGCTTTAGGTAGCTAATCCAACACGAAAGGTCATGGTAGGTAGGAAAAAATGGTGGCAGGGCATGGGGCAATAAAGTCAAGAAGGCCTCAGTTAAAACAAAATGGAGAAAAAACAGGTCAGAAGAATGTTGAAAACGTATCCCAGTCCCATCATCATATAGGTTTAGCAACACGTAGCACTTGCAACACATATAACCCCTACCATCTCGCTGCTAGTTCTCATCTCAATTTGGAAAATTAATGAAAGAAAGATAGAATTTTCCTGATTTACCAACCCCTGCATAGAAGGATCATATGAAAATTGGAGAGAGGTTGCAACTGCATGCAGTGTAATAAACTGAAAAGACTTTGCCTCGAAGTGTAGACCACCTCAACCAAGTAATACAAAATCAGATATTTTGAAAACGACCGTGAAATATTGACAAGCCTCTGGTATAGCTACCAAAAAAATTCTGCCATCACAACAACCAATTTAGTGTGAAGAAAATAGATGAGTGCAAGCCATGAGTAGTTCCAAGTAATAATTGAACAACCAATGGAGATATCATCCTGCACAATAGCAACAAAAACAACATCCAAAACACTTCCACCACCTGTTGCAACATTGAACACCGAAGTCTTTGTAGGGTCTGGAAATGATAAACGTATCAATCCACCTTCTCCAGAGAGTGGAATAATTTGTGGTCACTAAACAAGACCCCTGATCTCGGTTCGTAGTCAAGAAGACAAGCTTAAGGATGTCGGCCCATATAGGCATATGGTCTCCTTTTAAGTAAATTCAATTGCTCACAAATGATGCAGTATAAGATGTAAATGGCAATAAGAAAAAATACCACAATGTGAAAAATCTCAGAAGAGAGGATTTGAAGCATTATTTGATGTAGGGGTTGGATTCAAAGTCCAGGAAATCCCCAAAAGAAGGAGGGCCTAAAAGGAGCCAGTAGAGTCACTGTAGGTGCAGTGGGGGAAGGTAGTTAT
This sequence comes from Pinus tabuliformis, assembly GCA_031772625.1. NCBI lineage: Eukaryota > Viridiplantae > Streptophyta > Pinopsida > Pinales > Pinaceae > Pinus > Pinus tabuliformis. The sequence goes on from CM062815.1 coordinate 572,496,769, forward strand.
ATAAACAAATAAAAAAACAAGTGGGGTAGTCTAAAAAATCCAGGGCGAGAGAGGAAAAAAATAGTGCTCATACAAAGATATAACTCAGTGGTTCCTAATAATGCCAGTCCCCCAAACCAAGTCAATGGGTGAAAGAATATGCAGTGTTCTCAGGCCAAGGTTGCGCGCATGGAAAAACACAAAAAAACTGGTGCAGGTTGTTCCAGTAGCAAAAGTCCAAGTAAAACCTACTACCCAGACCAGGAAAATCATAGAGATATGATGACACAACCTACCAGATGCCTGAGCATGTTCACGTAAATATTCAACAACAAAAACATGCATACTAGCGCACTCCTCGACATCCTTCAACTTCCTTGGCCTAGTCAATACTCCCACAATCCATACTCCCACAACTTCCTTGGCACTTATGTATGAGTAAAACTATAAATTTGTAGATTTACTAGTTATCGCCCTCCAAAATTTATACATGTCCTTGTGACTAGTCAAATAATTAATTTATGCACTTCACATCTCAATTTATTAGTTCTTGCAAAAACAATACTATAGAATTTGATTTTTTTATTGATCATTATTAATTTAACATTGACAAATGTAAATTAAATTTTTTATGCAAATTTTCTCAAAGCATATTTTCTAACTTAAATGGCCGGGACTAAGCTACATTAGTGCTTGTTCTATTACAAAATATTGTAATTGATTATGTCACTTTAACATACATAAAGTAACTAACAAATTAGTCTTTAGGCTTGTAAGAATATAACACAACCATTGAATCTAAGTCCAAGTAGGGAACCCAATAATGCCTATTTTTAACTAGTGTTTGAATTATCTTCTGATTAAATTAAAAGTTTATAATAAAAGGTGTACAACCAATGTCCCATATTACATATTCTTACATTCTCAGAATGCATGCTTATGTGATTCATAATTTATAATAAAAATTCTTTCAGACCAAATCACATAAAGATTATTCATGTCAACATGTTTCAAATCACTCATTATGGTTCGTCATCGATAATAGATGGATCACTGAACTAGAGACTAATAAATAGTAGAATGCAATGTCTAATCCCCAAAAATGATTTTTTTTTTTAATTAATTAATTTAAATAAATAAATAAGTTTAATTTTTTTTGACCGTTTGGGATTAACCATTGCATCTTTATTATTTATTAGTCTCTAGTTCAGCTATCCATCTATGTCTTGATAATGAACTATAAATAGTTCGAAACGAATTAACATGAATATTTTTTTATGTGATTTTATCTATTTTTTTTTGTTATATATTTTTACATTATTTAGAAACTAAAAATATTGATAACAATATTATATTGACATAAAATATTATTATTATTATTATTATTTAGAAAACAAACCCTGAAAAAAAATGCTTGGGATTAACCGTTGCACTTTATTATTTATTAGTCTCTAATTCAGCAATCCATCCATCTATGTCTTGATAATGAACTATAAATAATTTGAAAAGAATTAACATGAATAATTTTTATGTGATTTTATCCAATTTTTTGTTATATATTTTTACATTATTTAGAAACTAAAAATATTGATAATAATATTATATCGACATAAAATATTATTACTATTATTATGTAATAGAAAACAAACCGTGAAAAAAGCCATTTGTCCTCTAAAATAAACTACACCCTTTTTATATATATAATGGAATCAGGCTAACATGCACCGTGATTGGTGACGTGTCACTATTAAACTATCCGTGGTTCTCAATTAAAACTAAACCACCATCTTCCTAATGTTAATAATCCACAAGATTGTTGTGTAAGTTTTTACTTGTTACCTACATGCAATGAATGTATTAAACGAAAATGTATTGTATGTGGAGTGTTTAAACGAAGTGTATATTCGAACTTGATCACCACTATTATTTTGTTGCTGAGGGTATAATTCTAACTGAATATAAATCTGTCGAAGGGTATTGTAATATTATTTAATGATTTCTATGGAATTTTTATTAATGGGATAATTAGTTTAGATTTATTTTAAATATGGATTTAACACGAGCGAAGAGAAACCTAATTTCTTACGTGTAAATTTTTTAATGAATTCATATTATTTAAATATTTTGTATAGTTATTTAATTTTTTTAGTTTATATGAGCAATTTCTTTTATGAGCCCACATTATTTAAATGTTTATATAGTTATTTAATTTTCTTCATTTTTAGATTTTATTTTGGCCACATGAACAAAATTTCAATTTTGATGATGGATAGACAATGTTACACATTATACTGGGCTGTAGAATGAGCCTCTCGGCTCAACTAAAACACTGATTCCTCAACCCCTCATTGAACCCACAACTACTTTAGAGAAATTTGATTCCCTTGATATTACAATACTCCCATTAGCCAAGGTGGCTGGAGGTCATAAAGAATTGAATGTTAATCAATAGAGTCACGGCTAGCAACCACAATCAAATGGTTAATTGAATAACAATTTACTTGAATTAATACCAATGATTATAACAAGTTTTAATTACTAAAAGATCCACAGTTATATCAATTTCAACAACAAACCATAGTGACTGCCATTACACATGGATACACAGAGTTGTAATACTCAATACTTGATATCTATGAGTTTGCTCCACTGCAGTTTCTAAATTTGCTCGATGGCAACACAATGTTGATCAGTGGTATTGCTACATGCAACTGTGATACTTTTAAATTGTTGTATATATCAGATAGTAAGGGTTTGCTGGGTACTTGCTTTCTAACATAGCCATGCTTAAGAGTAGTTTTAGGAGGCCATGCTTTTGCTCTAAAAAAGAATGGAAAATCTCGTACTATTTTGATGAAATTTGGCAATTTTTTTGAAAATTCTAGTTATAGCTGTCAAACTTAAATTTTTTTTGGTATCCCAGGGGTTTTTCATAGTGCTGAATCCATTTCCACCATTAAAAAACTATTCAAACACTCCCACATTCCAATTTCTTGAAATTTTTTTGCCAAATTCCAAAGAGAAATTCGCCATCCAAGCGAAATCATCACCTCCTGAGACAACACCCTTATTTTTTGAAGGCAACAAGATCTACTAGAACTTGTTACACTTGAGTTTTACCATGTAGCTCACTATGAACAAAAGAGTTTAACAATAATTCTTAGTTAAAGGGAGTTTTCTAAAGATTAACTAACAAATCTCTAGTTCTATATATATATATATATATATATTTTAAATTTTATTTTATTAACATTATTATTAATGGCTTTTTTTGTTTTTGTTTTGTTTTTTTGTTATTTGTTTTTGTTTTTTTTGTTTTTTGTTTTTTGTTTTTTGTTTTTAATTTATTCCGAAGAGAAAAACGTTGGAACGCTCGTTTTATATTAATATATAAAGTCCAATATATATTTCAGAATATGTCAAGATACCCACAACAAAAATGGGGGAGGGAAAATAGAGTCCCCATCCACATGAAAACAAAAACAGATAAATCTATATGGTCCCACCTACACCATTTATAGATACCATATTGCAAGACATTTAACAAAATTTCTAAAACAGTCTGATATGTAAACATACTAATAACTGAAATGCCAGTTTAGATGAGAGGCAACACGCCCTCCTCTGGGATTGTATCTTCCACAATAAAACTATATTGAAGGACTCCGAGAGCTGCAAGAATACCCTCTTTAGATAGATGATCCGCCACCGTGTTTGATTCCTGTAAATATGTTGGAAATAAATAAACTAGAATGATTGTTTTAGTAGTGTAATATGATCCAACCAACAACAAAGATTAGGGGGCACAAATTTGGATTGGACCATAATTCCATGAATGAGAGCCTTCGAGTCCCCCTAAATATAAATGTAATCTAGCTAAATCTTCTTTGCAAACCATAGTAAACCCCAAAGTGCCAGGATTTTTGCTCTAGTATTGGATCCAGTACCTCCATTCTAGTAAAGTTTGTATTGCGAACGAGGACATATCTTGAGCCATACCCCACAACCATAGATGTCGCCCTGTGCAGCCCCATCAAACATCCCTGTTGGAAAATGAGTTTGCCGATGATTCGATCACACACTAATAATTTTGATAGCCTGAGTACTTCCCTCCTGTGTACTCATCCATACCAGAGTGTTGGAACAAATACAATGAACATTAAAATGAATCCCTTAAAAAATACAATAATTCCTCTCACGCCAAAGCTCCCAGAAATTGAATAATGGGATGGTATTTTGCTGCCCATATCTGGATACCCCCCATATGAGACATAGATCCACAAGTGAGAAAACTTTGAAAAGGGAGTTTTAACATCCAAAAAACCAACATACATACTTGCAAGTCACATAGAATTGCAAAAAAAAATGTTGGATAGTTTCCAAGGATTTTCTGCTTAAAGGACACCAACCTGGTCCTTGATAACCTCTCTTACACAAACTATCCCAAGTTAGGATCTTATTATGCTAGACAAACTAGGTGAAAAGGATAATCTTTAGGGGCATGTGCCATTTCCAAACTTTTCGAAATCAAAAATTGTTATTCAAAGAGTAATATGAGCAGAGTATATACCTATAAACCTCAACGACCACCATAGAGCTGAGATGCAATTTCCCAAACCAAGTGAGATAATCTCTCTTCTCATTCTTACACAAACCAAGCTATCGAATACCTTGTAAGTAAACTTCCCATACAAAAGATTAGTGTCCAACCAAGCCAAGATCTGATGCCTCGTTCCAAATAAGATAATGGCCACTCCATTGTTTAATAACCTGGTCCAAATATATGTAACCACTAGAATGAAGAAAATCAATAGTTTCCTCCAGGATGCTGATAGTTGGACAAACACCAATCAAATGATCGATACTAATCAAAAATTAATTTCCTTTACAAAGGACCATCTGAGTAAATGAAAAAACCATCTTTTAACCTTGTGGAAGCTTAACTAAGTATTAGATCCCGATCTGACACTAATGCAACCCCTTCTGTACCATTCCGTGATGCCCAACCTCTTCAAGTACTTTACCTTTATAATATCCTGCCATAGTCCCTTGCCATAAAGAGCTCTCTAGAGGGATTTTATGAGAAGTGCCCACCCGAAAACCCGCATGTCCAATAAGCCCCAACTGAAATACTCCTTAGGCTTAGTAATCGCTTCCTTTCAAACCAAGTGAAATTTATGATTCTCTCTAGTACTAGACTAGAGGAAACATGTAACAATATATCATATCTTCTTAATAACTATGACCGGGAGTGAAAACATATGAGTCCAGTAAACCGATAATTGTTGTACGGAAAACTATATGAGAGTATATCTCCCTATTAATGAAAGCCACCTGTGAGTCCATATGTTCAAGATGTTATTGGATTTATCTATGATACAAGACCAATCCCGAATCCTATATTTATTCAGCTCCAATCTATAACCCAGGTAGGTCAGAACATCCTCCAACATTTATATCTCAACATGAAAAATTCTAAACCAGACCTAATGCCTGCTCATATCTCATAGGAATAGAATGTAGTGCAACCTATTGTTCCATGAAACTAGACCAAGGGTGAGGACATCATCGAAAAAAAACAAGTGTGTAATAGTCACACTGTGATCCAAACTGAGTCACCTAAATGTATCCATAGTCCTAGCCTCTCTAATCTTTAGGCTTAAACCATCCATAACAAGAATGAAGAGACGAAGCGAAAGAGAGTAGCCACATCTTAATCCTCTACCCACCCTGAAGAAATTCGACAGGAAACCATTAATCAACACAACAAAACTTACCATTTTTACATAGGCAATGATCCAATCTACATTGTGCACTACCATACCAACCTTGGTTAATATAATATGCAAGAAATCCCAATCAACACAATCCTAAGACTTTTGTAGGTATAATTTCATAACCATGACCTCCAACTTCTTTAAGTGTATGGAATGTATACATTCCTGTGCCATATCTATAACATCATGAATCAACCAGTTTGTTAGGAAACCAAATTGTTTGAGTAATATGCTTAGAGAGAGTATCCTTGATACAAACTGCAATAACCTTGGATATAAATTTATAGTTAATGTTACAAAGATAAATGGCCTGTAATCCAAGAAGGAGTGTGGATGTGATGCCTTTGGAATGAGGAATAAAATGGTGGAATTTATGGCTCTAGAAATGGATCGAGTAATGCAGGATTCCTCAACAAGATCTAGTAGGTTTGTTCCCATAAAAAAGGAAATTCAAGAACAACTCCATTGTCTAGCCATCTAGATCGATACTTTTGTCCTTCGCAAAGGACTTCTAAACCAGCTGAATTTCCTGTAATGTGATCGAGAGAAATATGGCCTCATTAGAAGCCTTAGAAAACATTACATGGTAGTCCTTAGTTCCCTATAATTGATATTTGATATTAACCCCAACACGAGTCTAAAAAATACCGTCGAAATATGAGACTGCCTCCCTCTGTATCTCTGCAGTAGTATATACTTTGTCCCCATTTGCTGCAACAATGTTACATATAGTGTTCATATTCCTTCTGTTGTTTGTGTATTGGTGAAAAAAGCGAGTATTCTGATCACCCTCTTGAAGCCAGATTGCCCTGCTCTTGAGGTGCTAAGTTGTCTCTTGGATAATTAATATTTTCCGCTTTTTTTCCCTCGAGCTCCTTCAACCTTTCCAGGGACGATTGACTGGGGGATGCATGATTCAATTCCATTCCAAGTCTAAATATCTCCTCTATAATCCCTTGTAGCTCCCTTCTCATTTGAAGTTTTTTTTGACGTTCCCAAGTAGTGACCTTACTCTTCAGAATATTAAGTTTCTTTGTAATCAAATACACAGCTAATGTTCCAAGTTTAGTAGCCTCAATCCTCCAATTAGTATTAACCAACCTATTAAAGTCATCATCTTGTATCCAGACCTGATTGAACTTGAAAGGGATACCCAAACACAAATCCTCCTTTCTCCATTAAAGCACTATTGGGAGATGATAAGATATATATGTCCTATCCACCTAGGATCTCATATAACCCAAGAGCTCCATTAGATTCTCATGAGCCAAAAAATAGTCTAGTTGTTTACTAGTATGTTCATCCCCTTCCATGCCAATACTCCAAGTAGGAGAAAGTGGAAAATGGCGAATATTCACAAGATGATTTTCCACAAAGAGGCCTTGAAGATGCATAGACAAAGGATCTTTGTGACTCTGAGCAACCCAACACTCTTCCATTGAAATAGTAACATTAAAATCCCCCACAATAATTAATGATCCAATTTTCAAAATCCCATAGGCTTCCATCCAATCCCAAAAAACCTTTCTCTCTTTGCATGGAGCGTATAAATTGAGGAGATGAATACGACTGTAAACACCTTGAATGTGGCCTATCAAAAGAATGTCTGTAAGAAATTTTTAGGCTACCAAATTAGCCCACCTAGGGTCCCATAGAGCCACAAGTCCACCCGATAAACCACAAGAGTCAATTGCCACAAGATGTCAACTAGGACAGACAGAGAGAAAATAATTGATGGCTCTTAATTTATTCGTCATCATCTCTTGTATGAGAATGATGAAAGGGCAGAACGAATGGATAAGGTGTTTGAGGGATAGTCTTTTAGTGGCTTCTCCCAGGCCACGAAGATTGAGTGAAAGGATATTCATCAAAGGACCCCCGCCGCAGGCACATCTGCTCTGAGGTCCCGTGAAGCAGATGTCGAAATAATGGGAACATCTCTAAGCTCTGAATATCTATGTAAATCTAGAATTTTAGCTGATGATTTAACCTTAAAATGATAACTTCCCTTCGCCCCCACCCACCTCCCCCCTTCTTAGCACATTAATTTTCAATGCCGAGCCATGGCTAATGGTCAGATATGAGGAAGGATCCCCAACCTTGTGAATGGATAAAGCTGACAAGTCCATAACCGGGTTCAACATCAAGAAATCTAAGTCACCATCCACTGAGTTGTGGGGAGAGGATTCATGATTGTGAGAAAAAAGAGGAGGAGGAGAAGTGAGGTTCATGGGCGAAAGGGAAGTCCTAGTTTGTGTATGATCCCACCCTGAATCATCGAGAGGAGGAAAATTAGCGTGTCGGGGGTCAACATGGATACCAAAGGGAGCCAAGGGATGTAACAGAGTCTCAAAAGAGGGAGCGAGAGTGGGAGGAAGAAGTGGGTCATGCGAAAAAACCTGATAGGATGTGATTCACCTCCCCTAAGAACTTAGACCCTAAGATAGGCCTAACCATACAAACAGGCAAAATCATAGTGGAAGAAGGGGGAGAAGAGGAAAAATAGGAAGGATGAACAAAATCATGTAAAGGAGAATCATCAGTCAATGGGTCGGTACCTTGTTCATTATGATGCCGAGAAAATTTTGAAATCTCCCACCCATGTCGTCCAATCCCACCCGGACGACTCAGGACACCAGAATGTGCAGTCATTCTCTGAGGGCATATTTCATGAGGGTGTATCGTTTGATGGAAAATGAGGCAATACAAAGGAATTCCCTAGTAGTCCAAGCGTTTTTCAAGTTTAGTCGGTCCCCAATCCAGGTCAATGTTTTCGGGAAGGCCACTCACAAGATTTATCTCAGCTAGAATCCATGCCAGTCATTTATCCCGAGCACCCAAACAACTTGGGTCAAAATAAACAAATCAACCAATAGTATTACCAATCTCCTCAAAAGCCTGATGCGTCCAAAATTGAAGTGGCAGTCCCGAAAGTTTCATTTAGAATAGATTATTACGAGGGGTGTCCAGAAGGGGATTGAACCCAATATAACAGTGGCTGAGCAGAAGAAAATTGCGCCCTCTCACCCACGGGGTCCAGAGAATGCGCTCTAGATCGTCTTCATGTAAAAAATGAAAGGAGAACCAGGGATTCAACAACATGTTGACCTTAGGAGAATAACCAAGAATGGGTTCCCACTTTGATTTAACCTAATCTTGCATGTTGCCTTCCATGAGATCCGCAAAATCCTATTGCCCTACCAATGCTCTCTTTTGAGGACTAACCATGCAATCCCGCAAAACATCATGAAAAAAATCAAAAGTTCCGTTTCTGATGTCGGCTTGATAGCCTTACCACGATTCCAGCGAGGGAAATGATTCCATGTATGCAGATGAGGATGACAAGTGGTGTAGAGCCTCCAAAATTTATTCAAATTATCATCCACTTTCACCTTTATCGCCACCATTTCACTCACATGTCGCAACTCCATAGCCATATAATTTTTCATTAGCCTCCATTTTCATAATTATATGGGATACCTTTGTGTTTTCCAAAAGCTAATGATTTCTAGTATCATAAGTGAATTAAATGGTTAAAAATTAGAAAAATGACATATATTTGCTAATACTTAAAAGTGGCTTGAGTTTCATGACATGTGTAGGTCATTTGGAAGCTTCCAAGGCACCCTTATGTGGCCTCCAATACTCAAATTTGAGTTATATTCAAGATATAGAAGAAAATTTGGATAAAGGTCAAAGAGGATATGTGTCTCATCATTACCTATTTGAGTTGTAACTCTATGAGATTTTCAAAGGATCTAGGGAGAGAATAATGGACCTCCATTAATGAGGTAGCTTCTTATGTTTTTGTATAAATAGGAGAGCCTTCTCTTTTGAAAGGCATGTATAAAGTTGGGGAAATTATCATGTTTTGAATATAGAATTTGAATTTGGCACCATGCTCATGAGTGATGTTCACCTTGATTTGGTTATGTTTGCATTTGGAGCCTCTCAACTTGCCATCTCTCATGCTTTTGGATTGGCCACCTACAATGTGTGAGATTTATTGTTTTTCATAGATTAAAATTTATCACTTTCATAGATTAAGATTTATTTCTTTCATATCTTTTCCTGTGTGAGAGGTTAAGAGATTGTCTTTATTTGCTTTCTACCTAGAAGTTAAGAGCATTTGCTTTTATTTGCTTTCATATCTTTTCCTGCGTGAGAGGTTAAGAGTGATTGTTTTATTTTCTTTCTACCTAGAAGTTAAGAGCATTTGTTTTTATTTGCTTTCATATCTTTTCCTGTGTGAGAGGTTAATAATGATTGTTTTTGCTTTCATTTATGAAAGAGTGGTGTGCTTTTCAGTTCCTGCAAGATTGAAAGATTAATATTTCAATTCCGCGCGTTGTACTATAATTGTACTATAACTTTTTTTTGAGTTGATAGTTGAATTATAATAGGTGAATTTGGTTTGTTGTTATTTGGTTTTGTAGTTAGATTGATTTAAATTGAAAGTTAATTTCTAGCATATATAGTGCACACATGCTTCACAAGTTTTACGAAACCCCCGGGTTGACAATTAAATGATAGGTAATTAATTTGCCTCAATAAGTGGTATGATCCACAAAAGACTGATCACTTACTAACAGTTCAAATGATTGATGTCTCTTATGCAGATTTGATGGTCCTGGCATATTCAAAGGAGGAAGAGATTTCGAATATGCCAAATCAACCTCTATTGTGGTTTTGATGAAAGCCTCATGGATAGAAACATCAAAATCCAAGTCAACCATCTCCAATCCAACTCAGTTCTATGCCCAATAAGTCAGTATATCCCAACTACCCGCAAAGGGAATGTTATAAAATCTGTCACAAATCTGGCAGAATCAGATGACAACACAAAATACCACCTCCTCGATTGGAATACACCAAACTTCCAAGAATCCAATAAAGAGTAGAGATATATCGCATGCATCTACTATTAAGAAAGGCATCAGAAAAACACATTGGGGAATAATATAGTATTCCTCCCGAGAGAAAGGGCTAGAGACGTATGCCACCACTCCAAAAAGGAAAGATCCCAGAAAGATAAATCACCCGGAGTGGCCACCTCGGGAAATGTAGAGTGCGTGAAAATATAGAAAAACTTTAAAGCAACCTCTTGGGGGAGTCAAATACCTAGAGGATGGACCACCGGGAAAAATCGAATGGGCGATAGTGGAAAAACAAATTAGGCCAATGGAAAATTGCAACAACACCACCCCAATGTCGAACCTAAAGTGTTGACAACCACCCACAACCAGTATGGAGAAAATATAGTTGGGCTAGAAACCTCTCTAGTCGATATCTCAAAGAATGAAAGAAGATTATTAACAACACCAACAACACCAACACCTCTAGACACTTCCACCATTTATGACAACATTGAAAATGAAAATCCTTGCACGCTCTAGTGAAGACCATAGTGAAACACCTCCCCTTCCTCCTCTGTGAGGCCTCTGATGATCTAGTCTCTCCACCAATATCCTTTATCTCTTTGAAAAAAAACGTTATTAGTAGCCTACCTTGAAAAAAAATCAAGTTTTTCGTCTAGAGGCCTGATATGTATCAACAAAGATAAGATAAAGGACATATATAGCATTCAATACTAGTCCTACTAGTTGTACAAGTTCAAAAATAGGAATGGAAATCATCTGTATTCAGAAACTTATATGTAAACTATACTCAAAACTCGGAACCAAAAACTTGGCACCATAAAGTTAGACTCCAACACTCGAGAAGCAAGGCCAGAAACTATATCATACCCAGCGCGAAAGCTGAAATAATTCTTATTGGGATTTAAAAAAAAACCATCTAGTACACACCCTTAACCCATCTACCCATCAAAAGCATTTGGTGCATATTCCGTAGGAGCCCTCTATACTGGACCATACAAGGGTATTTCCCATTATTATTAGATGTCATCACGCCACAAGGTTTTTAACCTTAAATAAATGATTAAATTTTATATTTAGTAGTTATTTGAGGGTTTCGATCAATGTACTGAATATATTACAATAGAATGCTTGGTATATACCGTTCATGGTCTGCTTACATGGATTAGAGTAGCTCCACAAAACATCATGCACGTGGGTGCCATTGATCAACCTTAGATTACACCTACAAAGGTATACACATATTCGTTTTTTTCGGACAATAAAATGTTAATGCATGCAATTGATCGTAGTTAAATTATGTGCCACAATTAATAAGTATGTCATAACTTAATACAATTTGTGATACATTATAATACTTCAATATGATTTTTTGTTTGTTTGTTTGTTTAAGTGTACCTTGATCGATGTATTTCTTTGAGATTAATTTGTTGATTATTTCGAGTTACTTGATTATTAATCTCTATATAATTTATAATTTATTTATGAACTCATTTATTTGATGATGAAGTCAATCAACATAACATATAAAATATGCTGAACTTTTGTGTTTTGAATATGTTGGTACTGTTACGGCCGTGCAAACAATAATAAAAGCAATTAAACTTAGTATTTTATGGTTATATTACTTTAACTCGAGGGTATTATAATATCAACAAATGACATATCGTATCAACTTATTGACTATATCAATCGAATAAATTTTCCACGGGAACTTTAACAACTAACCTTCTTCAAAAGCATCATGAGAATTGTACATAATTGATAATAACGAAAACCAAAATTTCTGATTTTCAATAAGACATAAATACTTTTTTCACATTAAAGTAACCTCACATTCTAATATTTACAATCATAACAATAAAATACTTATGTCATATGGGTGTGTGGAGGCACATTCTAATATTTACAAGTATACCAATAAAATACTTATGTCATATAGGTGTGTGTGGAGGCTTAAGTAATTTGAAATAAATATTATCATTTCAAAAATAAATTAGAGTTTTCCTCGATGGGGGTGGATATGGTAGGATTTGTGCTCTCATTGAATGTTGATTGATAAAATACAATCAATATAGGGATGGTGAGGCCACCTCCACACACATGCGACCAACCTGGATTGCACGGAGTTATTCACTGAAAATATAGTGTAGGGGATATGGACGAGGTGAAAAATAGAAATTCATAGAGTTTACAAGAGGCTAGCTAATTTGGTACCCGATCCATTGCCTTCGACTCCTTCCATGGATCATAAGAGAGAAATGTCTGACAAGAAGCACTAGGACTAGGAATTGATTTTAGGGAAACCCAAAGTAGAGACAAGTCAGTCAACTAGGCCACCCCATTGCTGAAACACAACTTGATGTCGACCAAAAGAAGAAAGTCCCAACTCAATTATGGGAAAGGGTACGTAATTAACAAGTACTCTAGCCCTCATTTCATTGTAAGACAAAAATTGATTATGGTTTTTTTGTCTAAAAACAAGAGATTCATGCATAAAATTTTTGTTTAGCTCATAGCTTAGACATTGGCTTATTTGAAGTATAGGTTTGGCCTTGAAAATTATCAATGTCTTGTTCCTAAGAGTAAGTGAATTGTAGCCCTGAAGGTTGTTCTATTAAAGGGAGCCTTGTTTTTGTTTATAGCCCTGGGGTTTTGATCTTGAATGTTAGTTGTGAAGCCAAATTGAAACTGTATTATAAGTTTGTGTGGGTAGTGTCACCTCTTTGGAAGCCACCAACCCGTTCATTCTCAATATAACAAGGAACCCCACCTTTGTGTCGTTGTGTATACCAATCTCCCTAGACCTTGGCAGGGCAAGCCGTTCAAAGCCATGACCATAAGACTCTTGGAGTGAAAAAAAAATCCACGAGTGGTTCAAAGATATAAGTGTTATTAAAATTCTTTTGTCTGGATACACATTTTTGTGTATAGATTGGTGTAAAGGAAAATACTTGATATTATAATGGTGTATTGATTTGTTCAATTTTTGTTTATGTATTTGTTTTAACAATCCTGACATCCAATTCCAAGTTTGTAAATCAACCGGAGTGGTTCCTAGTGCAACTCCCCTATGAATAATCCTTTCAAGTAGTTGACAACCAGGTGGAATCCACGACAGTCAAGTGCAAAGGTGCCCAACCCTGCCAACGCAGAAGTTAAGGAATTCTATTCATAACAAGTGCATCCAAATTGATTATTACACCCATAGTCAACCTTGGATAATCCATGGAAGATACAATATGCATAATCATAGTGCTCTGGGGATGATCCAATGAACAAGTTCAATGCTGATGGCCCGACCCAACACACATGGGCTTAGGGGGATGATAAATAATAGAGGTGCTAGAGGTCGAGGCCAAATCATGGCCCATAACCAGGAGTGTGAGACCAAGACCAGATATTATGCAACTACCTCAGTGGAAACAAGGGGGAGGATGCACAGGTTTGAGGAGACAATAATGGGAGAGTCAAATATTCCTACAAATCCTGATTTAGTACAAATTTTGGCACCTTAGCTCCTGACCCAGGACACACAAGAGGAAGAAAAAAAACTCTATATGCACATTGTGAACCTCTATTGGAGGATCAAAATGTTGCTAGCTAAAATTATGGATACAAGACAGGTTGAGAGGCAATCTACTATGGAAAATTTAGTATGAATTCGAAGAGAAAAACAACAGATGTGTTTCCAACTGATTCATATGGATAATTAGATGGAAAGGATTGAAAGGTACAAGCTATGCATATCACATGTAGACTCATTAGATTAATAGTTTTTCTCTTGTGCTTTTGACTATGAACTCTAGCGTTTAGGTGAATAGGTGGAATGATGAGAATGATATATCTTTTGTGTTTTTGATTCTCTTAAAGGCATTCAAGTTTTGGACTGAATACTCTAAAAATATATGGCCAACATATTTAATTTCCCAATGGGAAGGTTGAAACCATCTTGGATATATGGGCTAATAATGTAATATTTTGAAAATCAATGAAAGGAAATACACCAAATTACCAAAAAAGAAAAATAAACAATAGTTTAACTAAATTACATACCAATTACTATGGTGATAATTTGAATTATAACTAATTTTTCAATCTTATTCTCTACGATTCATTGAAGTTGAAATTTGAGACTTTAATTACCAAAAATTTCACGTTTCTTTGACACAGTCTTTGCAAACTTGATGAATTCCTACAGCTTTCCCAAGCTTTACTAATTCACCAATGGACCTCCTATCCTTTTTCTTGGGTATTCTTATTTCAGACCTCAAGTTGTGATGGGGATGTACAAAATATAAACACACTAGTAATGTGGAGGTGAGCTCCCAAACTCAAGAGGTTCCCACTCAATGTGACTCCATACACACCAATCTCACAAGAGATCTCTAATAGTCACATATAATAAAAATAGCATTAGGAAATCCATCCAACAATAGGGTGATTCAAAAGTGAGCTTCCCATAGCTTGTTATTCCTTGTATAAAATGTTTTAGTAGTGCCACTTAGTTCTTCAAGAAAAAATAATTACTTTCTTTAATTCAAAATTTTGATTATTTTCCCATCTAAGCATCATAACTTTATGAGGCCTCTCATGAAATTAATTTTCTTATTTTATTTTAAAAGGTATAAATTCCCTCACCCACACATGTTTCCAAATTTCTTCTTTTAGTTATCACTTGATCCCAAATTAGGCTATGTATTTTGGTGCTTACATGTTTAATCAAATAGAGTTAATTGTAAGTATAGATTCTTTTCCCCAGCTACCCCTTATTTTTTTTTATCAATCAAATCTTAGTTGGAGATTTCAATTTATGCATTAATCACATGGATGTTCTCTCATAAATTTATTTTTCTCCATTTTTAAATTAGTCATTTAATTTCATGCACACTTCATTTTTCTTATTGTAAATATGTATCACCCATTGAATGATTCTTATTTTCTAATTTAGATTTCATTCCTCCCCCATATCTTAGGATATTTTAAATGTTCTAAGGATTTATTTTATTAAGGATATTTTTTTAAAGTGTGAGAGTGTTTAAAAAAAATATTTCATTTATCTTCAAGTTTAGCTGTATAAGTATAATTTTAATTCACATCCCCTAAACTTTACAATTTTGATTAATATTTAATTTAACTATTTCTTTTATTGGTCTCATTTATTTTAATTTTTTTAGTTCATCAACATGACCATTAATTACTTTCAATATCATGATGTTAAGGGTGCTAATTCAATCGTGCCATTCAAGAACTTCCTCAAGAAGTTCTAAGGGTGTCACACTATTTTCCCTTCAAACATCTTTGACTAAAACAGGGGAACATATGAACGACAATGGAGATGACTATTAACTTCTGGGTCATCTTCTTTTTTTTTTTTTTTTCCAGATACTAATGGTTTTGAGGATCAAGGATTCATATTTGATGTACACCCTTCAGTAAATCCTTGTGAGTGATTGAATCTGCGGTCCACCCTCACAACACAATGAAAGTCAGAGTGAATATGTCTCAACATCTTCTGGGCTAAGTCATGGTGGGAGTGCTACAGGTTGGAATCAAGGACGTTGTCCTATCCATCCCATGAAAAGTCCAATATTTTCTAAACAACACCATCACCCATGTGTGAGTTGTTTGGATAAGCACTTGATGCATGCCTACAAACACTAATATATCATCTGTAGCCATAGTAGTATATTATTTGCAAACTTAATTCTATCATCAACAATACTACAACAACCCCAAACTAGAATTGTTTACTCATCACACACATGTGTGCCAATGTGGTCTCTTGCCACACTCAAATAATTGTTAGTGATATTTGATCACAAATATAATAATGAAATATATAAACGTGATAGAATAACATCGAAATAATCAATAACCACATATACCATAACCATCAACATGGTGAAGACTAAAATCAAAATAAGTACATCATTAGTCATCATCATCACATAAAATAATAATAACCGAATCACAAAACTTTGATTTCCTTAAAGAATAATGTATATGCCATAATGCTATCTCAAAGTCAAGATAATGTAAATTTTAGATCCACTAAAGGGGATACTACAATCTTGATAGTTTGCCATAAAATTTCGTATGATATCCTTAAACACATAATCCATTGCTCTTTTAAATGTCACTCCAACATTTTTTAATCCAAATGGCATCCTTGCATATGCAAAATTTTCCCATGGTGTGACAAATGCAGCATTACGTTGATCATATTTATTTAATAGCACTTTATTATATCCACAAAATATGTCAATACTAAGCTAGTAACTTGCTAAAGGAGAAAATTCCATATATAGTAGTGGATAATTGTCTTTTATAGATGCTTTACTAAGATCACAAAAATTTAAAAGATGGATTTCACCATTTTTATTTTTGACTATGACTAGATTAGATATCCATTTAGAATATCTTATTAGAATAATGATACCAACCTTCTTTATCATTTCAGTTTCAAGTTTGAATAAAGTTTTCAAATTTAAATTTATTATTTTGATAGTCTTGGTACCTTATTTGAGTGGTATAGTATGCTAAAACATATATTTATCATATTATTTTTGGTCATAATATATCTTGGTTAAGATGTCTTGAAACTCTTTAAACAATTGAAAATATTGTTGTGCTTCTTCTTTAGTACAATTTGTTCCCAAATTCAAACATTTAGGACTTTCTACCATTTTAATGTTAATTTTTCTTGTATCTTGGATTTTTCTTAATGAATAGTCTTATTTGAGATATTGATTCAATAAGTGATCATTTTCTGTGAATAAGGATTAAAGTGTAACATATTTATTAAGGGAATAATCCCCTTTTCATCGTTCACAATACTTCTACTTTTTTCTTTGAGTTTCTTTTTGGGAATCATCTAGACTTGGTTGGTCTAATGACATCTCCATTGCATGAGAAATAAATTCTTTAATATACTCATCATTTTCAAATATATTCCAATAATCCTTGTTATTAGGTATGGAAGGATGGTAGATCATTTCCACATGAAATGAGTTTTGAGTTTCATGATCTTCTAGATTTAAAAGGGATTTTTTTTTTGAATTTAGGCTTTCATGATCCATATTACATTAAGAAGAGTCTTTTCGGTAGAAATCACATAGGAGAAAATTTTGCCAACATGTTTCAAACTAGCTAGTGTGGTTCATCATCAAGATAAGATGAAGATGCAAATCATGGCCTAGGCTTAAATAGAGGGTGATGTAGAAACCAAAAGATCATATAACAACTAGTTTATGAAAAATAATATTTTAATAATGATTATTAAGATCAAATAACTAGTTTTAGAATAATAATAATAATAATAGTTAGGAAAGATTGAAAAATGTAAACATTAATAAGAAACAAACAATCCAAGTCAACCAAATATAGGGAACGGATAAAAAAAAAAAAGGTTCAAGACCTGATTAACGAGTCAAGATCATGTAACAAAAATAATAATTAAATGAGACTAAAATTAAAACAAAACAATCAAAAGTGAGGGTAAAAAATAAAAATAAAAATATAAATAAATAAATAAATAAATAAATAAATAAATAAATAAATATATATATATATATATATATATATATATATATATATATATATATATATATATATATATATATATATATCTATCTATCTATCCATATATATATATATATATATATATATATATATATATATATATATATATATATATATATATATATATATATTTTTATATTTATATATATATCTCCAGAATTGATTAATGAGTCAAGATCCTATAAAAAAATAATAATTAAATGAGACTTAAATTAAAACAAAGCAATAAAAAAGGAGGGCGATTTTTAGGGGTTCCCTTTTATCCAAGGAACTACTAAGATTGCGAGGATCCCAAAGAAGCATAAGGTTCCTTAAACTTTTAGGCCTCTAAATACCATTCGAAGCTCCTTAAGATCTGTTAAAGACCCTGTGGACCCCAAAAATATGAAAGGTGTTTAAGTTATCCCCTGCTAATATGAAAGTAGAGGACCCACTCCTTTGCTTTGGCAGAACATGCAAAAACATCTAGGCATCACATCTATATTGAGGAAGCCCATGTCATTGCCAAGGTTAGTCATTTCCATCATCCTAAATTCAGGGAGGCCTTGGACATTGAAAAAAGGCTTAATAATTTAAATAGAGATGATGGTTGTAATATTAGTAGAAGTTGAGTTGTTGTCCTCTCCTCCTAGTTTGTTTTTGTGTGCGATTTCTTTTTAGGGTTTGACATTTTTATTTATAATTTTTTTTGTTTCTATATATCTATTTGCATTTAATGTTATTATTCTTTCGATTTATTTTCTCACCTTTAAAAAATAATTTCCCTGCCTTTTGATTGCTTTGTTTTAATTTTACTTCATTTATATGATATTGGCTCATTAATAAGGTATTTATTCCTCTTTGTATATATATATATAATTTTACCCTCCCTTTTGATTGCTTTGTTTTAATTTTTAGTCTCCTTTAATTATTATTTTTGTTATAGGATCTTGACTCATTAATCAGGCCTTGACTTCTATTTTTTTTTTGACTCTGTCCCTGTATTTGGTTAACTTGGATTGTGTTGTTTCTTATTAATGTTTATGTTTTTCGATATTTCTTACTTAATATTATTGTATTTTTTATTATATATATATTTTAATCTTAATTATTATTATAAATTATAATATTATTATTCTTAAACTAATCGTTATAGGAATATTATTTGATCTTAATAATCATTATTAAAATATTAATTTTCATAAACTAGCTGTTATATGATCTTTTGGTCTCTACATCACCCTATATTTAAGCCTGTGCCATGATCTACATCTTCATCTAGTCCCGATGATGAACCACACTAACTAGTTTGAAACACGTCGGCAAAATTTTCTTCTATGTGTTTTCTACCAAAAGGAATCTTCTTAATTTTAAAGGGATGTTGCAACCACTAAGAAGTTAACATATTGATTCCTTTCTCATTGAACAAATATTATAGTTAAATAGTTAAAATTTTCAAGAATGTTCCATACTCTTGTTGCATATGATTTTAATCAGTCTTTCTTGATATTTTTTTTCCACTGGAAAAATTGTAATCTTTCATTGATTTGGAAAAATTACATGTTGTAGATGCGTTTTGCATATGCTGTATGTTCTTCCACCACACATGTGGGTAGCTGTAGATTCTATTACTGTCTATCAAAAAGAAAAAGTCATCTCGCAGGATGTTCTATATTGTCATATATACATATTGCCACGCAGGGCTATCAGTTATAATATTTATCAGCTATATACAAAATTGTTCAAAATATATCTGTTCATATCAGTTTTTCATGGGCTGGCTGCCCTATGATACTGTGCATCTATGTACGGGCGGTGGTAGTACTGATATGAATTTGTGCCTCGCTGCTCCTGTATCATCCACTCGCCTCTGGGAAGTGTCGTAGCCTCCTTGGATAGTTGGTCGGCACTATTGTTGTGTTCCCTGTAGATATGATTACAAGTGATATCATTGAACTGTTCCTTCAGTAGATTAATTTCATCCAATATGCTGCTGAGTGTGTGAGAGTGACAAGCAGAATTATTATTGAACCAATCTATGACATTCTTTGAATCCCCATATATGTTTAAATGCAAGCAATTGTGGCTCAATGTAAAATGAAGAAGATGACGGAGGGTAATGAGCTCAGCGTAATTGTTAGACCCAGCTCCCAAACCCAACTTTGCTTTATAGAAGTGCTGTTCGTTTATGAAGAGGAGAAAGCCCCCACCACATCCCCGCTGTTGGGAAGCACCATCGAAATAAGCCCATGGGCTGTTGTGATTGATGTGTGGAGGGTCACGGGGTCGGCGGACCTTTGGTTGCGGAGGCTCAGGAATTTCATTGTAGGCTGATATGATCTTAGCAATTAGATGCGGCCAGTGAACCAGTTTATCCTCAAAGGTCAAACGGTTTCGGGCCAGCCAGAGGTACCAACAGGTGATGATGGGCAAGCTTTGCAGCTTTGAGTTCCTGTGCTGATGGAACCATGTCTCCCAAGTTTGATTTATATCGACACCCTCCCATTTACCAGAGTATTGTATAACAGAGGAAATTGCTTGCCAAATGTGCGACAGAACAGAGCATTGAAGAAATAGGTGCGTGCATGATTCGGCTGACTGTTTACACAGGATGCACCAAGACGGTCCATGAACCGCACGTCTCATGAGGTATTCCCCCGTGGGAACTACACCCTTAAGGATGCACCAAAAGAACAGCTTCTGCCTGGGAGGGGATGTTAGTTTCCAAATGGAGTTCCACCAGAAAGATATTAAATCCGGGACCTTATGTGAAATCAGGGATAGGTACCCAGATTTAGGGGTGTATATTCCGTGCTCCGAAGGATGCCAAATAAGCTCATCAGGTCCCTGCTTGATCCTAATGTGCGATTCAGATAAGGCACTGATATAAGACAGCCAATCTTGGTGCCAAAGTGGAGGGATGTTGATCTGGTCTACAGTTAACCATCGCTGTTTGAAAATGGTGGTGCGCTGTGGATCAGCTATATCAGCTATATATGTGATCCCTTGTGAGTGCAGGTACTGGATGAGGGCTTCAGGCAATATATGCCTGCCTCCGCTTCCATTCCAAGGATCCAGGCCGATCCTGGCCTGTGTGCCATCATTGATTTTCCATATCAAATTATCTCTGATAAGTGGTATAGCATGAAGTAGTGCTTTCCAAACTGATGATATCCCTGCTTTGGGCCAGGTCGGAAGACGGATCCAATCCATTAGTTGAAGGGGCCAAATATATTTGTGGTATACCATATGAGTCCATAGATTATCTCCAGTGATTAAGGTCCATCCCATCTTTGCAGCCAGAGCCTGAGCGAAGAAAGGGAGATCTTTGAGCCCCCAACCACCCCATTTCTTTGGTATGGCAATCCTCTTCCATCCAATCCATGCAAAAATGCGATTCTCTTTTGCCCCATTCCATAAGTACCTATTGCAGGTTTGCTGTAATCTGGTCAGGATGCTGCGTGGGATCCAGGCCAAAGCCATCCAGAAGACCGGGGTAGCTTCCAAGACAGATTTTATCAGGACAAGTCTACCTGCTCGAGAGAGGTATCGATGGCTCCAGATATTGAGTCTCTTCTCCAATTTTGCAACTAGCCAGATCCAGTCCGCTATTTTTGGGCTAATAGGCTTGATCCAATATCCCAAGTATTTAAGGCCCTGATCCAGGGGGTGGATGCTGTAAGGAAATAGCTGAAGTGCCAGTTGCGATTCATGGACAGTGGTTCTGGATAGGATAATAGAAGATTTTGAATGATTGGCCAGCATCCCAGTGGCGGATGAGAAGAGGGAGATAATATTTGAGAAGGAACGGGAGTCCCGGATGCTACCATCGAGGAAGATCATAACATCATCCACAAATAGAAGGTGGGTGAGGTAACAGTCCTCTGTTATCTTGAGACCACAAATATCTCCATTTCTCTTGGCTGAGGCAATAAGGCGACTGAGGCCATCCATGACAATGAGGAAGAGAAGGGGAGATAGGGGGCACCCCTGTCTGAGACCACGTTCAGAGTGGAAGAACTGGGATGCAGATCCATTAATTAGCACACTGAAGGAGGGAGTGGTAATGCAAGCCATGATCCAAGTGATAAAACGGTGAGGAAAGCCCAAATGTATGAGGAGCATTTTGATATAGAGCCAGCTGACCCGATCAAATGCTTTTGCAAGGTCAATTTTTAAGATGATGGCTTTATGGTGTTTAGTCCAGATAGAGTGGAAAGCCTCATGAGCAACCCCAATAGCTTCATGAATCTGGCGGTGTTCCAAGAAGGCAAATTGTTGGGGGGCTATGTGGCGAGACAGTATGGGACGTATGCGGTTTGCAATGATTTTTGAGATGATCTTATAGAGAACATTACAGAGTGAGATGGGACGATATTCATCAAAAGAGGAGGGAGAGTCAGTTTTAGGGATCAGAGCAATGAAAGTGGAGTTGATAGCATTATACAGGGATCCCGTCATCCTACATTCCTCTACTACCCTAAGAAGGTCCTGATTGATCGTCTCATAAAATGCAATGTAGAATTCGATGGTCCATCCATCCGGCCCCGGGCTACGCTCCTTCTTAAACCATTTAATGGTGGATTCCAGTTCTTCAGGGGTCACCGGATCGAAAAGATTCTCTGCTTCTTCCTCGTTTACAAACCTGGGGAAATGTCCAGCAATGTTGATGATATCTGCAATGTTGGAACCCGGAGGTTGCTTGTATAACTTCCTGAAGTGGGATGATCCCATCTGAGAGAGCTTATTGAAAGTATCAGCCACTCCCCCATCGGGCATAGGGAGATTCCATATAGTATTGCTGACTTTTCTGCCCTTGGCATAATTGTGAAAGAAGTGAGAGTTGTCATCTCCAGCCTTAAGCCAGATTGCTCTACTGCGCAATCGAGTAGATTCTTCCCTCTCCCTAAGGATTTTTTGCTTCTGATTTTCCAGCTCCACTAGATGAGATTTTTCTGCCTCCGATGAGAAACCCAAACCTCTTTCATCTGTGAGAGAGGTGAGTTCAGCTTCAATGTGCATGAGGGCTGAGTTCTCCTGCCTGTGCTTATTTCTGGCCCATTCGATAGTGAGATCCTTGAGCTGCGATAGATTCGTGCAAAAGCCCTTAGCCAGAGAGTCAGCTCTATCTATCGGATTGAGAGTCCAGAAGTCCTTTACAAGTTTGATGTAGGAGGGATCCTGTAACCAGCCATGATTGAACTTATAAGGTGCTTTTGGTTTTTTATTGGGTCCATTTATTTCTAGATAGATAGGATGGTGATCTGATATGCCGCCAGATCCCACCCATTGCTTGTAGTGATGAAGCCTTTGAAGCAGAGATCCTTTCATCATGAATCTATCAAGTCTACGAGCCAGGGCTGCATCACCGATTCTTCTGTTCCTCCAGGTGGGAAGAGGTTTGATCATGGGGACATCACTCAGGTCATGACGTTCCAAAAGGTCAGTCATGAATGCGGTGATAGGGTCAATTTGAGCTGAGGCTCCCCAAGATTCACCGTAACCCAACGAAAAGTTTAGATCCCCCCAAATAATTAAGTTCTCTGCTGACAGAATGGATAGACCCAGGAGGTTGTTCCAGAAAGTTTCACGCTGGTGACACGGCCCATAAATGTTGATAACCCTGAGGGAGGTGCCCAAGTCTGCAGAGAATAGATCGAGCCCCAGAAAGCCAGGACCCCCCCAAGTACCTTGGGCCCTTATGGATACAGGATTATATCCTATTGCTAAGCCACCCGATCTACCAGAGGAGTCCATGGCCGAGAACTGCCAGCCGGGGATGATAGATGATAGAGAGGCCGATATGGAGTCCGCAGGTCCAAGGGTTTCTTGGAGAAGAATAATATCAACAGGTGAGGATTCAATCAATCTCTTGAGGGCTAGTTTCTTTGAGGCACTAGCCAGGCCTCTGCAGTTGAAGGAGAGACACTTCATGGGGGAGGATGGCCAGGGGTGTTCTTTGCTCTAAGAACCCCATCAATAGTGGATTGACGCCCAGTGGCTACCTCTGCCCCCGCTCTTCTGATAGCCTTAGTAAGATCAGATTTTCTCCCTCGAGTAGGCAGAGAGGATAGCCCAGATGTTAAGATACCCAAGCCGGTGATAGGGTGAGATCCCTGAGAGTGAGTGCGAGGGCGCAGGAAGTATGAGTGCTTTGAGCCCCTGGAAGATGAGGGGGAGGATGCAGGTGAAAGGAGCGGTTGTGTGGAAGTAGCAACAGGGGCAATGACAGAGGAGGATGGCATCGAACATAATGCAGCAGACAATGATGGAGTAAATGATGAAGTCGAAGAGAAATTAGACAATGGAGGATAGAGAGAATTACCCGGAGGGGCTGCAGATGCGGATGCTGAGGCTGCCCGAGATCTGGTGACCGGAGCTGTAGCACGACCAAGAGTAACACCCGGTGCCTGAGGAGTAGCACATGTGGGAATGCTCGTGGCCGGAGCATGTTGAGCAGCCGGAGAGATGGATCTCGGAGTAAAGATGGTGGACTCTGGTGCATCAACGTGCCTCTGGTTGAGCGGGCAATCCTTGAAGACATGTCCTACCCTATGGTAGCGTCGACATCTGAAAGGAACGCCTTCGTAATCAAGAATCTGGACTCGAGTGAATCTGCCCCATTGTAGAGTGATCTTTTCCTCCAGGCCTTCGTGAGTATCTAAGTGAACCAGAATCCGAGCGAGCGTTCTGTTCCTAGATTCCACGAAAGTGCGATCATGGTCGAGATATGTTCCCAGAGCATTTCCAATGCGGGTGAAGACTTCTTCGTTCCAGTATTGGAGGGGGAGACCAGGTAGGCTCACCCATAATGGCCCAGCTCCAATCTGCTCTCGCTCGGGATCGAACAGGGGACTCCAACGCTTAAGCAACACCGGCGCCATCTCTATATGCCAGAATTTGGCCAAGACAAGATCCATATAATTTTCCTTGGCAAAATGAAGAGCAAACCAGCTGCGAGGGAGTACATGAACTTCAGGGAGTTCCTTCAGAACCCCACCCAAGATCTCTTTCACCCACTGAGTTAACTGGGTCGCAGAGTAAGCTCGCCCTCGGACATGACCCATAAGGATAGTATTTGCCATATTTGCTGCCTCTCCTATGGCCGTGGTCTCTCCGAACCGAATAGTGATGTCCTTAGAAGTAGATTTGACACACTTTGTTCTTTTTTTCCCCGAGCGCGGCGCAGAAGGGTGATTTACCAAGGGGTCCGGGGAGCAGTCTTGAGGATTTGACCTAGAAGAGCTGACTTTGACAGCGGGGGTTTCAAAACATCCCGAGGGAGAATGGAGAAGTGCAGAAAAACTAGCCGTCGATGGAAGAGGCGGTCCCGAAGAGGGTGGAGCCGGGATGGAGGATGAGAGGGGTCGCGAATCAAAGGGAGGCGATGGAGGGATGACGATGATAAGAAGCGGAGGGTCCCCGGAGATAGAGGGGGAAGTTCCAGACCAGTGGATTTAGAGGGGACAACGCCTTCAGGTAAGCAAGAGGGGGGGGGACTGGGATAGAGACCACCAGGGAAAGGTGCGACTCGGATTGCAGAGGGCCAGTACTAGCAGACGACGATGTGAAGGATGGGCGGTCGAAAATAACCTGAGAGGAGAGCGGGTCTTCGGAAAAATCGATTTCCTCCTCCGTGTCCATAACATCACCGATAGTAACCGGATCCATGTTGAAAACGACAGTTGTAACCTGAAAAGTTGGGCCAGGTAAGCAGGTCGAAATAGTAGTTGAGAGTGGTCTGCAGGTTGAAGAGGTAGGGTTTCAGAGAGCCCTAACCGAAACCCTCACAGTTAGCTGCAGAGCGCGCCGGTTCCATCCTTCCTGTCAAGTATTTCTTCTCATATTCATTATTATATTTTTAATATCAAGTCTTTCTTGATATTATATTTCTTCTTGATTTGATTTATTATTAATTCAAAATCTATTTGAACCATCAAATATTTGATATGCATTCAATTGGCCAGGACCAATCCTTGAGCCAATGGTTCATATTCTTCTTCATTGTTTGTGCAAGGAAACTCTACTCTAAAAGCATAATGATAGATTTAAGAATTGGGAATTTGAAATATTATCCCCACCATAGCTACAAAATTGGAAAAAGCACCATCAAAGGACATGTTTTAAGGTCTCTGAAAATTTCTCTCTTGATATTGCTTCGTATATGTATAAAAGACATCACAATTTCCTATTATTGGATGTAGATCTCCATAGTGAGTTATATTTTGATAGTTTTCTGCAGTGAACTGTGCATATTAACTTGAAATGTTCAACATTTCAAGTGGAGACTACATCAATCATTAGGGAAAAATAAATCTAAATGAATGAAATGAGTCAAGGAAGAGAGGAATATAAAGCCAACGAGAAGGGTGATCATGAGTTAACCATTGGAGGGAAAGGAGGGGGTAAAATATTGGAAAGGGCTTTTTGAATGTGGAAAACATAAATTAATAATGGCTTAACCATTAGAAACAAATTTCAAATTAATATAATTAATGAATTAGCCATTACGAGAGAGGAAATTATGAATATGATAAGGGAAAAAGGGATTATAAGGTGAAATTTGTATGCCCTACAAAAACTTAATATTACATCAAGAGATATATCTTTCTTGTACTAGGGAGACTTAACCATAACTAGAAAAAGACACTCCATAGAGAGGAAACTGATAAGTGGAAACAAAAGGAAACAACAAAATTTGAAATATAATTGGAGTTTTGTCCTAAGATACACTATATAGTAATACTAATATCATATAAAATGTTGAACATAAACATGGCATAGCTAGGTTGAAAGATATGAATCTGAGACTACAATATAAAAAAGCACCTTTGAGCCTTCATGAGTAGTGCCCACCATAGTGGGAATACCAAAGTGCTTCTCTATTTTGTCTAATCTATGGTCCAAGTATCTTAGATAGAAGTGAAGGTGATCCAAGAAATGAAGGACATCTTCATCATGCTCTTGTTGATCCACTAATATTTTCCCTTAAAAATTTCATTTTTGAGTAGAGGTCACTCTTTTGCATGTATTAGTTAAAATGACAATTAGTGTGCCTTATATCGAGGATCTGGTCAACCCATTATACGAAGACCTAAGTGTCTAAGAGGGGGATATATGTGTGGATTCTTCTCCCTTAGCTTGAGAAATTTCTTCCTGAATAGGGTTTAACATCATGTCCTGGTATCAACAAAAAAGTCCTCCAAACAATGACATATGTGAGTGTTCCCCCTTTGGGATTTCTCTTTATAGTATGTTTCCCCCCTTTAAACTTGTGGACAGTTCATGAAGAGGAAAGCCATTATGTTATGCAACCAGCTCACAAAATAAAAGAAAAGATGGATCAACGACCTAAAAATTAGCCTCTTCGATAGGGAAACCTCCTTTACATTACATAAATGAACAATTCTTGGATGATACAAATGATAATACCTCCTAGGTATATATAGGAGTCTAAGGGGTTATAATATAATAAGATCCTACATAACAATAATAATGCAAGGGTACAACAATAATGATAATGGAATTCTATGGGGCACAACAATAACAACATGGGGGATACATGGGCACAGTAGTAGGGCTACACTAACAATAACAATAAGGGGAATACATTATTATTATAGGGACCTAACATGCCCCTCTCCTTCAAAAAAGTGTTGTCCTCAAGGCTTGATTAGTTTCAGATGCTTCTGTAAAAAATTCTCATCCTCCCATGTGGAATCTTCAGCGGGAAAGTTCTTCCACTTAATGAGATACTCTGAAATTAATCGATTCTGTAGCTGTTGAGTTCTTATTTCCATGACTGCTTCAAGCTCAATTATGATTTTTTCCTTCTTCGTCAAGTTCTGACAACACTATTTGAACTGAGAACTTGTCACCGATAACCTTCTTTAAGCATGAAACACTTAAAACTTGGTGGAATTGGGAAGATGCAGGTAGCTACAATTTGTATATGAGAGCCAAACTATAGGAAGATGCAGTTAATTTCCACTTCGTGAAGGGGAGACTAGTATGTTGAGAGATGTAGTAATAGCTAAAGAAGAATATGTTACATGCAATCTCCAATACAATTATTTTAACACGAGTGACTAACAAACTAAACCTGAATGATGCTAGGAGTCGAGGATTGACTGTATCACAACAAAGAGATAAGTAGCTATGATTTTTTGTACTAATATAATGGATAATTTTTGTGATTTTCTTTGAAAAGGAACACATTTTTTTTCTTAGTTAGGGATATTTTTGTATACAAGCAAGGTAAACGATAAATTAGTTGTGCTAACCCTTTGGAAATAAAAGCATATGAATCCATGTGCATTAAATGGTAAGAACCTTGATTGTTTTCATGGAAACCTTCTTATGAATAACATGAATATAGAGATAAGAATGCATTTTTGTTTTCAAAAAAACATTGTGTGTTTGTATGCGTAGAAGGAATGACGATTGTGTTAAAAAGAACACACGTTTCATGCACAAAAGAACAACTATTGTGTTAGTATTTCTCGCATAAGAGATACATATTTTCATGTATAGAGGAATAAATATTGTATTTTTTTCTTTGAAAAAAATGGTGTGTACATAAATAATAACTATGGTATTAGTTTTTTTCTCTTTTGGGAAAATAGTATTTATTTACATGCAAAAAAGAATAACTTTTGACCTAGATTTATTGAAAATAATATATGATTATTTCATTTGTTTCTTCCAAAGAACATGTGCTTATATGCACATAGACGATCATTATTTTATTAATTTTCTTGAAAGAAACATGTATTTTATATACACAAAATCGCTAGCTATTATGTTAGCTTCTTTTTAGAACAAGAGTACAGAGTTACATGCATGAAAATAATGACTATTAAATTAGTTTTTCATATAAATGCATGAGAATAATAGTTGATTTTTCTAGTTTATTGAAAATGAAATAAGTATTTCATCCATGGAAATAACAACTATTGAGCTATATGTAATGGCATGCTACATTTTGCTAGGTTTTTGGAAAATAATGTGTAGTTGCATGCAAGAAATAATAAATATTATGTCAATCTTATTTTGAATAGAGCATGCATTTTCATTTATAATAGTTGTTTTGAATATTTATCTCTTCAAAAAGGTGTTTTTGGAAAAATATTTTGGAAAAATTGTTAATACATAGAGGGGGGTGTGAATCAATATTAAGGATAATTTAAACTTTTATGCCAATTTATCTTTACTCATTCAAACTTGGCATCCATTTAATGAGAGAAACCATTAATAAACCATAACAACAACCATATCAACCAATACAAGCATACACATCATGAGCAACACACACATGAGACATAGAGGTTTAACTAAAAACAACCAAATCTTGTTTTTGTTATTGATGTAAAAATGAGAGAACATACGCTATTACATCAATCTGTTTTTGAGCCACCACTAGTTGGAAGCACCAACTCCCTTAGATTGTTTGCTAGAACCCATTAGAAGGAAGCACCAACTCCCTCCTTTTGCAGACACCTGATCAACCTACTAGAAGCACCATCTGAAGCACCAACTTCATGGATTTGTTGTAAGAAACCACTTTCAGCTCCTTGGATTTATGCAAGCACAAACTTGCACGAGGCACCAACCCCCAACCCTTCTCAGACATCCACTAGAGATGGAAACACCAATTTCCTGTATGTAGGATCCAACCCACACTCTCTAAGGAAACTAATGTTCAATATACATGGAAACCACTCTGCTTGATATCAAATCTATTCTCCTCAGCCCTTGGTCCACACAAAATTCACTGTCCTCTGCTCACCCTGCTCACTCTATAGAAGCCCACTATTTTGCTTACCACTCATCGCAAGCTCTCTTAGCACTCTGTCCACACCAAAACATCATACTCTTCTTGGCTTTCTTCTCTCAAGAATATCCATTCAGGATTGAACCTTCTTCTTCTGCACAAACACTTTTGGCTTTTCACCTCTGCAAAGGAACTCTCAACCTTTCTATGTAGCACTAGTGGACTTGGCCTTTCCTCAACAATGCACACAAACCCATAGATATCTCCACTCAACTTTCTCAATGATTTTGCATGCCCCCTAATTTCTCAATGACAATCCTACGTTTTGTTCCTCTAATGCACATGGGTCGACGCTGCCTCATTTGTCAACCATAATTCCCGAGAGTGTACTCCTAGCATGGTTCTCTATTATTTTGTTACATCTGTTTCTTGAATTTTTCTCCTACATTTAAAATGAGGATGGGCATCATTCACTCACCAAATATGGTCATAGTATAATTAATCCATAGAATGGGCCTCTATGTGATTCTTCATGATGAGAATTAAATATTAGTCAATCTGCACACTTTGATAAGGCTCTTGTTCTTTCAGTGAATAATTCTCATGTCCCTAAGGCTCTGATATTCGTTTAGTTCCTTGTAGCATGCAAGAAAGCTCAGGGATGGATTTTCTCATCTCACTGACAGAATCAATTTAAATCATCTTGTGTAATTGTGGTACTTTATGCCTTAACATAGCAATCTCTTTCTTTGTATCCTACTTACGACAGTCGTAATTGACTCCATTGACCAACTCTTCTACACACATTTACTCTTAGCCGCCGAATCATTAATCTTCCATACACCTTTGTGCTGCAATTTTAGATCCTAATTATTTCCTAACTTTATGAAGGAGATGTTACAAAATATTGAGATCTTGTTTGGCCTTTAGCCCCTTTTGCTTTGCCTCTTATTGTTTTTCCATCATAGGACCGGGTGTAGTGACCAATAGCATAGCACTTAGGTGCTAAGCCCTTTGAGATCCTTCTGGGGCCCTATCTCCTGGTGGTCTTTCTCTTTTCCCTTGGTTCTTTGGGCTCAATGACCAAACTCTAATCAACATCGAAGCTCCCTAGCATTGAGATTTTCTCAAAATTTAATTATGGAGGAGTTACGAAATCAAGACCTTCGATATACCTCTAGGGTGACATCATGCTCGTGTCATCATCCCCACGTGGTGTCTCCTTAGTGGTAACACATGTCACCAGGATTTGTCGCATTAGGTCACCAAATAATGTCGAATTTTATTGCCACGTGTCCTTGATATGGCCATGTCATGCTGACATCATCTACCATGGTTAGTTCCTGAGGGCTAATCAACGAATTCCTTGTGTCCTACCTGAGGAGAGAGAAATGGTCCCTCAGTCCTTGGTTTCACAAGTGAATTCCTTTTTAAATCCCACTCCCTACAACCCTTAGTTCTTTTAAAAGAATTCAATTAATAAAGATTTATGAAATTTTGATCTGTGAAATACCAAAATTTTTTAGGCTCCAATATTCCTACCTTCCAAGGTCCTGAAGTTCAAGGATCGACTCCCTGGTATCAGATGGAAACTTTCTCAAAAATAAATTATAGTGAGGTTACGAAGTCTCTGACCTCCAATATTATGACCTCTCGAAGCTTTGACATTTTAAGAATCGACTTCCCGGTATCAGATCAACACTTTCTCAAAAAGAAATTACATTGAGGTTACGAAATCTACAACCTTCGATATTCCAACCTCTCGAGGTCCCGAGGCTCCAAACTCTTAGGTTCCGATATTCCAACCTTCTGAGATTTCTACCTTTCGAAATTTGGGTTTCTGATATCCAATTGTTTTGAAATTTAGTCAGATTGCCTGGTTCCATGCTATCTTAGGTTTCTTTTAAATAAATATTTGAGGCCCAAATTCTGACCTTCTAACGTTCCGAGCCTCTAAATCTCTGAGGTCCCGAATTTTCAAAATTTTGGATCTAAAATTCGGCCTGCTTTCGATTGGATGAGACTCTGAAATTTGATCTTCTTCCCTATTCCAAAATTACGAAATTCATCCCACTTCCCTAGTTCTAAAATTCGTCCTGCTCCTAAAGAATTCAAGGTTCTTACTTTATGGACTTCCACATAACGTTGGGAAGATCTTTTTGAGCACTAATCAATTGAGCTATCTCCAAAAGTATGCGAGTTGATATCTTGATGTAGAATATATTCTAAAGCATGGAATTCCCAACTACCATAGTCATCATTTTATGGCTTTTCCAATAGGCTTGATATTATGGTGATTCTCTACAAGAGACTGCATCAACCATAGGACTCCCCCTGAGCTTGACACACCAAACATATCAAAGCTAACATCTGCTTCCATCACAACTAGCCTAGTGGATATCAATGTTGTATTTCCTAATCATCATGTTAGCACATACATCCAGGCTAATATCCTTGAGATCAATTCTGACATACTTTCTAACTGTGAGGTAATGCGAATTGTCCAACTTGATCTCTGAGCATAACTATTGACATCAATTCCAACACACTTACGACCAATATCCAAACAGACAACGCCAACTTTCTAACAAAGGACATACATTTTTATGCATAAGAATAGTACCTTTTATGTTAGCTTTCCTCTAAAATGATTATGAATTTGCAAAAAAGATTATGTTAAGTTTCCTCAAGAAAGATTATGAATTTACATATAAGATTATGTTAGCTTTCTTTTGGAAATATTATGAATTTTCATGCAATATTATGTTAGTTTCTTTTCCAGAAAATTTTATGTATCTACAACTATTGTGAAATTTTATGTATTCACATGCAAAATAATAGCTAATGTGCTAGTTTCCTATGCAAGAATAAGGATCATTGTACTGGCTTCCCTTGGAAAAGAATATGGACTTATGTGTGGGGATAATGACTAATATGATAATTATCTATAGAAAATATTTTATAGTTAGTTATTTTAATTAATGAATGTACAAAAATCATGTCATGATAATAAAGATTTGTTATTAGTCTGATCACAAGTTGATCTAATCACGATAGCAAAGTTTGTTGAGTGTACTAGTTGTAGAAAAATATTTTGACGTATTCAAAAGATAAATTATGTAACATTGTGGTAAACAATAAGTTAGTGTTCCATGTAGATTGAACGGATTTCAACTGTAGAATCCCTTAATGGAAATAACTAGGCCACAAAGACATAATGTCAAGTATTGTGGGTAATGATATCATGATTATTGTAATAGATTCTAGTTGTTTATGTTGTATTTAAGACAATAATTCTTTGTAATATTTTATGAAAATGGTAAAGGGATGGACTCCATTACAAGACATTGAGTGAGGGTGAACACCCTCATGAGTGTTTAATAAGAAAATTAAATGTTATTGATTTTCACTCTATATGGTTTCCATGGTATGTCAGTGATTATGATGGTATGCTACAATAGTAGTTGTTAATTTTAATGTAACTTACTATTCCTCTACTAAATTTACTCTATATGATGATGAATATTTGAGTTGATAGTCAATAAAGATTATGAAATCATAGTTTGGAAAGTTACATGTTGGTAATTTCGTAAAAAAATTCCAACTCTATCCATTTTTCCAAGAGGTTACTGAGGGGTGTTAAAATATATATAATTTTATGCCAATTAAAATATTATAATAGTTTTCAAATATAACTCGTATATACATCTATGAGATAGAGAAAGAGATGATTACTCTCCACTAAAACCAAATTATAAATCATGTTCAAAAATAAACATTATAATTAAAAATAGTACTTAACTAGTTATAATTAAATTAAAATTCAATATTATAATCTTTTAAATATTTTTATATTAATAATATAATATTTCTCAAATAAATAAATAAATAATTATATATCTATATCTATATATATATATATATATATATATATATATATATATATAAACTCTAATTAATATAGTATGGTTTATAATAATATATTATAAATCATATTTTGAAATAAACACCTATCCATGTAATTAAAAATGCTACCAACCCAAATATAATTATATTAATATTTAATTATTATAATATTTTATTTATTTAATGTGAATCCCTATAGTACTGAAAAAGATTACATCTTCTTATGTTTACTTCAAAAACTTGTTGGCCTCACTCTAACTAGATTTATTGACCAACAGGTGCATATCCAGATACATCTTGAATTCCCAAAGAAAAAATGATTTACATAAACTAAATGATAACCAATGCCAAAACACTTGAAAAAGTAAATAATACCCATCAATGATCATATATAATCATACTTTACTAGGACATGATGATATACAACTGAGCCAAGGGATGGAGAGGCTTATAGTTCATAGTGAACATGTCCCTCCATGTGTGCCACCCTAGTTTCTAGAGGGTCACACTGCTCCTAGATGCATTTTGTTCCTCTCAGTAAACTCATGAATCTATCATATTCTCCCACATATTTCATTGGATTTGGTTCTTGAAGTTGATAATGTTAATGTGATAATCTTGTTGGGATTGCTTGAGTTAGTCCAAAGAGCTGCTAAAATTTCGAAGAATTCTCACACTATCATCCATTAAGAAAGTGTTTCCCATAAAGGGAAAGGATTGAGAAAAAAAAGGTCCATGGTTTCTCTGTTCCCCTTCTCTTGTTGTCAATTTCGTCCTTGTAGACCTTTCCCCTCCATCTCACAAACTGGCCAACCACACTAATGATTTATATTCACCTCACTCCCTAGACTTTATTGTGCTAAAAGGAATACCCTACTCATGCACCCACTAACCCTACTAAGAAGGATTTGGTGTGCCTTCATCCCATAAGAGACCACAAATGACCACTAACCCCAATATGTACAACTCTTACCATGGAGACCCGCAGGCTTGCAAAAAAAACAACTGCTAGGTTATTTCTACCCAGCTCAACCCCAAAAGAGAGATCACCCATCCACCACCCCAATTAGGACAAAGAAAGTTCACACATGATAATGTAAGACACCAAGGATTTCAAAACCACACAACTATCATGCTGAACAAGCTCCTTACTAACCCAAATAAAACCAGATTTTATATGATTTTACCATCCAAATTCCCAAGGAAATGATCAGTTTCCAATCACTAAACCTCTAGACAACTCCACTCTCCTATTGCATGCAAAAGGTGTGAACTAAAGTTATCTTCACCAAACCATTCCACCACCCCAACAAACCCATCATTATTGGAACTTATAAGCATAAAAAAGAAAGCATAGAGAAAGTTATTGGATAAGATGGTTTATACCTAATATGGATCACCCAAAGTAGCTTCGAGAATCAATCCCACCTATAGTTGTGATATAACCTTGTTTTTCCTCAATATGTCTCCCACCTCTCAAAATATTTTAATACTCATTTAAATAGTATTGAAGTTAAAAATAATATTAATTCTTTTTGAGGTATCTATGAATGATTCCTTTATTTGCTTAATATAATTTAGTGAGATTATCTACTAGCACTAATCATAACATATTACAATAGGAAGGATTAGTAGGCTTAAATACATTATAAAGAGGTTATTGAATACTTAGACACTGAGAAAGAGAGTATTTGATTTAAATTTCATAGAAAGATGCTAACAAACAAAGTTATGAGATATAATTTAAACCTTATAATAGTTTGATTGAAATCCATTTGTGGATTTTGAACATATGCCCAAAATAAAAATAACACTTTTTGAAGATTGGGTTCATGCAGGTTTAGGTATAAAAACCCTTTCAAAACTTAAATATGTGATACATAGAATATTAATCTAGAAAGTAAATAAAATATATAGTGAGATAAAATAATACATCATTTGAATAGAGTTCAATCAAGAAATAACCTTTTAGTAAGGAAACATGAAATAAAATGAATGCTTACTATAGCTAACAAGTATTTTAATTAAAATGACTTAAGGTAATGCGAACATAGTTTAAAGTAATAAAATATTATGGTATTATGCTAAGAGAATGGTTTCATCCATAAGACCAGACAAATTTTATAGGTAAACTCTAATGTTTACATAGTAACACCAAAGGTTCAAATATATAAAAAGGCTTGAAAAAGACAAATTACATAATATACATAACAAGGGAAAAATACCCAATTACTATATCCAGATCTACCGTGTAAGGATACAAGTCCACTCCACAAATGAGTGACACAAGAATTAGAGAAAAGTAACCTTTTAAATTATATATTGTCCACTAGGAAAATGAGTTACACAAAATTAGAGAAAACTAACATTTTAAATTATATATTGCTTGGGATAGACATAATAGTGTAATTAAATTTTTAATAAAATTTATTGGTTTAAACTATTGAGTAGTGATAATAGTAGTACATATATAAAGGAGAAACTCCAGTGGCATACAAGCCTTGAATTTATTTGAGTCTTATTACAATTCTAGAATATAAATAATAAAATTATAACAGAGAAGACAAAAGAGCATTCAATCCAAAGCATATTGGGATGAGCATAATAACCATAACTTGAACAATATTACATTTTATAATGGAAATCATCAGAATTGTTTACATAGAATATGTTAAGTGGGAGGCATTTGCCAAAAACAAAAATACTTACACCATCTTGGTATAAAAAGCTAAATATAAGTTACATTCAAGAGTTTAGTCATAATCTAAGTAGTACATCCTTAACCAAGGAAGGACTATTTCGGCCAATTATAAGTCCCAACACCATCTTGGTATAAAAAAGATAAATATAAGTTACATTCAAGAGTTTAGATAATTAGTCATAATCTAAGTACTACAACCTTAACCAAGGAAGGACCATTTCGGCCAATTATAAGTCCCAACACAAATCTCTGCAAATCTGACTTGTGATAAGAAAATTCCAGGTG
Source organism: Pinus tabuliformis (assembly GCA_031772625.1). Lineage (NCBI taxonomy): Eukaryota > Viridiplantae > Streptophyta > Pinopsida > Pinales > Pinaceae > Pinus > Pinus tabuliformis. Next base: position 572,533,630 of record CM062815.1, read on the forward strand.
GTGGTCAAGGTCGGGTCCCTTGTGTATGTATATTTTGAAGGACTGCAATAAAGACATACCTACACATAAAAGTGAATCATGTAAATATAAGGTAAATACTTCTAAGAAAATAAAATCATGATTACGTCTAAAGAATGATCACAAAAGAAAAGGGAAATAAATTACCTGTAAACGACTCCAACTAGAAGGGGTTTTGTATATCCTGAGTAAGCACAAAGTCATCGAGGTTAGATGCCATATAAAATAGAGGTGAAAAGAAAATGAAAAAAAATGAGAGATAATGAAATCCATAAGGAAAAAAAATAAAATCCATTGAATCTTACCTATAACTGGTATACTATAGGAAGCATTAAGGTTGAGCCACTAGGTTACTGTTGATGTGAATGATACTTTCTTTGTAGAGCCACAACAAAGGGCCTCAGGTTAATAACATATATCAAACTTTTGTACCTAAGGATAGGAAAGTATCATAACCCTAGATAAAGTGAGATGAGAAGAAAACATTAAGGCATTACCAATCTTCATGCCAATCTTGGCAAATATTATATGGACCTTCATCCATCATACCCAAGGAGAAGCATCTTGGAGAAAAAGGGTTGTCAAAATAGCCCTCACAACCATCTCTGGTACAAATTAAAAACCTTAGAAACCCCACTCCACATAAATAAAATCAAGAGATAAGGAATGCATTTCAAAAAACACAATGTAGAATGAAACTGATGGAGAGGAAAATATATTAAAATGAATCATGTTATATACTACCCGTTAGCCACCTTGAATGTTAGCCTCCTCGAACACACATAGGATCCTATATGGTGGAAATGATAACCTTCACAATAGTCGAAAGAAGTGACGAACCAGGTTGGGAAGGGAGAGCTTAGTCAAAGGCCAAAACCTTGATGTTGCAAAGTAGAGTGCTAACATATAACAAGCAAATTGTGAGATGAAAATGAATTAGGACTAGACCACTTATCCATAAGAATCCCTTTTTTTAATAGTGTAACCGAATTTTGTTAGACATTTTTTTTTTATCCAAATTGAATTTATCAAAATGATAAGTTTGAGCCAGGAAAGTTGCATAATCCAAAATATAAAATAGTGAACAGTTAGACAACAATTAAGAAGAAATTAAGAAAATTCTAGGAGAGATCAAATCTTTCAAGGAGGAAAACTAAATAGAAATCTATTAAGACAAAGCCTCCACCCTAAGCCAAAGAACACGTGAGTAAAATAGAGCATGGGGAAAATACCTATTCATATTAGTTATTGCAAGAGAACTCCTGCACCATAAAGAATGATAATGTGATCCAGCAAGCTATACAGATTGTTAGGAGATTTCCTCTCTATGTCATGTGAGATCATCAAACAAAATTCTCCTATTCATCCTCTGAGGTGGAATTATTTCATTCCCAATACAATAAGAAAAGGTCCATTAAACATCCATGGATCCTCAATATTATAGGCCATATATGAGGTTGACCTCCACATGAAGCAATCATTTAACCTGATACCTTGAAATGAAATTGTTGTGTAGGATATGCAAAACTTGCTCATAGATAAAGGTGGTGGGTGATGAATAATACTAGGCAACATAATGCCATTTACTATCCATTAATACATGTTAGGGGTTGTGGCAGTATTCCATCAATATGTCCTCTTACAAGTACCTCATCTAAGGAACTTTAATGTCCACCTTAATTTTACATCATATTTATATATAGAGAGATAAAGTAACTTATAGTAAAAATTCTCTAATTTTCTATATAATTTGCTCCTTTTAGTATGAGGAAGATGTGTAATCCATCCACTAAATATGCAATTGACATATGTAATCTAAAATAATATATATTTTACACTAGATGAGTAATCCATTCCATGCTAAACATATATAAAATATTTGAAGTAACTTAATTTTACATCAACTTAATATAAATAAATAAAGTAATTCAAAGTAAAAGAATTATTATATTTTCACTTTTCATTACAAGAGAGATGTATTATATTTTAATACTCATCTAAATATCAACTATGATTAAAATATTTCAATCTCTGCTTGGAGTAAAATAATGTTATATCAATAGTATATCTAGAAAACCCAAGAGATTAGATTATTTCCTAATTCTTAGTACATTATATATATATATATATATATATAGCGAGAGAAAGAGAGATGTCAATTAAATAATATATTCATAACCAAAAAATATATTTTAATATGACTATAACTAAAATAATTAAATTCCCATATAAAACAAAATATTTCAATTTCAACTATGTGCATAATAATAATAAAAAATTATAATTAAAATATTTTAACATGGATAAGTGGCTAGAAATAAAATAATTCAATAATTATTTTGAATAAAATAATTTTATGCCAATATATACATAAATATACAAAGCATTAAAAAAAATATTTTATGCATATTCATAAAAATGAAGAAGACATGTAGTTTTTTATATATATAAATCTGATTGATCAAATATTGAAAAAGATCAAATCTTTAAAAAACCAAAACCATTATAAATCCATATTAAAATAGGATTTATCAAGTGTTGAAATGAATCACATATTTTTAGAATTTTTCATTCTAAAAACAATTTATACCTCAACATAAATAATTCCTTTCCCATTAATAAATCCAAAATTAAAATGTATCTCTTTCTTAAAACAATTAAAAAACTAAAAACTATGAATTGCACATCCCTTCCAAAATTTATCCCTTTCCCATTAATAGATCCAAAATTAAAATGTATCTATTTCTTAAAACAATTAAAAAACTAAAAACTATGAATTGCACATCCCTTCCAAAATTTATGCCATTGGTTAATCCACTTGACACTTCTAAGAACTTTGAATCTAAATAAAAATTCATAACTAAAATGAAATATTCATAGTTATTATGAATAAACATTAAAAATTTAATAACCTAATCATCAAAGTAGCTCATTCTTATTTAAAAACAAACATTACAACACTTAATAAATAATTCATCAAAGTCGCCGAGGCATATGATAATTAAAGCCTTGAAGCATTATTAGACATCTTATTAGATCCCAAGCAAACTTAAACAGTAAAGGAGTATGGCTTTATTTAGATCCATAGCTACAACTTGACATACAACTAGCATATTTGTTGTTATCTAGCAGCATTTTGAGCAACTCCACTTATACATCCAGCCGCAACACCCTTTTGGGCACCAAGAGAATGACACTGGATGCCCTAAACACACACGTCAAACAATTAGTTACCGACCATTAACTTAGAAGTGGACATTAAATGTCAGACAAGAATGAATGACTTCAATATTTTCTACTTTGCTTAAGTGAGTCAGTAGTATTTTACCAGGTGGTGTCGCTGTTGGTATTTTACCAAGTGGCGTCGATGTTGCCTGCAGCTTTTCAGCATTGTTTGGAGAGGCACGTTCATCGTCTATTGCTCCTATGAGAGATAATAGGAAAAGGGAGAAAATGCAAATGCTCAACATTAATACTAGCTTCTTCGAAGCCATTGATATTGAACACAAAAGGAAAAAAATTCCAGAGACAAAAGGAAAAAAATTCCAGAGAGAAGGAAATGAAGCACGAACTAGATGATGAGATGGTGAAAAAAAACTAGCAGGGTGAAAGTATAAATACAGAATTAAAAGAATTAAATATAATAGTGATGTATTAGACCAAAATATTTTATTATTAATTATATATAAAATATTTCAATATAGTTATTAAATAACATATTTTTATAAGAAAATCAAAATAATTTAAATTAATTTTGTATATTTTCATTTTCATTATAAGGAATATGTGTGGAATATGCTGGAGTTAATATATAATATTTGAAATAAATATATATAGAGGAAGTTTTGAAATTCATAAGGAATATGTGTGGAATATGCTGGAGTTAATATATAATATTTGAAATATATATATATTTAGGAAGTTTTGAAATTCATGGAGGTGACATCTAACAATTTAAATATTAATATAGAAATTAATTATATATAGAGAGTATGTTATTAATATGTGTTTTTAATTTCCAAACATTATTGGGACATTTATTAACTTTTTAAATTTAATGTATTGAACTTGAATCATAATAAAATATTTCAATGTTAACTATGAATACACTATATAAAATTACTAATAATAGTAATTTTTAAGGTTATTAATGATTAATGTTTGTTTTAGTGATTACATTTTTTGGTAATATATATAACAAAAATCAACTTTCATAGTAATTAATTAATCTTTATATGATTATAATTGGAGAAAAGGCCTTGTAATAACTAATTGATTTATTCTCTTAATTTTTAAATTTAAACTTTACCTTTATTTAAATGCTGGTAATAAATATAACAATAATTTTGGTAATAATTATAACAAAAATAAATTTTGTTGTTCTTTTCCCTCGGTCCAGTCAGGTTGGCTAGTCAAATTTAGCCGTTTCTCAATCAAATTTCCCAGTCAGGTTGGCTAGTCAAATTTAGCTGTTTCACAGTCAAATTGCCCAGTCCAATATAGCTGTTTCCTAGTCAAATATAGCCATTGGAAGATCTGCTCTCCCTATTTAACATGCATTCATGATCTGATTCTTCAACTTGTCATGACCATGAACCACACTGGCTGGTTCGAAACGCATCGACAAAAGTATTATACTGTGATTTCAGCAGAAAAATCTTCTCAAAAACTTAATAATTGTTTTCAAATATAATACTTCTTTGTGTTTTAATTTTATTTGATCATTATGAAATGTATACGTATTATATTTAATTTAATAATTTAAATTTTATTTATATATATATGTAGATATATAATTCTCACTTATATCTTTATGATATATATATATATATATATATTGGTGTATGACCTCCCTTGTTTATGGGATAAGTGACACACCTCCAACATCCATTTGACTACTAAGTCTAAGACAATATACATACTCTACCCCCTCTCGTTTTGAACTTGTGACCTCTTAGGAGGAAACACATGCTCTTAAGTATTAAGGACCCACTCAAGTTATTAAATAACATAGTTTTATATAAATTTTATATAAAGAAAATCAAAAATAATTTAATTAATTATTATTATTATTTTTGTCATTTTCATTATACAGAATATATATATATATATATAATTCATCTATTTTTTAATATAGATGTGATATGTAACAATTTAAATATTAATATATAAATTAATTATATGTAGAGAGAGCATGTGTTATTGATGTATGTTTTTAACTTCCAAATATTATTGGGCATGCATTAACATTTTAAATTTAATGTGTTGAATGTGAATCATAAATAAAATATTTCAATGTCAACTATTTATACACTATATAAAATAAAAGCACATATACTAGCAATTGCACCAGATGTTGCAAAGGAAACGCCATAAGACAAAAGTGTAGAAAGAGTAGCATTAAATTATTACTCTTCCATGATGACAATGAAAGTGTCACCAGATGTTCATAAAGGGTGTAAGTAGAATTTTGGATCCTAGTTAAAGAGGACGGTCTCAGAAATTACATCATTGAAATGACAGGAGTATCCATAGTGTCATGTTCTCTCTTTTTGGTCATTTAGCATATTCTCAATGGAATGTATGCATGTGCAAGAGAGAAAGTGTTATTGTGTTGTTCTCACGGTTTTATGGCTATTGATTGTAAAGCAATTCATATTTTTCAATTTTTGATGACTGACATACACTTCAACATATTTTCCTGATGGGACATTTATGATTTTATGGCAAGTGGTTGTTAACTTTTAATTGTTTTTCTTTATGTAAATCACATATGTTCTGTCATGTTTGATTGGGGTGCTTAGTGCCATTATGATCAGGGGTGTACTGATAGAGGGAAAATTATGGCACATGTGTGTACACTAGTGTTAGCACTGCAAATGACAATCCATAATATTTTTTCTACTTTCCCCAATTTGGTAACTTATTTTTATTTAGTGTTCAAAGTTGTCATTTTAAAAGAAATTATTGCAATTTGTTTGAGTGGATTGTATATTTTTAATTTTCATCTATTCTATTCTCATACCTCAGATGTACATGCAAAGTTTTGTGGCTAGAATATTACCAACTCATATCCATCGAAATCTTTCAAGTTGTGAAAGAAGACTTAGATGAGTTAAATTTGAATTCTGTGCATTGGCTTACAATAGTTTCTCACCTAGTTCAATGAATCTAGATACTTGTTCAAAATACTTATCTTCATTGTGCAATGTCATAAATTTATGATTTCTTAGTCATGTCTTTACTTTTAATAGGATTGGCCTGACATATATAGAAACTCAAATCGAAGTACAGTGTTGCATGGTTCTTGGTTATGTCCAAAGTTGATCCCACAACTGAAGTGGATCCAAGTTATCCACAACAATCAATTGAGCATGGGGTCATTCCACGATACTATTCTGTCTCTTGCGGTGATGTGCTGTAAAATTTGGGATTGGAACCTTCATGACATCTTGCAATGGGGGTTAAGAGGCTAATATATTTCCGATGAATGTCAGCAAATGCTTCTTTTGTGGAAGCCAATTTCGATTCCAGTTCTGCTACTCTTCTACGCAGATAATTGATTACTCTTAAACACCCATGGACGAGATCTCAACGTCTTTCATTCGCTTCATACACCATGCTTCTTACTGCTTCACCCCTTAGCTCGGGCGGGAGATCCTGTAACACAAGAAAGGATTATGAAACCCTAAAACCTAAGTTTCAAATAATCAATAAGATGAACAATCAATACTATCATATATATTCGATTAATCACTTATGATCTTCACATTAATTCAGTAATTGGTTAGTTCAGTCCTATATAGGAAGAGTGCAGAAGATTTTGTCAGCAAAAGAATGGTTATTCTACATAATTATGATGGAATCTTGTGGAAATTTTTAGAAATCTATATTACAGTTGCCAATTTTAAAAAATTTGAATGCTCCAAAGGTTCTTGAAAAATCAAAATCTATTGCCATTATTAAAAAAAATTAAAACATTTTCAATTTCAAATTTAAACACTTTCAAATTCATTTCTTTTGAAAATTGCATAAATCAGCTCACACTTTCAATTTTAGATTTTTTTTTGAAAATTTCATAAATCAGTTGAACCTTTGATGACAGTAAAGACCTAAATAAGAAGAGTGCACATTAAATAAATTGAACGTGTAGTAATTTGATGACATCGCCATTTTCGAAGGCTCTCTAAACCAAAATGAATTTCTTAGCCTCGTCCTAGGGAAAATATGGCATAAGAATGCATTTATCAGTACATTTCTTTCTCTGGGTTTTGCAAGTGGCACAAGAAGAAGAGGGCATTGGTTCCTGAATGCAAGTGCTATCGATAATCCAAAAAACAATTGCAAGAAAGTAAATTAATTCTGCTATAAGCTTCCATATCATCGATTTCTCTGAGAATTATATTAGGAATGCTTGTTCTTCGTATTGCTTAAAATAGGAAGAGTGCACATTAAATAAATTGAACCTATAGTAATTTGATGACATGGCCATTTCCAAAGTGTCTTTGAACCAACATGAATTTCTTGGCCTCATCTTGCAGAAAATATGGCGCAAGAACGCATTTCTTGGTACATTTCTTTCTCTAGGTGTTTGCAGGCGGCACACGAAGTTGAGGGCACGGGTTCCTGATTGGAAGCGGTATCGATAATTTGAAAAACAATTGCAGAAAAGTAAATCAGTTCTGCTAGAAGCTTCCATATCATAAAATTCTCTCAGAATTATATCAGGATTTATTGTTTTTTGTATTTCTTAAAATAGAAAGAGTGCACATTAAATAAATTAAACCTGCAGTAATTTGATGGCTTGGTCATTTTCAAAGACTCTGTGAACCAACATGAATTTCTTGGACTTGTCTTGCAGAAAATATGGTGCAAGAATGCATTTGTCAGTACATTTTTTTCTTTAGGTTTTGCAGGCGACATAGGAAGATGAGGGCGCTGGTTCCTGCTTGCAAGCAGTATCGATAATCTGAAAAATAATTGTAGAAAAATAAATCAGTTCTGCTAGAAGCTTCCATATCAACAAATTCTATGAGAATTATATTAGGAATGCTTGTTCTTCGCACATTAAATAAATTGAACCCACAATTATTTGATGATATGGCCATTTCTGAAGACTCTGTGAACCAACATGAATTTCTTGGCCTCTTCTTGTGGAAAATATGTCGCAAGAATGCATTTCTCAGTACATTTCTTTCTCTGGGTTTTGCAGGTGGCACACGGAGATGAGGGTGCCGATTCTTTCTTGCAAGCAGTATCGATAATCTGAAAAACAATTGTAGAAAAGTAAATCAGTTATGCTAGAAGCTTCCATATCACTGATTTCTTTGAGAAATATATTATGAATCCTTGTTCTTCATATTTCTTACCATTTCAATGTAGTGGCCAGTGAAACTGTTTTCCAACATAGTGGAATGTAGAGAAAATGATATCAATGTTCCTAACCGCCTGCAGGTATCAATCTTCACTGCATAGTCGCTTGGGAGTTAGTAACTGTCTTGAGGTGTCAATATTATGGTATAAGATAGTTCTATCCTCTAACATAGAGAATCTAGAGTGGATAATTGCACACAGTAGCAGCTGGGGTGTTGGTTTCAAATGGAAATGCCTTACAACGAACATAATTCTTACTTCACTAATAGAATTTTTAGGCAGATTTGTAATTCATTATTTTTTTTGGCATGAAAGAGATGTTGTGACATCAAATTAAATTTTAAAATAATAAAATAATACTCATAAAGCAAATTAAAAAATATTAAAAACAAAAAAAAATGGTGTGCTATAACTAAAATCTTTAATTTTAAATGAATTTTATATATAGAGAAATTAATTGAAAGTAAGAAGAAACAATTTAATTTTAAGTAAGAGGAAATATGTAATTCTTTACTATTTAAGATTTAGTTGACACATATCATGTATGTATTACATGGTATCTAATTCATTTTATATTTAGTTGACTTGTAATATTTAAAACCTAAATATATTAATAACATAAAAATACGATTATAAACCAAATAAAATATTTAATTATTCATATTAAATAAAAAAGTTTTATTTCAAATATAACTCTCATTTATGATTTATCATATAATATAATATTATATTTTAAATCACATCCCAAAATATACATCTATTTAAATAATTAAAAATATTAACTACTTAAATATAATTAATTACATATATATATGTAAAATTAATAATTGTTTTCAAATATAATTATTATTTGTGTTCTAATTTTATTTGATCATTTCATAATATATGTATTACATTTAATTTAATAATTTAAATTTTATTTATATATATAAATATATAATTTTCACTTATATTTTTATGCAATTGAAATATCATTCACATATCTATATCTATATATCTATATATATATATATATATATATATATATATATATATATATATATATGTGTATGACACTCTTGTTTGTGGGAAAAGGGACTCACCTCCCACATCCATTTCACTGGTAAGCCTACGATAGCATACATACTCTATCCCCTCTGCTTTTGAACTTGTGACCTCTTAGGAGGAAACACATGCTCTTAAGCATTAAGAGCCTACTCAATCTATTAAATAACATAGTTTTATATGAAGTTTATACAAAGAAAATCAAAATAATTTAAATTTAATTTAATTTAATTTATTATTATTATTATTTTTTTTCCATTTTCATTTTCATTATAAGGAATATATATATCTAATTCATATATTTTTAGATATGGATGTGATATGTAACAATTTAAATATTAATATATAAATTAATTATATGTAGAGGGAGTATGTTTTATTGATATATGTTTTTAACTTCGAAATATTATTGGGGCATGCATTAACATTTTAAATTTAATGTGTTGACTGTGAATCATAAATAAAATATTTCAATGTCAACTATTTATAAACTATATAAGATAAAAGAACATATACTAGGAATTGCACCAGATGTTGCAAAGGAAACGTCATAAGACAGTAGTGTAGAAGGAGTAGCATTAAATTGTTACTCTTCCATGATGACAATGAAAGTGTCACCAGATGTTCCCAAAAGGTGTAAGTAGAATTTTGGATCCTAGTTAAAGAGGGAGGGTCTTAGGAATTACATCATTGACATGATAGGAGTATCCACAGTGTCAGGTTCTCTCTTTTTGGTCACTTACTGTATTCTCGGTGGAATGTATGCATGTGCGAGAGAGAAAGTGTTGTTATGTTGTTCTCAAGGTTTTATGGTTGTTGATTGTAAATCAATTCATACTTTTCAATTTTTGATGACTGACATACACTTCAACATATTTTCCTGATGGGACATTTATGATTTGATGGCAAGTCGTTGTTAACTTTTAATTATTTTTCTTTATGTAAATCACGTATTATCTATCATGTTTGATTGGGGTGCTTAGTGCCATTATGATCAGGGATGTACTGACAGAGGGAAAATTATGGAACATGTGTGTACAATAGTGTTAGCAATGCAAATGACAATCCATAATATTTGTTCTACTTTCCCCAATTTGGTAACTTATTTTTATTTAGTGTTCAAAGTTGTCATTTTAAAAGAAATTATTGCAATTTGCTTGAGTGAATTTGTATTTTCTTAATTTTCATCTATTCTATTCTGGTACCTCAGATGTACATGCAAAGTTTTTATGGCTAGAATCTTACCAGCTCATGTCCATCGAAAGATTTCAAGTTGTGAAAGAAGACATAGAAGAGTTAAATTTGAAATCTGTGCATTGGCTTACATTAGTTGCTCACCTAGTTCAATGAATCTGGATACTTGTTTCAAAATACTTATCTTCATTGTGCAATGTCATCAATGTATGATTGCTTAGTCATGTATTTACTTTTAATAGGATTGGCCTGACATATAGAGAAACTCAAATCGAAGTACAATGTTGCATGGTTATTGGTTATGTCCAAAGTTGATCCCACAACTGAAGTGGATCTAAGTCGTCCACAACAATCAATTTAGGATGGGTTCGTTCCATGGTACTCTTCTGTCTCTTTCAGTGATGTGTTATAAAAATTGGGATTGGAACCTTCATGACATCCTACAATGGGGATTAAGAGGCTAATATATTTCTGATGAATGTCAGCAAACGCTTCTACTTTGGAAGCCAATTGCGATTATAGTTCCACTACTCTTCTGCGTAGATCATTGATTACTCCTAAACACCCTTGAACGAGATCTTGAAGTCTTTCATTCGCTTCATACACCATGCTTCTTACTGCTTCACCCCTCAGCTCAGGCAGGAGATCCTGTAACACAGGAAATGATTATGAAACCCTAAAACCTAATTTTTAAATAATCTATAAGATGAACAATCAATACTATCATATATGTTTGATCAATCACTTCCGGTCTTCATATTAATTCAGTAATTGGTTAGTTCAGTCCTAAATAGGAAAAGCACAAAAGATTTTGTCAACAAAAGAATGACTATTCTACGTAATTTTGAGAAATCTTGTGGAAATTTTTAGAAATCTATATTACAGTTGTCAATTTTATAAAAATTGAATGCTCTAGAGGTTCTTGAAAAATCAAAACTATTTCCACTATTAAAAAAAATTCAAACATTCTCAATTTCGGATTTAAACACTTTCAATTTCATTTTTTTTGAAAATTGCATAAATCAGCTCACACTTTCAATTTCAGTTTTTTTTTTCTTCTAAAAATTGCATAAATTAGCTGAACCTTTGATGAAATTAAAGACTTAAATAGGAAGAGGGAAAATTAAATAAATTGAACGTGCAGTAATTTGATGACATCACCTTTTTCGAAGGCTCTCTGAATCAACATGAATTTCATGGCCTCGTCCTGCAGAAAATATGGCGCAAGAACACATTTCTCAGTACATTTCTTTCTGTGGGTTTTCCAGGCGGCACATGAAGATGAGGGAAAAGGTTCCTTCTTGCAAGCGGTATCGATAATCTGAAAAACAATTGCAGGAAAGTAAATGAGTTATGCTAGAAGCTTCCATATCATTGATTTCTCTGAGAATTATATTAGGAATGCTTGTTCTTTGTATTGCTTAAAACAGGAAGAGTGCACATTAAATAAATTGAACCTGTACTAATTTGATGAAATGGAAATTACCAAAGTGTCTTTGAACCAACATGAATTTCTTGGCCTCATCTTGCGGAAAATATGATACAAGAACACATTTCTTTCTCTAGGTTTTTGCAGGCAGCACATGAAGATGAGGGCGCGGGTTAATGATTGCAAGCAGTATCGATAATCTGAAAAACAATTGCAGAAAAGTAAATCAGTTCTACTAGAAGCTTCCATATCATCAAATTCTCTCAGAATTATATTAGGATTTCTTGTTCTTCGTATTGCTTAAATTAGGAAGACTGCACATTAAATAAATCAAACCTGCAACAATTTGATGACTTGGTCATTTCCAAAGACTTTGTGAACTAGCATGAATTTCTTGGACTTGTCCTACAGAAAATATGGTGCAAGAATGCATTTGTCAGTACATCTCTTTCTTTAGGTTTTGCAGGAAACATAAGAAGATGAGGGCGCTGGTTCCTGCGTGTAAGCGGTATCGATAATCTAAAAAACAATTGCAGAAAAGTAAATCAGTTATGCTAGAAGCTACCATATCATCGAATTCTTTGAGAATTATATTAGGAATGCATGTTCTTCGGACATTAAATAAATTGAACTTGAAGTTATTTGATGATATGGCCATTTCTAAAGGCTCTGTGAACCAACATGAATTTCTTGACCTCATCCTGTGGAAAATATGTCGCAAGAATGCATTTCTTAGTACATTCATTTCTCTGGGTTTTGTAGGAAGCACACGAAGATGAGGGTGCCGGCTCCTGTTTGCAAGTGGTATAGATAATCTGAAAAACAATTGCAAAAAAGTAAATCAGTTCCGCTAGAAGCTTCCATATCATTGATTTCTCTGAGAAATATATTATGAATCCTTGTTCTTCGTATTGCTTACCATTTCACTATAGTGGCCAGTGAAACCGTTTTCCAACATAGTGGAATGTAGAGGAAATGATATCAATGTTCCTAACCACCTGAAGGTATCAATCTTTGCCGCATAGTAGCTTGGGAGTTAGTAACTCTCTTGAGGTGTCAATTTGATGATAGAAGATAGTTATAGCCTCTAACATAGAGAATCAAGGGTGGACAATTGCACATAGTAGTAGCTGGGGTGTTGGTTTCAAATGGAAATGCCTTATAGCTTAACAAAATTCTTAATTCATTAATAGATTTTTTAGGGAGATTTGTAATTCATTATTTTTTTGGCATGAAAGAGATGTCGTGGCATCAAATTAAATTTTAAAATTATAAAATAATACTCATAAAGCAAATAAAAAAATATTAATAACAAAAAAAAAGTGAGCTATAATGAAAATCTTTAATTTTAAATGAATTTTATATATGGAGAGAAATTAATTGAAACCAAGAAAAAATAATTTAATTTTAAATAAGAGGAAATATGTAATTCTTTACTATTTAAGATTTAGTGATACATATCATGTACTTATTACATGGTATGTAATTCATTTTATATTTAATTGACTTGTAATATTTAAAACCTAAATATATTAATAACATAAAAATATGATTATGAACGAGGTCGAAGCCTCACTGTATTATATTCCTCACACTCTCAATGTAATGTGCAAATAAGGAACAATGATGACACTGCTAGGAAGTAAAACGTAATGGAGCCAGGAAGGATGAAGTCTGCTGTAGTAGGTTACGGTTAGGGTTTGCTCTTTTGCAGCGGCTCTCAGACCGGCCGATGTTCTTCGCCGGGCTCACTCTCCGCTTTCTGTCGCTACTCTCTGCCCTCGGTTTACCTGTCGCGGTCGTTGCACCGGAGGCATCTATCCTGAGCGGGTCTCACGGGGTTTTTTTCTCCCTGTCTCCTTAACCGCTCCTCTCGTGGCGTGCCTGCGGTCACTGTGTTGACCGGCTCGAGGGTGTATGCTTTCCGTTTCCTGCGGTCGAAAGAAGGGTTTCTCCGTTCCAAGGCGCAGCTGTCACCATGGAGGATCTGGATGCCGTTGATTACTCCGATGACCCGTTGGAAGGGGTTTCCATCTGGCGTACCCCATTTTCCACGTCGACCTGCTTATTCAGCTCCGGATTCTCTCTGGCTGAACCTTCCCGGCCTCCTGTGGTCCTGCCGGACGATCCCCCCACCTGGCCAGCTCTCTCCACTCCGCCGGCTTCTCCGTCCTCACTAGGGTTTGTCTCTGCTTGTCTAAACCCTAACCCTGGTTTAGACCCCCACTTCTCGGGCTCAAACCCTAGTTTTCTGCCTCCGATAACCGACTTCGCTTCTGCTCCGTACAATTTCACTTCTCAGGCCCCTCCATCAGGCAGTTATTCTGCTATCCCGCCGCTAGCCGGAACCCTCCAATCGACAGAACTGCCCCCCCACTTGCATAGCCACCGACCTTCCCACTCTTCTCCGGGTCCGTCTCTGAACAGGGTTCCTCCCTCCCGCCCCCCTCAGGGTACAAAGAAGAAACATAAGTGCTTTAAATCCAAGGCTGACGATATATTTTTGCGACTGGAAGAGGACATACAGTGGGGAGAAGCCATGGACTTTGCGGACAGAGTCCTTGTTGGTCGCATCAGAGGAAGAAATTACTCGGCCGCGAGACTAAAGACCTGGGCATCTGAGGTTTGGGGTCACCATCTGGTCGACATCCCATTCGTGCAGACCTTTGTGAGGGGATGGTTCGCCCTTCGTTTCGCTCGTGCCGACCACACAAATTGGGTCCTATCCTCATACTGGCATTTCGAGCATGCCCCGGTTTTGCTGAAGCGTTGGACACCCCTCTTTGACCCTGAGACTGAGCAGATCGGTATTGGACCTGTATGGATTCGACTGCCAGGCCTCCCTCTGCAATACTGGTCCGAAGACATCTTCAAACGGATCGGAAATGCCATCGGCACTTATATGGAATATGACAAATCATATCTGCAAACAGGTATGATGGCCTACGCTAGAATTCTAATTAATCTCGACACCAGAGGAGGCCTATTGGAGTACATCACCATCCAATGGCGGGACACATCCCGCAAGCAAATTATTGATTATGAAGGCATTCCATACCGCTGCCGCAGGTGTCACAAGGTTGGTCACCTTTTCAGGGACTGCCCCCTCCTCCACAAAAAAAGGGGCCCTGAGCAGATCGGAGATCCGGGTACGACGGAGGATGGACCATCACAGCCCCTGGAAAAGGAAGGAGAGCCACCACAGCAGCCGGCGAAGGATGCACCAGGCATTCCAAGAGACTTACAGGGCACTTCTGCCTCTAAGGCTGCTGATAAGCGTCCTGCGGACTCCATTCCAGCCTCGCCTCCTCCGCCCATCAGCTCTGGCACCACTCGAGATGTCGCCTCGACCGCGGGTACGTTCTTCCCTTCTCCATCATCTACATCTGTCATATCTCATATTTTTACATCGCACTCTTGCATGGGTATCTCTCCCCCCCCCCTTCCTCCCTGGCTCTCTCCAGCTTCCCCCCCGCCCACAGGGCTTCCCCCCCCCTCCTCCCTCCTTTGCACGCTTCCCTTTCCCTCACTCTCCCCCTCCCTCTGTCCCCCCTCCCTGATATCCTCCCCCTCCCCTTCCCTCCCTTCCCCCCTCCTCCCTCATTACCCCCCCTCTCCCAGTCCTCCATCCCCCCTCCCTCTTCCCCTCGTTACCCTCTGCGATCCAGAACTAAGGGGAAGGATGTCGACGCGATAGGCATTGAACCTTCTCATACTCCGACCTCTTCTAAATCGGCTAGAGGCCGCCCCTCCCGACTCACTAAGGCCAGACATACAGCGGGGGAGGAAGTCGCCCTTGGGCGACAACAAACGATTGACAGGGCCCTTAGAGCTAGAGGCGGCCCACAGCCTACCCCTCCATGAAAGTTCTATCCTTTAACTGTCGAGGGGTTGCTAGTCCCCATAAAAAACTAGCCCTTCGAAGGCTGCTCACCTCGAATGCCCTGGATGTGATCTTTCTCCAGGAAACCCTCTGCCCGGCTGACACCCTCATTCCCATTCTGCGCTCTTGGCTTCCGAACTGGACTTTCCATGCTCTGGATGCATCTGGGAGATCCGGGGGTATTGCTATCGGCTTCTGTAACAAATCCTTGGTTCTCCGAAATTCCTGGGGAGGCAGAGGCTACATCGGTATGGACTTATTGGATCGTGCTCTTAACACTGAGTTTCGAATCATCAATGTTTACGGCCCATGTGTGGACAGAGAACCATTTTGGAGAACCTTGTTAGCTTCTGAACTCTTCCGGGCAGACAACATCATACTGGGAGGAGATTTGAACTTCTCCCTGGGTCACTGTGAATCCTGGGGACACTCGGCCCAAGCGGATAACCTGTCCGAATTGATTTCTACCTTACTTGAAGATCATCATTGGGTTGACATCCCTCCTGTCAGATTACATTATACCTGGTCCAATAATAGAAGTGGTGATCAGAGCCTAGCTAGAAGACTAGACAGATTCCTCATAAAAGAGGCTTTCCTCACTCTCCTCCCTCGCATTAGACAGTGGGTTGGATCCGGGGGATTATCTGACCACAGACCTATCTTTCTCGAACTCTCTGAGGAGTCCCCGAGGATTAAAAGCCCTTTTAAATTCAATGCGTCTTGGCTCAAGGACCCCAGCTATCACCAGCTTGTATCGGAGTATTGGAGATCGAATCCTATCACGGAAGAGGAGGAGCATACTACTGGTTTCTTAAGGAAATTATCCGAACTCAAAAGCCTCTCCAGGAATTGGGCACACTTGAAGCGGATTAATGATGATAAGATACTGAAGGAGGCCGAACGAGCCATAGCAACATTTGAGGATTCATCAGATGGCTCCTTCACAGCACCGGGAAACAAGGATCTATATTCTACTCTTATATCCAGGCGCACACAAATCCTAAAGGAAAGAGAAGAGAGCTGGCGCCTTAGGAGTAGAGCCATATGGCTGTCTGAGGGAGACAATAACACCAAGTTCTTCCACAAATTTGCAAATGGCAGAAAAGCCATTAACACCATCTGGGAACTACAAAATGACCAGGGACAGAGGATATCTGATCAGCAGGGTCTAGCTAGACTTGCAATCGAACATTTCAAATCCATTTACAAGGCACCTGGTATTGCAAACATACTTGAGATAATGAGGGTTGCTGAACACTTCCCCAGATTTGTGGAACAAGAGGATTCAGAGAACCTGACGATGGCTGTATCGAAGGAGGAGCTAGAGGCCACCATCAAATGGTTCAAAAAAGACAAGAGCCCTGGACCGGATGGGTGGACCATCGAATTCTTTATAGCATTTTTTGACATACTGGGAGATGATCTTCTCAGAATCGTGGAGGACAGTAGGAGGAAAGGTAGTATTCATGCAGCCATCAAGTCCACTTTCATTGCCCTGATTCCGAAATCTGATTCTCCTACCTCCTTTAACGATTTTCGTCCCATCTCTCTCTGTAACGTTCTATATAAAATTATAGCCAAAATTATAGCAAATCGCCTGAAGCCTATACTGTCTGATCATATAGCCCCCGAACAATTTGCTTTTCTACAACACCGACAGATACATGAAGCGATTGCCACTGCCCAAGAGCTCCTCCACACTCTGAAAACTAAGAAGCAGAAAGGTATGATCCTCAAGGTGGACCTCTCTAAGGCATTTGACAGGGAAAATTGGCTCTACATCAGATTAATCCTCACTCATCTTGGCTTCCCTTTTGCCTACATTAAATGGATTATGAGCTGTATCAAAGATGTTTCCTATAGTGTACTCCTTAACGGTGAAGCTACCCCATTCTTCCTATCAGAAAGGGGTCTCAGACAGGGTTGTCCCCTCTCCCCGCTACTCTTCCTCCTCATTATGGAAGGTCTGAGCAGAGCCATCAATGCGGCGAAGGACAGACAACAGCTCACTGGTATCAAGATCTCGGATAATTTTTTTCTGACTCATCTTCTGTTTGTTGATGATGTTCTGATCTTTTTGAACGGAAGCATCGGAGATTCTTCAATTATGTACAATATTTTCAAGCTCTTCCAACAGGCTACGGGCATGATGATAAATGAAGGTAAATCCACCATCACCATTATTGGTTGCTCTCAGCATGAGGCGATTTATACCACCCAGCGTTTCCCTTTTTCTGCCCTTAATTTGGATGATGGGCTTAAATATCTGGGCTTCCGTTTAAAGCCCCTCGGGTATAGGATTGCAGACTGGACATGGCTCATTGCAAAAGTGGAGAAAAGATTACAGATCTGGTACCACAAATATCTATCCAGGGCTGGCAGATTAACTCTCATCAAAGCGGTTATCGAGGCCACTCCAGTCTTCTGGATGACGCTTGCATGGATCCCAAAAGGAATACTTAACAGATTACAAAACATTTGTTGCAGATTCTTATGGAAAGGAAACCAACCTGGAAAAACCTTTGCTTGGGTAAAATGGGATCGCATCGCTATTCCTAAACGCTGGGGAGGATGGGGCATAAAAAGGCTCGAGTTATTCTCGAAAGCCTTGGCTGCTAAACTGGGCTGGCAACTCATCAGCTCTAATAGTCTATGGACCCGGGTAGCACTAGCAAAATATATATGGCCTTCAACTTTGATGGACTGGCTCAGACAGACTCGTCCCCCTGCTAGTAATATCTCCAATATATGGAAGGCAATGATGAATGCTCTCCCCATACTGCGACTTGGTATTACCTGGAGAATTAAGGAAGGAAACGTTGTACGCATTGGATCAGACCCTTGGGTAGGATGTGGAAACGCTCACAGGTTACCTGCCGATTTAATAAGCTACCTAAATGATAGAGGCATCATTTACATCAAACACATCGGCGACCACCTCAATACCTCTATCTTTCAACAAGCTTGGAAAACAGCTACTGATCTGGACATTCCTGCACATTGGAGACAAGACTGGCAGCTTTACATTGAAGCCCTCACTCAGGCCCACATTCGCTTAACAGAGGAACCTGATGAAATCATCTGGGCCCTTGCCAAGTCTGGTCTTTACTCCCCGAAAGAAGGATACGTCAGCCTTATGGATCCCCATAAACCTCAATCTATTGATCCTACTTGGAAATCCTTCTGGAAACTCAAGGCAGCCCCTCGCACCCGTCTGTTAATGTGGAATATTCTCTTTGACAAAATCCCAACGGGTGCCAATCTGATGAAGAGATCCTTCCACGGCCCCTTCCGATGTCATCTATGTCGTATGGCTGATGAGAACACCGATCATCTCTTCCTGCATTGCCCGTCATCTATAGAGTTATGGAATGGATTATCTGTACACTACCCTTCCTTACTCCCCTGGCGAGGTAACAATATCCAAGAGGCTTGGAACTCATGGTGCCTTGCTCATAAAGGCAAAGCCCTGAACTTGCCTCTCCTTGTCAACTGGGCCATTTGGATAGCCAGGAACCAATCCATTTTCAATCTCAGAGAACCGCACTGGCCATCCATCACTCAGCACATAATCTCAGATTATGATCTCCTTCCAGAAGAGGACCCCGTTGCCCCTCAGCGCATCATTTCCCCGGAAATCATAGACAAATCTAAACCATGGGCTTACTTCGATGGCTCTGCCCAGGAAGCTGGATGTGGAGGGGGACTGATTTTACACCTGAATGATAAACACTGCTACAAAATCCAGGTTAACTTGGGGATGGGCACGAACAACTTTGCCGAACTCTCCTCTGCAAAACACCTCATACATTTTGCATTATCTCATCATTGCACTCATCTGCAGTTATTTGGTGATTCAAAAATCGTTTGCAACTAGCTCAACAATACATCTCAATGCAATGCATATACTCTCAGACATATTCTGGAGGAAGCGCACAGGTTGATAAACATTTTTAACTCTTTTGTCTGTCGTCATATCTACAGGGAAAAAAATACGGAGGCTGGCCAACTTTCAAAAGAGGCAACGCATCTTCAGGACAATGTCTGGCTGATACAGGAGGAGATTGATGGTATCCACCATCAATATTACCACAGACCGTTTATAGAACAGGGACAAAATTGAGCTCTAAGCTCATGTTTTTGTTTGAAGGGTTTATTATATAAACATGTATTAGTTTTTTTTCTATCAGTTGGCTGTAAAAACAGTTTCATATATAGACAGTCATAGTACTCTCAATGTACAGAGGACAAATATATATTTTTATGCTTCTCTTTTCCCTCTAACTGTAGAGGGCAGTTTTGATTAACACTGATTACAGACTCCCTGCGAGGAGATCTACCACTCTGTAGTCAAATTTTTGTAATCAGACCTATATGTCTCCTGATAAGGCAAGTAAAGCCTCCATATGCATATGCCTCGGCATCTACAAAATGTAATTTCTTAAGTTAATAGAAATTACGACTTTTTCCAAAGGAAAAATGATTATGAACCAAATAAAATATTTAATTATTCATATTAAATTAAAAATATTTTATTTCAAATATAGCTCTCATTCATTTATGATTTTATAATATAATATAATATTATATTTTAAATCACATTCCAAAATATACACCTATTTAAGTAATTAAAAATATTAACTACTCAAATATAATTAATTACATATTATGTAAAATTAATAATTGTTTTCAAATATAATTCTTATTTGTGTTTTAATTTTATTTGATCATTATGAAATGTATATCTATTATATTTAATTTAATAATTTAAATTTATATCTATATAGGTATATATTATTAAATTAAATATAATACATATACATTTCATAATGATCAAATAAAATTAAAACACAAATAAGAATTATATTTGAAAACAATTATTAATTTTACATAGTATGTAATTAATTATATTTGAGTAGTTAATATATTTAATTACTTAAATAGGTGTATATTTTGGAATGCGATTTCAAATATAATATAATATTATATTATAAAATCATAAATGAAAGCTATATTTGAAATAAAACTTTTTTTTATTAAGTATGAATAATTAAATATTTTATTTGGTTCACGATCATAGTTTTATGTTATTAATATATTTAGGTTTTAAATATTACAAGTCAACTAAATATAAAATGAATTAATGAATTATATACCATGTAATAAGTAATGTAATAAGTAAGTATATGATATGTGTCACTAAATCTTAAATAGTAAAGAATTACATATTTCCTCTTATTTAAAATTAAATTATTAAGTAAGAGGAAATATGTAATTCTTTACTATTTAAGATTTAATGACATATATAATGTACTTATTACATGGTATGTAATTCATTTTATATTTAGTTGACTTGTAATATTTAAAACCTAAATATATTAATAACATAAAAATATGATTATGAACCAAATAAAATATTTAATTATTTATATTAAATAAAAAATGTTTTATTTCAAATATAGCTCTCATTTATGATTTTATAATATAATATTATATTATATTTTAAATCACATTCCAAAATATACATCTATTTAAGTAATTAAAAATATTAACTACTTAAATATAATTAATTACATAATGTAAAATTAATAATTGTTTTCAAATATAATTCTTATTTGTGTTTTAATTTTATATGATCATTATGAAATGTATATGTATTATATTTAATTTAATAATTTAAATTTTATTTATTTATATATATATAGATATATATAGAGATATATAATTCTCACTTATATCTTTATGCAATTAAAGTATAACATATATATATCTATATCTATCTATCTATCTATATATATATAGATATATTAATTTTATAAATTGGTGTATGACACTCCCTTGCTTGTGGGACAAGGGACTCACCTCCCACATCCATTTGACTGCTATGTCTATGACGACATACATACTCATACTCTATCCCCTCTTGTTTTGAACTTTTGACCTCTTAAGAGGAAACACATGCTCTTAAGCATTAAGAGCCCACTCAAGCTATTAAATAACATAGTTTTATATGAAGTTTATATAAAGAAAATCAAAATTATATATATATATATATATATATATATATATGTATTTGTAATTCAACTATTCTTTAATATGGATGTGATTTGTAACAATTTAAATATTAATATATAAATTAATTATATGTAGAGAGAGTATGTGTTATTGATATATGTTTTTAACTTCCAAATATTATTGGGGCATGCATTATCATTTTAAATTTAATGTGTTGAATGTGAATCATAGATAGAATATTCCAATGTCAACTATTTATACACTATATAAAATAAAAGAACATATACTAGCAATTGCACTAGATATTGCAAAGGAAACACCGTAAGACAATAATGTATAAATAGTAGCATTAAATTATTACTTGCCCATGATGACAATGAAAGTGTCACCAGATGTTCCCTAAGGGTGTAAGTAGAATTTTGGATCCCAGTTAAAGAGGGGGGTCTCAGGAATTACATCATTGACATGACAAGAGTATCCACAATGTCAGTTTCTCTCTTTTTGGTCATTTAGTGTATTCTCGGTGGAATGTATGCGTGTGCGAGAGAGAAAGTGTTGTTGTGTTGTTCTCAGGATTTTATGGCTGTTGATTGTAATGCAATTCATACTTTTTAATTTTTGATGACTGACATACACTTCAACATATTTTCCTGATGGGACATTTATGATTTGATGCCAAGTGGTTGTTAACTATTAATTGTTTTTTTTAATGTAAATCACATATGATCTATCATATTTGATTGGGGTGCTTAGTGCCATTATGATTAGGGGTGTACTGACAGAGGGAAAATTCTGGAACATGTGTGTGCACTAGTGTTAGCACTGCAAATGATAGTCCATAATATTTGTTCTACTTTCCCCAATTTGGTAACTTATTTTTATTTAGTGTTTAAAGTTGTCATTTTAAAAGAAATTATTGCAATTTTCTTGAGTGAATTTGTATGTTCTTAATTTTCATCGATTCTATTATGATATATCAGTTGTACATGCAAAGTTTTGTGGTTGGAATCTTACCAACTCATGTCCATCGAAAGCTTTCAAGTTGTGAAAGAAGACTTAGATTAGTTAAATTTGAACTCTGTGCATTGGCTTACAGTAGTTACTCGCCTAATTCAATGAATCTGGATACTTGTTTCAAAATAATTATCTTCATTGTGCAATGTCATGAATTTATGATTGCTTAGTCATGTATTTACTTTTAATAGGATTGGCGTGACATACATAGAAACTCAAATAGAAGTATAGTGTTCCATGGTTCTTGTTTATTCCAAATTGGATCCCACAGCTAAAGTGGATCTAAGTCATACACAACAATCAATTGAGCATGGGCTCATTCCACAGTACTCTTTTGTCTCTTGCAGTGATGTGTTGTAAAAACTGGGATTGGAACCTTCATGACATCCTGCAATGGGGGTAAAGAGGCTAATATATTTCTGATGAATGTCAGCGAATGCTTCTTCTGTGGAAGTCAATTGCGATTCCAGTTCGCTACTCTTTTGTGCAGATCATTGATTACTCCTAAACACCCATGGACAAGATCTTGAAGTCTTTCATTCGCTTCATACACCATGCTTCTTACTGCTTCACCCCTCAGCTTGGGCGGGAGATCCTGTAACACAAGAAAGGATTATGAAACCCTAAAACCTAAGTTTTAAATAATCTATAAGATGAACACTCAGTACTATCATATATATTTGATCAATCACTTCTGATCATCATATTAATTCAGTAATTGGTTAGTTTAGTCCTAAATAGGAAGAGCACAAAAGAATGACTATTCTACATAATTTTGAAGAAATCTTGTGGAAATTTTTAGAAATCTATACTACAGTTGTCAATTTTAAAAAATTTGAATGCTCTAGAGGTTATTGAAAAATCAAAACTATTTCCACTATTAGAAAAAATTCAAACATTTTCAATTTCAAATTTAAACACTTTCAATTTTAGTTTTTTTGAAAATTGCATAAATCAGCTCACACTTTCAATTTCAGATTTTTTTTTGAAATTGCATAAATCAGCTGAACCTTTGATGAAAGTAAAGACCTAAATAGGAAGAGTGAAAATTAAATAAATTGAACATGCAGTAATTTGATGGCATCACCTTTTTTGAAGGCTCTCTGAACCAACATGAATTTCCTGGCCTCGTCCTAAAACATGGCATAAGAACACATTTCTTAGTACATTTATTTCTTTGGGTTTTGTAGGCGGCACATGAAGATGAGGGCAATGGTTCCTTCTTGCAAGTGGTATCGATAATCTGTAAAATATTTGCAGGAAAGTAAATGAGTTCTGCTAGAAGATTCCATATCATCGATTTCTCTAAGAATTATATTAGGAATGCTTGTTCTTTGTATTGCTTAAAATAGGAAGAGTGCACATTAAATAAATTGAAGCTGTAGTAATTTGATGACATGGCAATTTCCAAAGTGTCTCTGAACCAGCATGAATTTCTTGGCCTTGTCTTGCTAAAAATATGGCACAAGAACACATTTCTCGGTACATTTATTTCTATAAGTTTTTGCAGGATGCACACAAAGACGAGGGCGCGAGTTCCTAATTACAAGTGGTATCAATAATTTGAAAAACAATTACAGAAAAGTAAATCAGTTCTGCTAGAAGCTTTCATATCATCAAATTCTCTCAGAACAATATTAGGATTTCTTGTTCTTTGTATTGCTTAAAATAGGAAGAGTGCACATTAAATAAATTAAACCTGCAGTAATTTGATGACTTGGTCATTTCTGAAGACTCTTTGAACCAACATGAAATTCTTGGACTCGTCCTGTAGAAAATATGGTGTAAGAACACATTTTTCAGTGCATTTCTTTCTTTAGGTTTTGCAGGCGACATGGGAAGATGAGGGCATTGGTTCTGCTTGCAAGCAGCATAGATAATCTGAAAAACAATTGTAGAAAAGTAAATCAGTTCTCCTAGAAGCTTCCATATCAACGAATTCTCTGAGAATTATATTAGGAATGCTTGTTCTTGGCACATTAAATAAATTGAACCTGCAGTTATTTGATGATATGGCCATTTCTAAAGGCTCTGTGAACCAACATGAATTTCCTGGCCTCATCTTGTGGAGAATATGTCGCAAGAATGCATTTCTCAGTACATTTCTTTCTCTGGGTTTTGCAGGCGGCACATGAAGATGAGGGCGCCAATTCCTGAAGATGACCTCTACTATCTCTGAAACCTATCCCAATGGCTCTGGAATGCTCAGAATAGCCAAAAAAAAAAAAAAAATTGTTCCAAAAGGACTTCCCTAGCCAAAGTTATGACCTCTTGAAGTTTTGTCCAGTTTCAACTAGAAAATCTCCACTAATTTTGGCTAACTACAGTTAGCTCCACCATTTTTGGCAACCTCCACTAGATTTTGCATGCTTCGCCAACCTAAGTACCAATTAATCGTAACTGTTGGGTGGTCACCATGCGCATTTGACCACGTTCCCTTAACCGTCGGGGTTTGTTGCCGCCGAGTTTAGGCCTTGGGTTCCGCGCTCTGGTCATATGGGTAAGGGGACTGGCCCCTTTTCCACCCAAAACAAACCTGTTTAAACTTCAAATATGATATGCGACTGTATGTTAAGCTCTGCGGAGTAGGAAGGTTGGTTGGGCTTGTGGGCTGACGGCCACCTGACCCAGGGTCGATTCCTGCGAATTCCATAAATATTTTACCACAATAAACTTTGTGTTCTAGGGGCCATGTGGCGGCCTCCGGGTAGGCCACGTGGCATCCCTTAATTGGCTATCAGAATGGAATATTTTTGCGAATATTCTAGGGAATATTCCAAGGAATATTCTTCAAAATATTCTATTCTATTTATTTATTTATTTTTTAAATTCAAATTTTGCAAGTTATTGGGCATTTTCAAAATGCGATAACGCCTCCATATGATGTCGGATTTGAGTTCCGTTTGCAGCTACAGGATCATTTCAATGAGGCCTGTCCGGTTGTTCTAGTTTCAACCTATTATGAGCAATTCAAAATTTGAGCATTTTTTCCACTTAGGACATGATCACCTGATCACACTTCCCAATGGGAAGCTTTTGGACCCCAAAAGCTCTCTGATTACTGAAAATGAAGGCAAGGAGACTGATTCTCCACTCTTCCAACTTTGAATAATTGAAATCTTCCCAACTTCATCAAATTGAGCTTCTCATAAAAAGATAAATTCTCCCTTGAATTCACTAACCCACCGTTGCTAAAATTGACTAAGTCATGATGCAAATTCTTGAAATTTGCAGAAAAAAAACTATATTTTGTAGAAAGCATACTATTTCTACAATGGTCAAACTTCAAAGAAGACTGAAAATAAAGTTCACCTTGCCAATTGTTCACATGGTGAATTTTTGCTGAATGAGCCCTGTACTTGTATCGAATCCCAACCAAGTTTTCTCGCCATACCAATCTGCCATTCTGAAACTGACATTGACCCATGCTGAACTGTGTGCCCTCTTTGCTTGCATGCCTTTCCTTCTCATGGAATCTTGCACCGCTTTACACTGACACTTCGTTCTCTGCACCGATTGACACCAAAGGAATCTTATGCAACATTTTGTCATCTTCTTTCAAAGAAAAACTGTTATCAGACTAAAACACATCATCATTATATCAGCAATAATATGAAAATGAATTGTACAAAATCTTGTTGTTTAACCATCAACAAAGTCAGATTTTGACTTGCATTAACTAGCCTTTTCAATTTCCCTGCATGGACTAAAGAAGATTCTAGCTTCTTCTTATGTGCTCTCACAATGTACTCTTTTCCATCCTTGAACAAGTGATACTTATTCTCATGGCGATGGAATATTGCCTTTCTGTCAAATAAATATGGACTACCCAACACAACACTTGTAATGTCAAGTGGTACTACATCCAGTTCAACCCAATCAACATAATGAGCTGTTATGTTTCAAGATGCACTTCTTTGAGACTTGTAAGTTTGCATCCTTGAATATCCACCCAAGTGGATAAGGCTTTGCATGTGGAATTGTCTCAAGTTTTAGTTGTTTGACCAAGTCTTCTGAGATGAGATTAGCTTGAGACCCACTATCAAAAAGTGTGTCTATCCTCACATGAAATAGCTCTATCCTCCTCTTTTCATCTTGAGTTTCTTTGTGACAGTTTAATGTGCTAGAACTGGGAGTTTGTTTCTATGGTTTGAGATTATCCTCACATGAAATAGCTCTATCCTCCTCTTTTCATCTTGAGTTTCTTTGTGACAGTTTAATGTGCTAGAACTGGGAGTTGTTTCTAGTACAACCTCTTTCCCCTTGATGTTCTTTAATACCATGGTGATACTTTTTGTCTCATCACTTGATTCAGAACCTAAGTCCTGTTCAATAGTTGCTACAATTTTTTCCTTTTCTTTGGTTTTGTCTTTGGTTTTATATTTCTCTGGTTTCAGCTCTAGATGAAGCTTCCAACAATGGTCTTCATCGTGGCTTGTTTTTGAACAGTTCTTGCAAAATAATTTCCCTTTTTCCTTTCTAGAGTTTGCAAACCTTTTTCTTCCTTTGCCTTTAAAATCACTACCCTCATTTCCATCAAAAGTGTTTTTCCCTCTAGCCTCTAAATGTGTAGCTTGTACACAAACTTCGTCTAGACTAGTAGGATTGAACATAAGGATAGTATGTTGAAGGTAGCTATGCAAACCACCTATATATTTCAGCAAGGTGTCTTGACTTTGTAAGTCTACCCCTAATAAGAGTGCTCTTCTCCTAAACTCTTGGGTGTAGTCTTGAACATTTTGTCCTTTAAGTTGTCTAAAACTTTGCCAATTCATTATAGCCTTTTGTAAATGAGCAAGAGGATAAAATTGCTTCTTAATTGCGGAAATAAATTCAGCCCATGATAAAGTAATCTTACCATGTTTCTTAATTTCATCCTTGGTCTTGGCTTCCCACCATACCAATGCTGCTCCATCCATTCTTAAAGAGGCTAACTGAATCTTGGTGTTGTCATCATGTAAGTTTTGAATCCTTAAATAAACTTCCAACTGTCTTATCCAGTTGTCAAGTTTCTCTGCATTGACTTCATCGTTAAACATGGGTAATTCAAATTTAACATCTAGCTTTAAAAATGGACTTTTTCCAGAACTTTTAGGCTAATGAGGTTGATTTACCAAGGTAGAGGAGGACGATGTAGAGGAAGAGGAAGGGAATGGTGGATCACCATTTACTCCATGTCCTTTCTTTGAATTATCATCACCTTTATTTCCTCCTAAAGAGACCTCTCCTTCTTTCTGATGCTTAGACCCTTCTCCAACCAACCTATCATTCCTTTCCTGGTACAATATTCTTACCATCTCAGTCATGTCCAAGAAAACTTTTCTGAATACCAGTTCTTCTTCTCTTGGATCCATGTCTGCAAGAACTTCTCCTTTCTTTTCTGACATACTTGAAGCTTTTTCCAAGGCTATTGAGGGTGAAACAAAAGGTGGAGATAATGGCACCCTGACCCTCCTTGGTTGAGGATTATCTTGTGATCTAACCAATTGTCCTTTCCCTCTTTAGAGCTTCAGCCTGGTAAGCATCAAAACTTTACAAAACATTCAAAATAACTTTGCACAAAACTAATACTCAAAATATAAACTAAACCAGAGATTGACTGAAGGAGCTTTTATCTACTTCGAAATTGTATAACAAAAGCATTTCGAAGGCTTCCTGGCTTGATTCAGACTCTGTCTATAGTTTATATTACTTCTCACAGATTCACAGAAACAGTAACTGAGCTCTGATACCAACTTGATCTGAAAATGAAACTACTTGTTTTTGCTGTGCAAGGTATTCATTTCCATTAAATTACAGGTGCAAACTGTTACAAATGTCTTGCAAATGAAACAAAGTGTTTTTGGTTAATTTTCTAAGCCTTTAGTGTGAAGGAGGGTTATTTCATTTTCCTGTTTAACATATCAAATCTGAAAAACATAGTAGGGAAAGTTCACCACATATAACACAACAACTGATGAAGCAGTTCACCCCTCTTGGGCTACATCTGCTGGGTCCAAGGCTCCTAAATGGGCATGTACTTGCTTTGATTAGATGCTCAAAATGGTTATATAGTGAATAAAAATCCTAAACAGGAAAAAAAAGCTGTGAAAATGAATTCAGAACACAGGAAATAGTAAAAAATGACTATTGTTTCACCTCCAATGGATACACACAACCCAATATAGCTCCAACACTGTCTAGGCCCTGGTGGCTCCTGGAACTTCTCCATTGCAAAATTACCTGAAGATGACCTTTGCTAGCTGTGAAACCTATCCCAATGGCTCTGGAATGCTCAGAATAGCCAAAATATAAAAAAAAAAAAATTCGTTCCAAAAGGACTTCCCTAGCCAAAGTTATGACCTCCTGAAGTTTTGTCCAATTTCACCTAGAAAAACTCCACTAATTTTGGCTAACTGTAGTTAGCTCCACCATTTTTGGCAACCTCCACCAGATTTGGAGGTTGGACCATGTGCATGTGACCACGTGCCCTTAACCGTCGGGGTTTGTTTCTGCCGAGTTTAGGCCTTGGGTTCCGCGCTCTAGTCATATGGGTAAGGGGGCTAGCCCCTTTTCTGCCCAAAACAAACATGTTTAAACTTCAAACATGATATGCGACCTTATGGTGTTAAGCTCTGTGGTGTAGGTGGGTCGGTCGTCCCTGTGGGCTGGCAGCCACTCGACCCGGGGTGGATTCCTGCGAGCTCCATAAATATTTTACCACAATAAACTTTGTGTTCTAGGGGCCATGTAGCAGCCTCCGGGTAGGCCATGTGGCATCCATTAATTGGCCATCAGAATGGAATATTCTCACGAATATTTTGGGAAATATTCCAAGGAATATTCCTCAGAATGAATATATATATATATATATATATATATATATATATATATATATATATATATATATATATATATGTTGGCTGCTCTAATTGTTTATTATTTAAACAGTCGAGTACCACATTAAATTGTCAACCCGGGAAAGTCCTTTTATCTCAAAGGTGACCTCGTACTGTATGCACTCAATTCTAAAAGCATTAAAGGCTGTAGTATAAACAATCTATTCTCTGTCAAACCCTTACTCTGTGTTACAGCAGTTATAATCTATTGCAGGAATGGAATGAAACGGATGACTAATTAAAGGTAACAAATCTGCAGAAAGAAATGATGGCTGTCTTGTAACAGAGGATCAGGACCCTATCCTCAGAGTAAGAACATTCAGCACCTGCCCCTGTTATCCAGTTTGCCAATACACTCTGTAAATCCTAATCACCGGTGAGACACTCTTTTACAGCATCAATTGATTAAGAAAACATAATAGCAACAAAGGTAAAATATCAGAAGCAATGCTCATGGACTAGAGATACACAGAAATCACACACACACACTCAACAGAAAAAGGAATGGGTGAATCTTGTGATGAAGTTGGGCCCTGTCCTTCTCACAAGATTCCCCAGAACATAGATGCTAAGTTAAAATACTCAGAACAATGCTTTATTCATCTGCCAATATGCCAAATTACAATAGAGATTCAATCTTGTTCCTTCACTACAATTTCCTCTGTTACAACTTGTTCCCCCCCGTTCTAATGTATATGTCTCCCCTTTATAGGGGAGACATCCATTACAATAGATGGTCATTTTTCATTTCAGTTTGACCCTTTTGTACAAAAAATAGTAAATCAATTCCTGTTACATCATGCTGTTACAACAGTGTGTAACTATGCATTCCTTCATTGATTGGATCCCCTTTCTGTCTCAACTGTCTCCTTGAAATTCGCGTGCTGTCCTTTGCTGTTTCACCATTGTTGCAGATTTGGTAAATCTCAACTGTTTCCTCAAAGTTCTCATGCTGTTTCTGCTGTTTCAGCATCTGCGATTGAGGTCTTGCCAGTTTAGACGGTTGCTGACCCTGATGTTCCAGCGACTGCAAAATATGTTTTTACCAGGTTTAGACAATTGCTGTTTCTGCTGTTTCAGCAACTGGTTTTGCCAACTTTAGACAGTTGCTGTTTCGGCAACTGAAAAATATAATTCTGCAGACTTTGAACAGTTTCAACAATTACTCAGCAACTTAGTCAACTTCAAAGATTAATTATAAAGATAACATGATTATGTGTTGAATGATTAAACATATAGCAATGAGGAGAGTTACTTCATACCTTTGGACTAATTAGGACAAAATGCTAGCAAAGGCTTTCAACTATGGGTTGAAGAGGGTAATATAATGGCAAAATATACGGTCAAAAATAGACAATATGGGAACCTAACATCCCCCCCAACTGAAAATGTTGCATGTCCTCATGCAACGTCTACTCTGAATCGGAATCAGAATACTGGGCTGAATAGTGTAAATTGCTTATGCAGTAAGTGTAGAAGGTGCTGTCAACCATGTCTCTGAACCCTTGGACATTCTGAAGTCTCTTCCATGCTGCCAACTCTTCGTTTTTAGTCAATGTAAATTGAGCCTTGTATTGTTCTCCAGGAAGCCATAGAGAGGGAAATGAAAATGGTAACCGATCCACCATTCAGCACATTGTCTCATGCATTTTACATAATCAGGTATCCGCGAGATTGCCGCCTGAAGATTGAGGGGATTGTAGGGATGATATTCACGTCTTTCTTTGGGACAGTGTTCCCAGAATAATTCATTTGCTTTTATGGCCAGAGGTCCTTTAGTTTTGACATAATGCTGACAGTCTTCCAAGACCGCTGCTTGCAGATTCCTAATATGATCGGTCATCCCTGGTTCTCGTAGATTCCGTTGATGTTCCATAAGGAAGATGGCTGCATTCTGTGGTTCCGGACGAATCCAGAGAAGACAGTTCTCCTCATTGTGTTTTGCAGACATAAAAGCATTCTGCCAAGTAAGCTGGTTGGCCAAAAAGGAAATAAAAGCTCTTATTTGAATATCACCACAAATAGGAAGTAAATTAATCTTTCTATCTTCAGGCATAGCCTCATTGTGAAGATAGAGTTCACAGAGCAAGTTTTGGTCGTTATTTGGTGCTTCTGTGAAAGTCTCAATAAATTGCTCTGGTGTAGCAACCTGGTGGGGTCTTCCATCTCTGATTGCCTTTATTTGTAAGAACGCTAAGCGTTCTCTCAAGAATACTGCATAATTAAAAGAAGGTTTCCTTGTAGCAAGTACCCTCTGGACCAAGTCAAAGATATAGGACAACCTAGCTTTTAATTTCCTATTCTCTTTGTGTTGAGCTCGAGACTGTTCGAGGGCTTCCCAATTTTTGTATGCATAGTTGAACCAGGTTGACTTTTGTTGCTGAAATGCCCTCCCTTGTGAAAGCTCATATTTTGTCTTCCATGTATCCTTTAGTTCTTGAAAACTAGAGGTCTCAGTGTAAGCAGTGCTGACACAGGGAGGTTCGGTCTATGTATAGGCATCTGTAAAAGATTTCTGCTCTGTGATAGTTTGGGTAGGCCGGGGTGGTTCTGTGTCTTCTTCTGCAATTCTTGAAGAGCCTGCTGGTTCTTGTGTAACAACAGGTTGTTCTATTTTGATTACAACAGGAGAAGTCTGTGGGCTGGCTCCAGTCATTGGAACTTCAACTATCTTGTATCCTGCTTGAGTGTAAAGCTCACCACACTCACTGCACATATATTCATTGTATTGACTCTTTTCGGTTGCAGATGCTACCCGTGCTAGGATGTGCAGATTGAATTCATTTTGATAGGATTCTTTAACCATTATTATCACCTATTGATAATTCTTAATTTGAGATTTTAAAAACTCAATTTCTTCCTGTAAGGAGGCTAAGGTAGCCAGGGCTTGTGTAGCTGCAGATTCCAGTGGAGGAAGGGATCGTTGTTCGGCATCAGTTTGATCATTTGCATCCGCAACAGGTGGTTCTTGTGTATCACCTGGTGTAACAGCCACATGCAGGTCATTGTCTTTTTGTTCCCCAATAGGTGGTTCTTGTGGTGGCTGGTTCTTGTGTAACAGCCACATGCCCAATATCATCTTGGGTGTCTACTTTAGATGTTTTGGCAGCTGGTTCTTGTGTAACAACTGCCTCTTTTAAAGAAAATAATGTCACAAAATTGTCAACGCTCAGCATTTCAGCACCAGAGGGTGAGGTAGGTGAATACTCAGAGCTAGTTGGAATACGGGATCTTAGCATGATGGGTGGGGAACTGGGGATAATGGGTTCAGTTGCTGCAGACGACCTTGTTCGTCGCCTTGGTAGGGAAGCATGCAAATCAGTGATTTTTCTCTTACGGCCGCTTTCCGTTAGAATAGGGGAACTATCAGGAATAGCGGCTTCCTTAACTGCAGCCCTGGTTCTTCTTCTTTTTGGTGGGGTTGCAGCTTTCTGCTACTTTTTCCTCTTGCGAAAGATGATGGGGGTATTATCATCGGAGTCATCAGTGGAAATTTTAACTATGGGAGTGGATGTTTCAGCTTCATTGGGGGATGGGGTCCTCTGTAGATTTTCAATGCTTACTTGGGGTGTTTCTGCTGCTAATTGTTGATTTTCAGCAGCTTGCTGGGAATTTTCTTCATTTTGCTAAGGATTTTCCTCAGCTTGCTGGGGAGGGTTATTGAGGAGAGGTGGGTGGTTCAGGGCAAAGCCTCTATTTATTAGGAGTTGGACTAAACGATGGTGTTTGAGGGAAAGGAGCTGATGCTTTGCATTCACAGTATAACGTGACATATTTTTTAGACAACCCAATAGATAATAGGGCATGTTTATTAAATGACCATGCCTCAAATGATTTAGTAAAACGAAGTCGTGTTGGTAGATTACCTGATAACGACCTTCGCAAGTGAAATACTGCTTAATGAATTCCGCAACCTTTGACCATGGTGGAGGCAGTGACCGAAGTGCGACCCCTCTGCCTTTGGTTTCCACATGCTCGCCTGGTAGCAGAAAGTCTTGCTGTGCATTAAGAATAAGATGTTTCCTGCTGAACTAGTGAGTACCATTGGTTGGTAATCCGGAAACTTGCGCTATGTATTCTTCTGTCACTAGAATTTGCATCCCTTGGACAATGGAGAATCCTTCCCTTAAGTTGCATGCAAATTCCAGAACCTGTTGTGTATTATAATCTGGCAGTCTTCTGAAATACTCTACCCATCCTGCTTGAAGAAAGATTTGGTAAGCCTCTGGGTAAAGTTCTAGTAGTGCTGTTGAGCCAGGTTCATGTGTAATCAGATTTCCACCCATAGTTGCTGGTTTAGACAAAATACACAGTGCAGAGCCGAGTAGTCGAGGTCGAGACAGAGTAAACCATTACAAATGAGGTTATGACATGATAAGGTACAGTCGAGGTGACTTAGATACTACCGCGAGAACTGGGGATGGCAGCGATTGACGTGTTATGTCATAATTACGATGTTTTGGTAATCCCCCCAAAGCTACAGCTGAATGATCCGATTGGTAGTACGATGATTTGGGCAATCGTATCAACATCTCCACATTAACTATAATTTAATATTCACACTTAAACATGCGTACCTTTATATTTACCTTTAGTTGATGTGCCAAAAAGTATTATCTTGTCTTCGCTGGATCAATAATGATTAAAAAGGGTCTAAAAGTATGAAAATACAGGCAGTTTTCATTATTGACAGGAAGTAGTAGTGAAGAAATGTAATTATCAGGGCGCATGGCTGGTTCCTTTAATGAAGAATGATATGTTCCATCAAAATAATGGTTCACTTTCGGGAACAAAAATGGGGAAATTGGTACTCTTTAGTAAAAATGAAAAATATTGGTGTTAAGCACTGGAATGTGGTGTTTCAGCAACATGAAATGGTGTTGTAGCAATGGGGAAATGGTGTTGCAGCAACGGGAAATGGTGTTGCAGCAACGGGAAATGGTGTTGCAGCAACGGGGAATGGTGAAAGGAATGATTTATGGTCTGAAAGAGGTTCCCAAGCTGCAAAGTGATTCTTTTGGAATTTTTGTTCGCTACCATCCTCCGAAACTAAGATCTGCAAAATAATTAATTATAACATGGCAACCCTTGACAGGGATTATTAGTTAAGAAATCTAATCTAAAACAAACAGAAATTTAAGTGCATTGAGGGACAACAGGTCCCCCCAAAAAAACATAATGTATGTCTGCCATGCAAGTAGCTTTGAAATCCTCTTTAGAAACAGGCCGTTGATACAAATGGAGTCGATACCCATTCACTAATAATGGTGTTCTACTATCATCAATCGTTAGAAGTCTGACTGTTCCATTTGGAAAAACAACATCTACTTCATAAGGTCCTAGCCACCTTGTTCTTAATTTACCTTGAAAATTTTCAAAATGGGAGTCATACAGTAGAGCCCAATTACCTTTCTGGAACTGCTTTTGCTTAATGGTTTTGTCGTGCCACCTGATTCTTTGTTGTTGTATCATGGTTGTTTGATGGATGGCATCCAACCTCTTTTCGTCCAATTCCTGAAGCTGCTGCAACCTGGCTGTCTGTGCATCAGTCAAGTCAAGGTTAACAGCTAAAGCAGTCCTTAAGGTTTTGATTTCAAACTCCACAGGGAAAACAACATTTTTACCAAAAACTAATTCATAAGGTGAAAAGCCCGTAGTGTTCCTCCAAGTGGTTCTATAAGCCCATAGTGCTTCAGGCAACCTTTGAAACCAGTCCCTTCTATTCTCCTTTATCATTTTTGTCAAAATGGCTTCTATGAATTTATTGGTGCTTTCCACCTGCCCATTTTCCTAGGGGTGATAATGTGTAGTCATTTTATGCTTGAAGCCATGAGAGTTAAAAGGAGGTCCTCCATCTGTGACTAGTTCTCTAGGCAAACCAAACCTAACAAAGATTTCTTCAAATAAAAATGTTAATACTGATTCTTCATTAGCTTTGAGGAGTGCCTTAGCTTCTACCCACTTAGTCATATAATCTGTGCAAACTAGTATATAAACTTTTTGATTGGATGGAGGATTAATGGGACCTATAAAATCTAGTGCCCATCTTTCAAAAGGTTCAAGAATTACCTGGGGATTGAGTGGCATTTCATCCCTGTGATTAGGCTGGCCCATTCTTTGACAGTTATCGCAGGCCCTTACATATTTCCTTGCATCCTTGAAGAGTGAGGGCCAATAGTAACCCATTCTGAGAACCTTGTGTGCTATTCTTTTATCTGCAAAATGCCCTCCACAAGGGCCATTGTGACAAGCTTTCAATACATCATAAATTTCATCTTCACCGATGCATCTCCGAATTTCCTGATCAAGTCCTGTGTGAAAAAGACACCCGCTTATCCAGCTGTACCTAGCACTTTGCTGAATGATCTTTCTTTTTTCTCTGTGTGATAGGTGTGATGGTAGTTTCCTTGCAACTAAGTAGTTGGCAATGTATGCATACCAAGGTGAGTGAGCAGATACTGCAAATAAATACTCGTCAGGAAAAGAATCATCTACTGGAATATTCTCATTAGTTTTTAACCAAGAAAGGAAATCAGCAACTACATTCTCTTTACCTGGTCGATCTACAATTGTGATATCAAATTCTTGTAATAATAATAACCATCTGGTAACTTGAGCATTTGTAACTAATTTCTTCATTAAATATTTAATGGCCGAGTGATCAGTATGCACAAAAGTAGTATAACCAGTAATATAATGTCGAAACTTATTGATAGCATAAATAACTGCTAGGAATTCCTTCTCAGTAACTGTATAATTAAGCTCAGCCGGGGTCATATTTTTACTAATAAAATAGATAGCATAGGGAAGATTGTTTTCTTCTTGACCCAAGACAGCTCCAATTGCAGTATCTGAAGCATCAGAGGATATATGAAAGGGGAGTGCCCAGTCAGGTCCTCTTAAAATGGGAGCTATAGACAATTGATGTTTAAGTTCATTAAATGCTTTTTGACAACCATCAGTCCACTTAAATTCAACATTTTTCATAAGTAACACAAACAAAGGAGAAGCTATTTTAGAAAAATCCTTGATAAATCTTCTATAATATCCAGCATGTCCTAAAAAGCTTCTTACATCAGTTTGTGTTTTGGGGATAGGGAGAGTCTGAATTACCTGTACTTTAGCTGGATCAACTTGAATTCCTAGGAATGAGATGAAGTGTCCCAATACAATACCTTGATTCATCATCATATGGCATTTTTCAGTACTTAGGGCAAGATGTGCTTCTATACATCGCTTAAGTACTTTTTCAAGGTTCTGTAATGCATCTTCAAAAGTCACACCATAAGGAGTAAAGTCGTCCATAAATATTTCTAAGGAATCATTAAGCATATCAGAAAAAATCCCTATCACTGCTCTTTGAAATGTTGCTGGGGCATTACATAGCCCAAATGGAAGAACTCTATAGGCAAAGGTCCCCCATGGGCTAGTGAAAGTGGTCTTGTCCTGATCTTGGGGTGCAATCTTGATCTGATTATATCCGCTAAATCCATCCAAAAACGAAAAGAATTTCTTACCTGCCAAATTATCAAGTACCTGATCAATGAATGGTAAAGGGAAATGGTCTTTCTGGGTGGCTTTATTTAGAGCTCTGTAATCCACACATACTCTCCATTTCCCATTTTTCTTGGGTACAATTACTAGTGGAGAAACCCATTCACTATCAGATATAGGATATATAAATCTTGCATTCAACAATTTTTGAAGTTCTTCCTTCAAAATTTCCCTTAAATTGGGATTCATTCGTCGTTGGGGTTGATAGACTGGGCGGGATCCTTCTTTAATATAAATGCGATGAGTGCATAGTTCAGGAGAGATCCCCTTCATATCTGTGTAATCCCATGCGAATGCTTCTTTATTTTCACGGAGTAGCTTCATTAACTGCTGTTTTTCATCATCTGTTAGGTTAGGATTTATATTTAATGTTTTGCCAGGCTCAATTTCTACTGTTATACTTTTGGAGGAGCTGTTAGCTGATGTCTGAGATAGATTTTCAGTTCTAAGGTTCTGCTGAGATTCAGATTCCAAGATTGCAGTCAAGTGGTCATGTATTTCAGGGCTAACCGAAGAAGGTTTAGAAATAAAGTTGCTGATTAATTCATCTTTGGTTGTATCTTTAAAAGTTAAAGCTTGTCTGATAGTCAAGATGGGTTGGGTTTCCTCATCCTCATAATCTAACCATACAGAATTATCATTATTAATCATGGGTGTATCATGAGGATAAAGAGTAAGCTGCTTAGTTTCCTGTCCATTAGAGATTGTCATTGATCCTGACCTACAGCTGATGAAGGCATCTGCTGTAGCCAGCCAAGGTCTTCCTAAAATCAGCGGATGACCCCCAACTTTGTTTTAGTTTGTAACACAACAAAATCGGTTGGGTAATTCCAAGATTCTACTGAAATTATCAGGTCTTCAATGACTCCTTCAGGTTTGATTGTGGAGTGGTCAGCCAGCTCTAGAATGGTTGGGGTTTCCCTAATTGAATTTTTTAATTGCAGTAACTATGCTGTTTCAAGTGTCATGATGTTTATTGCAGCACCCAGATCTACTAGAACTCTAGAAACAAAGGTTTTACCAACCTAAACTATGACTGTAGGGTGACCAGGGTCACCATATTTCATAGGGGGGTTTTTTTTCTGTCATTAAAGCAGTTAGTTCTCCCATCACATGAACTGTGAGGGGATATTTAGCTTTTCTTCCAGGTTTCTTAATGAAAATATCCCTAACAATTCTAGCATAGATCGGTACATCTCTCAGTGCTTGTAAAAGTGGAATTTTGACATATAAATTCTGCAGTTCTCCTAAAAGGTTAAAAGCAGGTGGCTCAAGTGTTTTGGTAAGAGCCAGATGCTCAGGGAATGGTGACTCTGCTGTTTTAGCAGTCTTATTAGAGGATGATTCAACTGTTTCAGCATTATTGTTAGATGACTTTTCTTTTCTAGTTTCTTCTTTATCAGAGTCAGTAATGTCATCAATAATGGGTTCAACTATTCTCCCAGAGCGTAAATGAATATCATTGCATTGCATAGGGGAAACAGGTTGGTTTTGAATATCAATTACCTGCAGAGCTTTATTGTTATTTGGGTTGGGGTTAGGTTGTACAGGCAGCTGGGGTCTGATTGTTTGGTTATTTGGTGGAGCGTTAGATGGTAAGGAAAGAGATTGTTGATGTTGGGGAAATGGAATCTGTTGGGCTGTCCAGTTTGGATTCCATTGATTAAAATAGGATTGCTGTGGAGCCCAAGGATTCCACACGGTAGGGTCAGCAAAAGGAGGATTTGGCTGCTGCATGGGTGGGAAATGCATTGGATTAAAGGGTGGGTATTGCATTTGATTCAAGGGTGGGTAATTTGCTTGAAAAGGGAGGTGATTATTCCAACGACTAAATGATGTGTTAGAATTCATACCTTGTCTTTGTGGTTGCCATTGCCTCCTCTGTGTCATCAGGTACACTGCTTCAGCTTCTTCTTCAGTTGACTGCAGGGTTGATTTTATTCCTAGCAAAGAAGGGCATTGTTGAGTCTCATGGTCCTTTTCACAAATAGTGCAAATTGGTACCTTGTCCAGTGGGCATTCCCTTAGTGGGTGCTTTTCTCTGCATTTAGAACAGAAAATAGCCAGAGCAGCTTCTGCTTCTGTCTGCTTCTTTTTAACATGTAAAGCATCAATTTGTGAAGCAAAAGAACTTAACATTTCAGTTTTAAATTCTTCAAGTAAATTACCTATTTCAGCCCGTGTTGCTCCTCCACTTGTTGATTTCTGGACTCTTGAGTATATACTATCCCTGCTTTTTGGTCTGCTTGCTGCCCCTCTTGAACATCTCTTACAGAGGTTGACAATCTCATCAAATGATTCTTTGGAAATATCCCCTTTTCCAAGCATATTCAGCATGTCCAAGCAATCATCTCGTACCCCTTTTAGCAGTATTGTCTTAAGAATATCCTTACTCATATCCGGATGATCAGATCGCTGTAGATTATACTGCAGCCTTTCCACGAAGTCCTCTAGATTCTCGTCCTCCTTCTGAACCATCTTAAACAGTTCTTCCTTCCTTTCTCTTGTTCGACAATAATCCTGATATTTGGCCAGAAAACTTTCTTTCATCTGATCCCATGTAGTGATTACATGAGCTCCTAAGCTCATAAATCATCTTAACGCGTTCCCTTTCAATGTTGCCAGAAATAGTTTTAATTTCTGAGTAGGGTTTACATAATCATAGCTCCTACATAGTATATCAAATTCAAAGAGGAATTCATCAGGGTCTTCAGAGGATAACCCATGAAAGTTGGGTAGTGCTGAGAGTGGAATGTTCTTCATAGGGGTTGCTCCTCTTGGGAGCTCCCCAATAGGGAACTCCAGGGTGGAGAGAGAATTTTCTCCCCTTCCTTCTGCTCTGCGACCTCCACCGAAAAGTCCATCATTGTTGTCCTCCATTGGTCTTTTTCCTGAATCGCTTGCCCGGTCTTCAGTATCTTCTGTTTCTTCAAGTTCTTCTACTGGTTCCTCAATGTGCTCTGGTGTTTCTAGCTTCCTTTCGGGTCCTAGTACTTCCTCCGTCTGGTGATCTGTTTGGGAGGAATGCTGGATCTGAGGCCTTCAGGAACTTGTCCTCTGGGATGTCTCGGCTTTTGAAATGATCTCGTCAATGAAAGTTTTTCTTCCTCCTCCTCTGCCTTTGCCACCTGTAAAGTTAGCTTTCCTGCGTCCTCTCATGCATCCTGTTATTCTAAAAGAAAATCATTAATGCCTTTAAAATCTCTAGTCGCCTTCCCCGGCAACGGCGCCAAAATGTTGGCTGCTCTAATTGTTTATTATTTAAACAGTCGAGTACCACATTAAATTGTCAACCCGGGAAAGTCCTTTTATCTCAAAGGTGACCTCGTACTATATGCACTCAATTCTAAAAGCATTAAAGGCTGTAGTATAAACAATCTATTCTCTATCAAACCCTTACTCTGTGTTACAACAGTTATAATCTATTGCAGGAATGGAATGAAACGGATGACTAATTAAAGGTAACAAATCTGTAGAAAGAAATGATGGATGTCTTGTAACAGAGGATCAGGAACCTATCCTCAGAGTAAGAACATTCAACACCTGCCCCTATTATCCAATTTTCCAATACACTCTGTAAATCCTAATCACCGGTGAGACACTCTTTTACAGCATCAATTGATTAAGAAAACAGAATAGCAGCAAAGGTAAAATATCAGAAGCAATGCTCATGGACTAGAGATACACAGAAATCACACACACACACTCAACAGAAAAAGGAATGGGTGAATCTTGTGATGAAGGTGGGCCCTGTCCTTCTCACAAGATTCCCCAGGACACAGATGCTAAGTTAAAATACTCAGAACAATGCTTTATTCATCTGCCAATATGCCAAATTACAATAGAGATTCAATCTTGTTCCTTCACTACAATTTCCTCTGTTACAACTTGTTCCCCCCTGTTCTAATGTAGATGTCTCCCCTTTATAGGGGAGACATCTATTACAATAGATTGTCATTTTTCATTTCAGTTTGACCCTTTTGTACAAAAATAGTAAATCAATTCCTGTTACAGCATGCTGTTACAACAGTGTGTAACTGTGTATTCCTTCATTGATCGGATCCCTTTTTTGTCTCAACCGTCTCCTTGAAATTCACGTGCTGTCCTTTGCTGTTTCACCATTGTTGCAGATTTGGTAAATCTCAACTGTTTCCTTGAAGTTCTCATGCTGTTTTTGCTGTTTCAGCATCTGCGACTGAGGTCTTGCCGGTTTAGACGGTTGCTGATCCTGCTGTTCCAGTGACTACAAAATATGGTTTTACCAGGTTTAGACAATTGTTGTTTCTGCTGTTTCAACAACTGGTTTTGCCAACTTTAGACAGTTGCTGTTTCTGCTGTTTCGGCAACTGCAAAATATAATTCTGCAGACTTTGAACAGTTTCAACAATTACTCAGCAACTTAGTCAACTTCAAAGATTAATTATAAAGATAACATGATTATGTGTTGAATGATTAAACATATAGCAATGAGGAGAGTTACTTCATACCTTTGGACTAATTAGGACAAAATTCTAGCAAAGGCTTTCAACTATGGGTTGAAGAGGGTAATATAATGGCAAAATATATGGTCAAAAATAGACAATATGGGAACCTAACAATATATATATATATATATATATCTATATATATATATATATATATATATATATATATATATATATATATATATATATAGATATAGATATATATAAATATAGATATATATATATTTTAATTCAAATTTTGCAAGTTATTGGGCATTTTCAAAATGTGATAACTCTTCCATATGATGTCAGATTTAAGTGCCGTTCACGGCTACAGGATCATTTCAATGAGGCCTATCTGGTCGTTCTTGTTTCAACCAATTCTGAGCAATTCAAAATTTGAGCATTTTTTCCACCTTGGACATGATCACTTGATCATTGATGAACTTGTATTAGAACAACAATGACCAAAGGAAATTGGCACTAAAGGATAAACTTCGAAAAATCAAAATGGAGAAAGGTGTGACTATTCCAAAATACTTGACTAAGTTCACTCAATGTTGTGATGAAATTGAAAGTGTTGGAATCATGGTTTCCGAGGATGGTATGGTGAGTCTTGCTCTTATGGGACTCCCACAGAGATGGCATAGTTATCAGGACTCTGTCAATGGTCAGGAGAAGTTGTCAGATTGGGAACGACTGTGGTCAGATTTGATGCAGGAGGAGATTAGGAGGAACACCAGGGATGGATCTTCATCAAAGACTGATGATGAAGAGAACTGTGACTTAGCAATTAAGGTGAAGAAGAGGAAAGGAAAAGATTCCCATTCCAAATCAGATTCTTGTCATGGAGGTAAGAAGAAAGACATGACGAAAGTGAAATGCTTTCATTGTCATGAGCCGGGCCATAAATTGTCCACTCAAGAAGTCCAAGAAGAAGTCCTCAGGAGGAGCGGTGGGTGATTTTTCGGCCTCTCAATTCAAATTGGACTTTTCTCTCATTGCATGTATGGTTTCATCAATGATGAGAAGTGTATGGTACTTAGATAGTGGGGCTTCATTCCAGATGACTAGTGACAAGGATTTATTCAGCGACTCGGAGGAGAAAGATCTCCAGATGCATATTGAGATGGGTGATGATGGGAGGTATAGTGGTACTGGATTAGGCACTGATAATTTTCAGAGGGAGCATGGGGATCCACTCACCTTGAAGAATGTTATGTATGTGCTCAATTTGAAGAAGAACTTGGTATCTGTTGCCATGCTTGAGGATAGAGGCTATCATGTGATCTTCTTGAAAGGAAATACATTCCTTCGAAACATAGCGACAGGTCAAGTAAAGAAGATATGGATTTGGGTGAAGAATCTCTATAAGCTAGAGGTAGAGGATTGTGCTTCTTTAAGAGAAAAATTAGAGATGGTGCAGAGTCGAGATGTTGGTGAGTTTTGGCACAGGCGATTAGGCCACTTGCATCATGGGGCTTTGAAGATCATGCAATAGATCTCCATCGAATTTCCCAAAGGTACACTAGAGTAGGTTGATACATGCAAGGGGTGTACTTTGAGTAAATACACCAAGTATTCCTTTCACGACAAAGATAGTCGAGTAGAGGCTATTCTAGAGTGATTCCATTTAGATGTGTGTGGACCATTCTCGACATCATCCACATCCAAAAACAGGTATTATGTTTTATTTGTTGATGACTTTTCTTAAAATGCTGGATAATTTTCATGCAGAAAAAAGGATCAAACCTTCACAAAGTTTTATGAGTTTATGCATTGGCGGAGAAATAGTCGAGAAAGAAGGTTAAATATCTATAGAGTGATAATGATGTTGAGTATGTCTCAAACGAGTTGAAGAACTTCTGTGCAATAGAAGGGATTAAACGAGAGTTGACAACACTCCATAACCCTCAACAAAATGGGGTGGATGAGAGGAAGAACATAAGCATAATAGTGGTAGCGAGGGCGATGTTGCATGATCAGGGTCTCCCACTACACTTGTGGGCTGAATAATGCAACAAAATGGTTTATGTTTAGAAACGTAGCCCACATCGAATACTTGGGGTGAAGAAACTAGAGGAAGCTTATTCCGGTAAGAAGCCAGATGTTGGTCACTTCAGGATTTTTGGGTCATTAGTATATTTCCATGTGACCAAAGATGCATGGAAGAAGCTTGAGCTGACAATAGAGCTGGGCATATTTGTAGGGTACACTGATACACCTTACAACTATCAGCTCTACTTGCCGATCGACAGGATGACAATGATTCGCAGGGATGTTAGATTCAATGAGGAGAAGGCCACGCGAGTTTCCCTTGAGAGGGAGCTTCAACTACATGCAGTTGAGGATATTTTAGCTCCTAAGGTTGAGGAGCCTCAGATTGATGTGGAGCAGCCACATGCAAAGGATCCGGGAGTGGAGACATCCACTCAAGTAAAGTCTTCCAGAGATGGGAGAAAGTGCACCAGAGAGGTGGATAGATTATTGTTAGATGCTAGAGAGAATATGGGAGCACCCACATCAAAACATAGATAGAAGAGGTCACCTGACAGGTACACTGGATACATGTCTCTTATGAGAGGATGTTTTGAGATAGAGCCATCTTCCTTTGAGGAAGCAGTGCAATAGCCAGTTTGGGTTGATGCCATGGTGGAGGAGTATGACTCCATAGTTCGTAACAATGTTTGGGATGCGGTCCCAAGAATAGAGGATAAGTCCATGGTGAGTTCCCATTGGCTTTACAAGG
The DNA here is from genome assembly GCA_031772625.1 of Pinus tabuliformis. NCBI lineage: Eukaryota > Viridiplantae > Streptophyta > Pinopsida > Pinales > Pinaceae > Pinus > Pinus tabuliformis. The sequence continues at coordinate 572,578,244 of CM062815.1, forward strand.
TAAATAAAGATGCATATGGTAGTGTGGAGAAGCACAAGGCTATGTTTGTAGCCCGTGGCTTTTCACAGGTAGAAGGAATTGACTATGATGAGACCTTTTCTCCTGTTGCAAGGTACCCATTGATCAAATCTATTTTGTCACTATTAGCACATATGGGTTGGAAGATACATCAAATGGATGTAAAGACAACCTTCCTTAATGACACGATTGAGGAAGGGGTGTACATAGAGCAACCTGAAGGTTTTGAAACTTTCAAACATGAGGTAGATGTGTGCTGACTCAAGAGAACATTGTATGGGCTGAAGGAAGTACCTTGTGTTTGGTACATCAGGATAGATGACTACTTCACTGGGTTGGGATTCACGAAGAGTGAAGTAGATGAGAACCTATACCACATAGTGGTGGAAGGTAAACTATTGATCATTGTACTTTATGTTGATGATCTCATACTGATAGGTGATGATCAGATGATCAAATCTTGCAAGGAGGACCTTGCAAGAGAGTTTGAGATGAAGGACTTGGGGATCATGTATTACTTTATGGGCATGGAAGTATGGAAGGGTGATGGGGAGCTGTTTGTGTCTCAAGGCAAGTATGCCAATGAGATACTTAGGAGGTTCCACATGGAGAGCTGCAAGCCTATGGAGACTCCTCTAGTTGGTAACTGGAGGAAGGAGGATGCTACTTCAGGAGAGATAGTGGAAGCTATTGTTTATAGGAAGCTTGTGGGTTCACTCATGTACTTGGTGAACACATGACCAGATTTATGCTATGTAGTTAACCAACTGAGTCAAGCGATGGTTAGGCCGACCAAGCTACATTGGAAGGTGGAAAATCATGTATTAAGATACCTTAGGGCACTACTCAGTATAGATTATGGTACAAACAGACAAAGGGAGTGAAGCTTCAAGGCTTCACGGATGGATATTGGGCAGGAAGTCCATCTGACAGGAAGAGCACATCAGGAGGGATCTTCAGTATTGGTTCAATGACAATTTCTTGGTACAACAAGAAATAGAGATTAGTTGCACTCAGTTCAGCAGAGGTAGAGTACATGGCTACAAGTCGGGCAACATGTGAGGCCATCTGGATGAGGAAGATTCTGGTTGGTTGATTTGGTTAGCAGATGGATCTGACAATGATTTATTGCAATAATCAGATTTGTATCAAACTCTCTAAAATCTTGTTTTTCATGATAGTACCAAGCACATTGATATACAATATCATCATCTCAGAGATTGTGTATTGAGGTGGATCATGTTGTTAGAGTACATTCCCATAGAGGAGAAAGATGTTGACATTTTGACAAAGGCATCGTCAAGATGTAAATTCGAGTTTCGTAGAGACATGATCAGGGTAGCAGATAATTCCTTTCTTGTTGAGAGAGAGTGTTGAGAAATAGCAATAATAAATTCAAGTTTAAATTTGTCCTTGAATTTAAACTGTGAATTAAAATTGAATTATATTCTCATAACAACTTGTAAATAGTTAATTAAGTTTAATTAACTTAATTAGATTAGGAATTTCAAGTTAGAAGTCTTTTGGAAGTCATGTAAGTTTTCACCCTAAATTCTAGGGGTCCATTATGAGTTTAGATTGAGTCGTAATTAGATAACTCAGTTTATTGAGTTATAGTGAGTTAAACTAGTACTAATTATTTGTTGAACTAGTAGAGGATAATCATTCAGTTAGCACACTAGTGCATCCACATGTGCTACTCCAGTTAACTGAATATTCTCTCATGGAAACTCATGCATGTCAGTTTTGAGAAATACCCAGTTGAGACTAGAGTGCAGGGACAATGTACTGTCAGTTGTATGATTTAATCAGTTGTAAATATCATGCATGAAATCAAGAAGATGACCTAATTAGGATTGCACAGTTTTGGAAGCATGAATTCCCTTTAAATATAGGTTATTCATCCTAGGAATTGCACAAGAAAATAGGGGCTTGGTAGACAATGGAAATTGGCTAAGCGCTGGATAATATTGGGCTTGTGTGGTAGACAATCGAGCATACTTGTGCGGAATTGTTCTTGTGAGAATAATCTTTGTATCTTCACTCATATTTCTGATTAATGCAATACAAATAGGCGGGGTTTTGAGTGGTGGCTTTCCCCAGGAAAAATTATTGTGTTACGTGCCATTGATTTGTATTATTCTTGTTCATATTGTTTTCATCGATCTATTGGCTTCCACTGGTTGAAAGTAGAAGTAGGTTCTTGTCTCTTGTTTTAGTAGATTACATGAGCTTGTGAATCTACAGGAAAATCTACAATTAGGCATTCGAAAGGAATGCACCAGAAATCCAGCCTCTGATGAATTTGGATCTTATCCCAAACTAGATCAATATGCTTAAGAAATAACCTAGAGAAACCCCTCTCAATTATAATCTAGGAGACTTGTTTATCCCTAGCCCCTAAACACTTCAGGTCCACATAGATGAACTTGCCAACAACATTTCCAATATTAATGAAGACCTTCCTCATCCAAAATTAAATGGGTAATCCTGGAAGTTTAACCTAGATCAAATTATTGTGAGGGGTATGCCTTAGGGGTTAAAGCCAATATACCATGGATGTAGTGATAGGAAACCCCGCCCACACATCCAAGACAACCTGAGAATTTTCTCCATATCTTCTTGACATAGAAAATGAAAACTGTGCTAGGAGTTCATGAGCCTGCTCATTATGGGAAAGTATTCGAGGAATGTTTTCCACTTTGTCTCCATCCAATTCTGCATCTCCTCCTCTTGAAGGTTAGAAAAGTACCAACGACCCACCAAAGCACATTTCTAAAGACTGTGAACTCAATCCAGGAGCATGTCATATCCGAAACTTAGCAGATGTGTCTGTGGCGATGTCCTAACCGCCCAACGCTTTTGTTTGGACTTAGGGCCATAGGGGAAAGCATGTCGTTCTGTGAACAAAGGAAGATCTGCACGTTCGACACCTATGCAATCTTCTTTGCGTCGTGTATCAATTATATGACATCCCACCATATGAGAATCCCCATGTCCATCTTCATGCCAGTGTGCACAATGTGGAATCGATCGCGTGTCCACTGTAATGCTAGGAGAGCATGCCACCTCAGCAGCTAGAGTGGTCCAAAAGAATGCCTCGTGTTCCGAGGTGTCTGATTTAAAAAGGTATAATAGGTCCATAGACCCCGATAGGGATTAGGTGGGCTTTAGGTAGCCAATCCAACACGAAAGTTCATGGTAGGTAGGAAAAAATGGTGGTAGGGCATGGGGCAATAAAGTCAAGAAGGCCTCAATTAAAACAAAATGGAGAAAAAACAGGTCAGAAGAATGTTGAAAACGTATCTTGGTCCCATCATTATATAGGTTTAGCAGCACGTAGCACTTGCAACACATATAACCCCGACCATCTCGCTGCTAGTTCTCATCTCGACTTGGAAAATTAATGAAAGAAAGATAGAATTTTCCTAATTTACCAACCCCTGCACAGAAGGATCATATGAAAATTGGAGAGAGGTTGCAACTGCATGTAGTGTAATAAACTGAAAATACTTTGCCTTGAAGTGTAGACCACCTCGACCAAGTAATACAAAATCAGATATTTTGAAAACGATTGTGAAATATTGACAGGCCTCTGGTATAGCTACCAGAAAATTTCTGCCATCACAACAACCAATTCAGTGTGAAGAAAATAGATGAGTGCAAGCCATGAGTAGTTCCAAGAAATAACTGAACAACCAATGGAGATATCATCCCACACAATAGCAACAAAAACAACATCCAAAACACTTCCACCACCTGTTGCAACATTGAACACTGAAGCCTTTATAGGGTTTGGAAATGATAAACATATCAATCCACCTTCTCTAGAGAGTGGAATAATTTGTGCTCACTAAACAAGACCCCTGATCTCAGTTCGTAGTCAGGAAGACAAGCTTAAGGATGTCGATCCATATAGGCATATGGTCTCCTTTTAAGTAAATTCAATTGGTCACAAATGATGTAGTATAAGATGTAAATGGCAATAAGAAAAAATACCACAATGTGAAAAATCTCAGAAGAGAGGATGTGAAGCATTATTTGATGTAGGGGTTGGCTTCAAAGTCCAGGAAATCCCCAAAAGAAGGAGGACCTAAAAGGAGCCAGTAGAGTCACTGTAGGTGCAGTGGAGGAAGGTAGTTATATAAACAAATAAAAAAACAAGTGGGGCAGTCTGAAAAATCCAGGGCGAGAGAGGAAGAAAATAGTGCTCATACAAAGATATAGCTCGGTGGTTCCTAACAATGCCAGTCCCCCAAACCAAGTCAATGGGTGAAAGAATATGTAGTGTTCTTAGGCCAAGGTTGCGCGCATGGAAAAACACAAAAAAACTGGTGCAGGTTGTTCTAGTAGCAAAAGTCCAAGTAAAACCTACCACCCAGACCAGGAAAATAATAGAGATATGACGACACAACCTATCGGATGCCTGAGCATGTTCACGTAAATATTCAACAACAAAAACATGCATACTAGCGCACTCCCCGACATCCTTCAACTTACTTGGCCTAGTCAATACTCCCACAATCCATACTCCCACAACTTCCTTAGCACTTATGTATGAGTAAAACTATAAATTTGTAGATTTACTAGTTACCGCCCACCAAAATTTATACAGGTCCTTATGACTAGTCAAATAATTCATTTATGCACTTCACATCTCAATTTATTAGTTCTTGCAAAAACAATACTATAGAATTTGATTTTTTTTATTGATCATTATTAATTTAACATTGACAAATGTAAATTAAAGTTCTTTATGCAAATTTTCTCAAAGCATAATTTCTAACTTAAATGGCCGGGACTAAGCTACATTAGTGCTTGTTCTATTACAAAATATTGTAATTGATTATGTCACTTTAGTATACATAAAGTAACTAACAAATTAGTCTTTAGGCTTGTAATAATATAACACAACCATTGAATCTAAGTCCAAGTAGGGAACCCAATAATGCCTATTTTTAACTAGTGTTCGAATTATCTTCCAATTAAATTAAAATTTTATAATAAAAGGTGTACAACCAATGTCCCATGTTACATATTCTTACATTCTCAGAATGCATGCTTATGTGATTCACAATTTATAATAAAAATTCTTTTAGACCAAATCACTTAAATATTATTCATGTCAACATGTTTCAAATCACTCATTGTGGTTTGTCATCCGATAATAGATGGATCAATGAACTAGAGACTAATAAATAGTAGAGATGCAACGTCTAATCCCCCAAAATGATTTTTTTTAATTAATTAATTTAAATAAATAAATAAGTTTAATTTTTTTTTGACCGTTTGGGATTAACCGTTGCATATTTATTATTTATTAGTCTCTAGTTCAGCTATCCATCTATGTCTTGATAATGAACTATAAATAGTTCGAAACGAATTAACATGAATATTTTTTATGTGATTTTATCTAATTTTTTTTTGTTATATATTTTTACATTATTTAGAAACTAAAAATATTGATAACAATATTATATTGACATAAAATATTATTATTATTGTTTAGAAAACAAATTGTGAAAAAGAAACGTTTGCATCTTTATTATTTATTAGTCTCTAGTTCAGCTATCCATCCATCTATGTCTTGATAATGAACTATAAATAGTTCAAAACGAATTAACATGAATAATTTTTATGTGATTTTATCCAATTTTTTGTTATATATTTTTACATTATTTAGAAACTAAAAACATTGATAATAATATTATATCGACATAAAATATTATTATTATTTTTATTTTTTAGAAAACAAACCGTGAAAAAAACCATTTGTCCTATAAAATAAACTACACCCTTTTTATATATATAATGGAATCAGGCTAACATGCACCGTGATTGATGATATGTCACTATTAAACTATCCGTGGTTCTGAATTAAAACTAAACCACCATCTTCCTAATGTTAATAATCCACAAGATTGTTGTGTAAGTTTTTACTTGCTACCTACATGCAATGAATGTATTAAACGAAAATGTATTGTATGTGGAGTGTTTAATCGAAGTGTATATTCGAACTTGATCACCACTATTATTTTGTTGCCGAGGGTATAACTCTAATTGAATATAAATCTGTCGAAGGGTATTGTAATATTATTTAATGATTTGTATGGAATTTTTATTAATGGGAATAGTTAGTCTTTTATTTTAAATATGGATTTAAGATGAGTGGAGAGAAATCTAATTTTTCTAAGTGTAAATTTTTTTATGAATTCATATTATTTAAATGTTTTGTATAGTTATTTAATTTTTGTTAATTTTTTTTTTAGTTTATATGCGCAATTTCTTTTATGAGTCCACATTATTTAAATGTTTATATAGTTATTTAATTTTCTTCATTTTTAGATTTTTAATTTGTAATTTTTATTTTGGCCACATGAACAAAATTTCAATTTTGATGACGGATAGACAATGTTAAACATTATACTAGGTTGTAGACTGGGCCTCTCGGCTCAACTAAAACAATGATTCCTCAACCCCTCATTGAACTCACAACTACTTTAGAGAAATTTGATTCCCTTGATATTACAATACTCCCATTAGCCAAGGTGGCTGGAGGTCATAAAGAATTGAATGCTAATCAATAGAGTCACGGCTAGCAACCACAATCAAATGGTTAATTGAATAACGATTTACTTCAATTAATATCAATGATTATAACAAGTTTTAATTACTAAAAGATCCATAGTTATATCAATTTCAACAACAAACCGTAGTGACTGCCATTGCACATGGATACACAGAGTTGTAATGCTCAATACTCGATATCTATGAGTTTGCTCCACTGCAGTTTCTAAATTTGCTCGATGGCAACACAATGTTGATCAGTGGTATTGCTACATGCAACTGTGATACTTTTAAATTGTTGTATGTATTAGATAGTGAGGGTTTGTTGGGTACTTGCATTCTAACATAGCCATGCTTAAGAGTAGTTTTAGGAGGCCATGCTTTTTCTCTAAAAAAGAACGGAAAATCTCGTACTAGAACTTGTTACACTTGAGTTTTACCATGTAGCTCACTATGAACAAAAGAGTTTAACAATAATTCTTAGTTAAAGGGAGTTTTCCAAAGATTAACTAACAAATCTCTAGTTATATATATATATATATATATATATATATATATATATTTTAAATTTTATTTTATTAACATTATTATTAATGGTTTGTTTGTTTTGTTTTTTGTTTGTTTGTTTTGTTTTGTTTTGTTTTTTGTTTTTGTTTTTGTTTGTTTTTTTTTTGGTTTTTTTTTGTTTCTTGTTTTTTGTCTTTTGTTTTTTTTTGTTTTTGTTTTTTGTTTTTGTTTTTTTGTTTTTTTTGTTTTTTTCTCCCCGAAGAGAAAAATGTTGGAACGGTCGTTTTATATTAATATATAAAGTCCATTACATATTTTAGAATATGTTAAGATACCCACAACAAAAATGGGGGAGGGAAAATAGAGTCCCCATCCACATGAAAACAAAAACAGATAAATCTATATGGCCCCACCTACACCATTTATAGATACCATATTGCGAGACATTTAATAAAATTTCCAAAACAGTCTGATATGTAAACATACTAATAACTGAAATGCCAGTTTAGATGAGAGGCAACACGCCCTCCTATGGGATTGTATCTTCCACAATAAAACTATACCGAAGGACTCCGAGAGCTGCATGAATACCCTCTTTAGATAGATGATTCGCCACTGTGTTTGATTCCTGTAAATATATTGGAAATAAATAGACTAGAACGATTGTTTTAGTAGTGTAATATGATCCAACCAACAACAAAGATTAGGGGGTACAAATTTGGATTGGACCATAATTCCATGAGTGAGAGCCTTCGAGTCCCCCTAAATATAATGTAATCTAGCTAAATCTTCTTTGAAAACCATAGTAAACCCCAAAGTGCCAAGATTTTTGCTCTGGTATTGGATCCAGCACCTCCATTCCAGTAAAGTCTGTATTGTGAAAGAGGACATATCTTGAGCCATACCCCACAACCATAGATGTTGCCCTGTGCAGCCCCATCAAACATCCCTGTTGGAAAATGAGTTTGCCGATGATTCGATCACACACTAATCCTTTTGATAGCCTAAGTACTTCCCTCTTGTGTACTCATCCATACCAGAGTGTTGGAACAAATACAATGAACATTAAAATGAATCCCTTAAAAAATAAAATAATTCCTCGCACACCAGAGCTCCCAGAAATTGAATAATGGGATGGTATTTCGCTGCCCATATCTGGATACCCACCATATGAGACATAGATCCACAAGTGAGAAAACTTTGAAAAGGGAGTTTTAACATCCACAAAACCAACATACATACTTGCAAGTCACATAGAACTGCAAAAAAAAATGTTGGATAGTTTCCAAGGATTTTCTGCTTAAAGGACACAAACTCGGTCCTTGATAACCTCTCTTACACAAATTATCCCAAGTCAGGATCTTATTATGCCAGAAAAACTAGGTGAAAAGGATAATCTTCAGGGGAGCGTGCCATTTCCAAGCTTTTCGAAACGAAAAATTGTTAGTCAAAGAGTAATATGAGCAGAGTATATACCTATAAACCTCAATGACCACCACAGAGCCAAGATGTAATTTCCCAAACCAAGTGAGATAATCTCCCTTCTCGTTCTTACACAAACCAACCTATCGAATACCCTGTAAGTAAACTTCCCATACAAAAGATTAGTGTCCAACCAAGCCAAGATCTGATGCCTCCTTCCAAATAGGATAATGGCCACTCCATTGTTTAATAACCTGGTCCAAATATATGTAACCCCTAGAACGAAGAAAATCAATAGTTTCCTCCAGGATGCTGATAGTTGGACAAACACCAATCAAATGATCGATACTAATCAAAAATTGATTTCCTTTACAAAGGACCATTTGAGTAAATGAAAAAAACCATCTTTTAACCTTGTGGAAGCTTAACTAAGTATTAGATCCCAATATGACACTAATGCAACCCCTTCTGTACCATTCCATGATGCCCAACCTCTTCAAGTACTTTACCTTTATAATATCCTGCCATAGTCCCTTGCCATAAAGAGCTCCCTAGAGGGATTTTATGAGAAGTGCCCACCTGAAAACTCGCATGTCCAATAAGCCCCAACTGCAATACTCCTTAAGCTTAGTAATCGCCTCCTATCAAACCAAGTGAAATTTATGATTCTCTCTAGTACTAGACTAGAGGAAACATGTAACAATATATAATATCTTCTTAATAACTATGACTGGGAGTGAAAACATATGAGTCCAATAAACTGATAATTGTTGTAAGGAAAACTATATGAGAGTATATCTCCCTATTAATGAAAGCCACCTGTGAGTCCATATGTTCAATATGTTATTGGATTTATCTATGATACAAGACCAATCTCGAATCCTATATTTATTTAGCTCCAATATATAACCCAGGTAGGTCAGAACATCCTCCAAAATTTATATCTCAACATGAAAAATTCTAAACCAGACCTAATGCCTCCTCATATCTCATAGGAATAGAATGTAGTGCAACCCATTGTTTCCATGAAACTAGACGAATGGTGAGGACATCATCGAAAAAAAAAGTGTGTAATAGTCACACTGTGATCCAAACTGAGTCACCTGAATGTATCCATAGTCCTAGCCTCTCTAATCTTTAGGCTTAAACCATCCATAACAAGAATGAAGAGACGAAGTGAAAGAGAGTAGCCCCATCTTAATCTCTACCCACCCTCAAGAAATTCGACGGGAAACCATTAATCAACACAACAAAACTTACCGTTTTTACATAGGCAATGATCCAATCTACATTGTGCACTGCCAGACCAACCTTGGTTAATATAAGATGCAAGAAATCCCAATCAATGCAATCATAAGACTTTTGTAGCTATAATTTCATAACCACGACTTCCAACTTCTTTAAGTGTATGGAATGTATACATTCCTATGCCATATCTATAACGTCATGAATCAACTAGTTTGTTAGGAAACCAAATTGTTTGAGTAATATGCTTAGAGAGAGTATCCTTGATACAAACTACAATAACCTTGGATATAAATTTATAGTTAATGTTACAAAGATAAATGGCCTGTAATCCAAGAAGGAGTGTGGATGTGATGCCTTTGGAATGAGGAATAAAATAGTGGAATTTATGGCTCTAGAAATGGATCCAGTAATGCAAGATTCCTCAACAAGATCTAGTAGGTTCGTTCCCATAAAAAAGGAAATGCAAGAACAACTCCATTGTCTAGCCATTTAGATCGATACTTTTGTCCTTCGGAAAGGACTTCTAAACCAGATAAATTTCCTGTAATGTGATCGAGAGAAATATGGCCTCATAGAAGCCTCAGAAAACATTATGGGGTAGTCCTTAGTTCCCTATAATTGATCTTTGATATTAACCCCAACACGAGTTGAAAAAATACCATCGAAATATGAGACTGCCTCCCTCTGTATCTCTGCAGTAGTATAAACTTTATCCCCATTTGCTGCAACAATGTTCCATATAGTGTTCATATTCCTTCTATTGTTTGTGTATTGGTGAAAAAAGTGAGTATTCCGATCACCCTCTTGAAGCCAAATTGCCTTGCTCTTGAGGTGCTAAGTTGTCTCTTGGATAATTAATATTTTCCTCTTTTTTTTCCTCGAGCTCCTTCAACCTTTCCAGGGACGATTGATTAGGGGATGCATGATTCAATTCCATTCCAAGTCTAAATATCTCCTCTATAATCCCTTGTAGCTCCCTTCTCATCTGTAGTTTTTTGTGATGTTCCCAAGTACTGACTCTACTCTTTAGAATATTAAGTTTCTTTGTAATCAAATACATAGCCAATGTTCCAAGTTAAGTAGCCTCAATCCTCCAATTAGTATTAACCAACCTATTAAAGTCATCATCTTCTATCCAGACCTGATTGAACTTGAAAGGGATACCCAAACAAAAATCCTCCCTTCTCCATTAAAGCACTATTGGGAGATAATATGATATATATGTCCTATCCACCCAGGATCTCATATAACCCAAGAGCTCCATTAGATTCTCATGAGCCAAAAAACAGTCTAGTCATTTACTAGTATGTTCATCCCCTTCCATGCCATTACTCTAGGTAGGAGAAAGTGGAAAATGGGGAATATTCACAAGATGATTTTCCACAAAGAGGCCTTGAAGACACATAGACAAAGGATCTTTGGGACTCTGAGCAACCCAACACTCTTCCATTGAAATAGTAGCATTAAAATCCCTCAATAATTAATGATCCAATCTTCAAAATCCCATAGGCTTCCATCCAATCCCAAAAAACCTTTCTCTCTTTGCATGGAGAATATAAATTGAGGAGATGAATACGACTGTAAATACCTTGAATGTGGCCTATCAAAAGAATGTCTGTAAAAAATTTGTAGGCTACCAAATTAGCCCACCTAGGGTCCCATAGAACCACAAGTCCACCCGATAAACCACAAGAGTCAATTTCCACAAGATGTCAACTAGGACAGACAGAGAGAAAATAATTGATGGCTCTTAATTTATTCGTCATCATCTCCTGTATGAGAATGATGAAAGGGCAGAACCAATGGATAAAGTGTTTGAGGGATAGTCTTTTAATCGCTTCTCCCAGGCCATGAAGATTGAGTGAAAAGATATTCATCAAAGGACCCCCGCAACAGGCACATCTGCTCTAAGGTCCCGTAAAACAGATGTCGAAATAATGGGAACATCTCTGAGCTCCGAATCTCTATGGAAATCTAGAATTTTAGCTGATGATTTAACCTTAAAATGATAACTTCCCTTCCCCCCCAACCCCCATCCCCCCTTATTTGCACATTAATTTTCAATGCCGAGCCATGGCTAATGATCAGATATGAGGAAGGATCCCCAACCTTGTGAATGGATAAAGCTGACAAGTCCATAACCGGGTTCAACATCAAGAAATCTAAGTCACTATCCACTGAGTTGTGGGGAGAGGATTCATGATTGTGAGCAAAAAGAGGAGGAGGAGAAGTGAGGTTGATGGGAGAAAGGGAAGTCCTAGTTTGTGTATGATCCCACCTTGAATCATCGAGAGGAGGAAAATTAGCGTGTCGGGGGTCCACATGGATACCCAAGGGAACCAAGGGAAGTAATAGAGTCTCAAAATAGGGAGCGAGAGTGGGAGGAAGAAGTGGGTCATGAGAAAAAACCCTGATAGGATGTGATTCACCTCCTCCTAAGAACTTAGACCCTAAGACAGGCCTAACCATACAAACAGGCAAAATCATGGGGAAGAAGGGGGATAAGAGGAAAAATAGGAAGGATGAACAAAATCATGTAAAGGAGAATCATCAGTCAATGGGTTGGTACCTTGTTCATTATGATGCCGAGAAAATTTTGAAATCTCCCACCCATGTCGTCCACTCCCACCCGGACGTCTCAGGACACCAGAATGTGCAGTCATTCTCTGAGGGCATATTTCATGAGGGTGTATCGTTTGATGGAAAATGAGGCAATACAAAGGAATTCCCTAGGAGTCCAAGCTTTTTTTGAGTTTAATCGGTCCCCACTATGGGTCAATGTTTTCGGGAAGGCCACCCACAATATTTATCTCAGCTAGAATCCATGCCAGTCATTTATCCTGAGCACCCAAAAAACTTGGGTCAAAATAAACATCAACCAATAATATTACCAATCTCCTCAAAAGCCCGATGCATCCAAAATTGAAGTGACAGTCCCGAATGTTTCATTTAGACTAGATTATTACGAGGGGTGTCCAGAAGGGGATTGAACCCAATATACCAGTGGCTCAGCAGAAGAAAACTACGCCCTCTCACCCACGGGGTCCAGAGAATGCGCTCTAGATCGTCTTCATGTAAAAAATGAAAGGAGAACCAGGGATTCAACAACATGTTGACCTTAGGAGAATAACCAAGAATGGGTGCCCACTTTGATTTAACCCAATCTTGCATGTTGCCTTCCATGAGATCCGCAAAATCCTATCGCCCTACCAATGCTCTCTTTTGAGGACTAACCATGTAATCCCACAAAACATCATGATAAAAATCAAAAGTTCTGTTTCTGATGTCGGCTTGATAGCCTTACCACGATTCCTGTGAGGGAAATGATTCCATGTATGCAGATGAGGATGACAAGTGGTGTAGAGCCTCCAAAATGTATTCAAATTATCATCCACTTTCACCTTTATCGCCACCATTTCACTCACATGTCGCAACTCCATAGCCATATAATCTTTCATTAGCCTCCATTTTCATAATTATATGGGTTACCTTTGTGTTTTCCAAAAGCTAATGATTTCTAGTATTATAAGTGAATTAAATGGTTAAAACTTAGAAAAATGACATATATTTGCTAATACTTAAAAGTGGCTTGAGTTTCATGACATGTATAGGACATTTGGAAGCTTCCAAGGCACCCTTATGTGGCCTCCAATACTCAAATTTGAATTATATTCAAGATATAGAAGAAAATTTGGATAAAGGTCAAAGAGGATATGTGTCTCATCATTACCTATTTGAGTTGTAACTCTATGAGATTTTCTAAGGATCTAGGGAGAGAATAATGGACCTCCATTAATGAGGTAGCTTCTTATGTTTTTGTATAAATAGGAGAGCCTTCTCTTTTGATAGGCATGTGTAAAGTTGGGGAAATTCTCATGTTTTGAATATAGAATTTGGATTTGGCACTATGCTCATGAGTGATGTTCACCTTGCTTTGATTATGTTTGCATTTGGAGCCTCTCAACTTGCCATCTCTCATGCTTTTGGATTGGCCACCTACAATGTGTGAGATTTATTGTTTTTCATAGATTAAAATTTATCACTTTCATAGATTAAGATTTATTTCTTTCATATCTTTTCCTGTGTGAGAGGTTAAGAGATTGTCTTTATTTGCTTTTTACCTAGAATTTAAGAGCATTTGCTTTTATTTGCTTTCATATCTTTTCCTGTGTGAGAGGTTAAGAGTGATTGTTTTTATTTGCTTTCTACCTAGAAGTTAAGAGCATTTGTTTTTATTTGCTTTCATATCTTTTCCTGTGTGAGAGGTTAATAATGATTGTTTTTTCTTTCATTTATGAAAGAGTGGTTTGCTTTTCAGTTCCTGCAAGACTGAAAGATTAAGATTTCAATTCCGCACACTGTACTATAATTTTTTTGAGTTGATTGTTGAATTATAATAGGTGAATTTGGTTTGTCGTTATTTGGTTTTGTAGTTAGATTGATCTAAATTGAAAGTTAATTTCTAGCATATACAATGCACACATGCTTCACAAGTTTTACGAAACCCCCGGTTGACAATTAAATGATAGGTAATTAATTTGCCTCAACAAGTGGTATGATCCACAAAAGACTGATCACTTACTAATAGTTCAAATGATTGATGTCTATTATGCATATTTGATGGTCCTGGAAGATTCAAAGGAGGAAGAGATTTCGAATATGCCAAATCAACCTCTATTGTGGTTTTGATGAAAGCCTCATGGACAGAAACATCAAAATCCAAGTCAACCATCTCCAATCCAACTCAGTTCTATGCCCAATAAGTCAGTATATCCCAACTACCTACAAAGGGAATGTTATAAAATCTGTCACAAATCTTGTAGAATCAGATGACAACACAAAATACCACCTACTCGATTGGAATACACCCAACTTTCAAGAATCCAATAAAGAGTGGAGATATATTGCATGCATCCACTATTAAGAAAGGCGTCAAAAAAACACATTGGGGAATAATATAGTATTCCTCCCGAGAGAAAGGGCTAGAGACGTATGCCACCACTCCAAAAAGGAAAGATCCCAAAAAGATAAATCACCCGGAGTGGCCACCTCGGGAAATGTAGAGTGAGTGAAAATATAGAAAAACATTAAATCAACCTCTTCAGGAAGTCAAATACCCAGAGGATGGACCACCAGAAAAAATCGAATGGGCGATAGTGGAAAAATAAATCAGGCCAATGGAAAATTGCAACAACACCACCCCAATGTTGAACCTGAAAGCGTTGATGACCACCCACAACTAGTATGGAGAAAATATAGTTGGGCTAGAAACCTCTCTAGTCGATATCTCAAAGAACAAAAGAAGATTATTAACAACACCAACAACACCAAAACCTCTAGACACTTCCACCATTTATGACAACATCGAAAATGAAAATCCTTACATGTTCTAGTGAAGACCATAGTGAAACACCTCCCCTTCCTCCTCTATGAGGCCGTTGATGATCTAGTTTCTCCACCAATATCCTTTATCTCTTTGAAAAAAAACGTTATTAGTAGCCTACCTTGAACAAAAATCAAGTTTTTCGTCTAGAGGCCTGATATGTATCAACAAAGATAAGATAAAGGACATATATAACACTCAATACTAGTCCTACTAGTTGTACAAGTTCAAAAATAGGAATGGAAATCATCTGTATTCAGAAACTTATATGTAAACTACACTCAAAACTCGGAACCAAAAACTTGGCACCATAAGGTTAGACTCCAACACTCGAGAAGCAAGACCAGAAACTATATCATACCCAACACGAAAGCTGAAATAATTCTTACTGGGACTTAAAAAAAAAACCATCGAGTACATACCCTTAACCCATCTACCCATCAAAAGCATCTGGTGCATATTCCATAGGAGCCCTCTATACGGGACCATACAAGGGTATTTCCCATTATTATTAGATGTCATCACGCCACAAGGTTTTTAACCTTAAATATATGATTAAATTTTATATTTAATAGTTATTTGAGGGTTTCGATCAATGTACTGAATATATTACAATAGAATGCTTGGTATATACCGTTCATGGTCTCCTTACATGGATTAGAGTAGCTCCACAAAACATCATGCACGTGGGTGCCATTGATCAACCTTAGATTACACCTACAAAGGTATACACATTTTCATTTTTCTCGGACAATAAAATGTTAATGCGTGCAATTGATCGTAGTTAAATTATGTGCCACAATTAATAAGCATGTCATAACTTAATACAATTTGTGATACATTATAACACTTCAATATGATTTTTGTTTTGTTTTTTTTTTAAAGTGTACCTTGATCAATGTATTTCTTTGAGATTAATTTGTTGATTATTTCGAGTTACTTGATTATTAATCTCTATATAATTTATTATTTATTTATGAACTCGTTCATTTGATGATGAAGTCAATCAACATAACATATAAAATATGCTGAACTTTTGTGTTTTCAATATGTTGGTACTGTTACGGCCGTGCAAACAAGAATAAAAGCAATTAAACTTAGTATTTTATGGTTATATTACTTTAACTCGAGGGTATTATAATATCAACAAATGACATATCTTATCAACTTATTGACTATATCAATCGAATAAATTTTCCACGGGAACTTTAACAACTAACCTTCTTCAAAAGCATCATGAGAATTGTACATAATTGATAATAACGAAAACCAAAATTTCTGATTTTCAATAAGACATAAATACTTTTTTCACATTAAAGTAACCTCACATTCTAATATTTACAATTATAACCATAAATAAAATACTTATTTCATATAGGTGTGTGGAGGCTTAAGTAATTTGAAATAAATATTATCATTTCAAAAATAAATTAGAGTTTTCCTTGATGGGGTGGATATGGTAGGATTTGTGCTCTCATTGAATGTTGATTGATAAAATACAATCAATATAGAGATGGTGAGGCCACCTCCACACACATGCGACCAACTTGGATTGCATGGAGTTATTCACTGAAAATATAGTGTAGGGGATATGGATGAGGTGCATAATAGAAATTCATAGAGTTTACAAGAGGCTAGCTAATTTGGTACCCGATCCGTTGCCTTTGACTCCTTCCATGGATCATAAGAGAGAAATGTCTGACAACAAGCACCAGGACTAGGAATTGATTTTAGGGCAACCCAAAGTAGAGACAAGTCAGTCAACTAGGCCACCCCATTACCGAAACACAACTTGACGTCGACCAAGAGAAGAAAGTCCCAACTCAATTATGGGAAAGGGTACGTAATTAACAAGTACTCTAGCCCTCATTTCATTGTAAGACAAAAATTGATTATGGTTTTTTTGTCTAAAAACAAGAGATTCATGCATAAAATTTTTGTTTAGCTCATAGCTTAGACATTGGCTTATTTGAAGTATAGGTTTGGCCTTGAAAATTATCAATGTCTTGTTCATAAGAGTAAGTGAATTGTAGCCCTGAAGGTTGTTCTATTAAAGGGAGCCTTTTTTTGTTTATAGCCCTGGGGTTTTGATCTTGAATGTTAGTTGTGAAGCCAAATTGAAACCTTATTCTAAGTTTGTGTGGGTAGTGTCACCTCTTTGGAAGCCACCAACCCGTTCATTCTCAGTATAACAAGGAACCCCACATTTGTGTCGTTGTGTATACCAATCTCCCTAGACCTTGGCATGGCAAGCCATTCAAAGCCATGACCATAAGACTCTTGGAGTGAAAAAAAAATCCCCGAGTGGTTCAAAGATATAAGTGTTATTGAAATTCTTTTGTTTGGATACACATTTTTGTGTATAGACTGGTGGAAAGGAAAATACTTGATATTATAATGGTGTATTGATTTGTTCAATTTTTGTTTATGTATTTGTTTTAACAATCCTGACATCCAATTCCAAGTTTGTAAATCAACTGGAGTGGTTCCTAGTGCAACTCCCCTATGAATAATCCTTTCAAGTAGTTGACAACTAGGTGGAATCCACGACAGTCAAGTGCAAAGGTGCCCAACCCTGCCAACGCAGAAGTTAAGGAATTCTATTCATAACAAGTGCGTCCAAATTGATTATTACACCCATAGTCAACCTTGGATAATCCATGGAAGATACAATATGCACAATCATAGTGCTCTGGGGACGATCCAATGAACAATTTCAATGCTGATGGCCCGACCCAACACACATGGGCTTAGGGGGATGATAAATAATAGAGGTGCTAGAGGTCGAGGCCAAATCATGGCCCATAACAAGGAGTGTGAGACCAAGACCAGATATTATGCAACTACCTCAGTGGAAACAAGGGGAAGGATGCACAGGTTTGAGGAGACAATAATGGGAGAGTCAAATATTCCTACAAATCCTGATTTAGTACAAATTTTCGCACCTTAGCTCCTGACCCAGGACACACAAGAGGAAGAAAAAAAACTCTATATGCACATTGTGAACCTCTATTGAAGGATTAAAATGTTGCTAGCTAAAATTATGGATACAAGACAGGTTGAGAGGCAATCTACTATGGAAAATTTAGTATGAATTCGAAGAGAAAAACAACAGATGTGTTTCCAATTGATTCAGATGGATAATTAGATGGAAAGGATTGAAAGGTACAAGCTATGAATATCACATGTAGACTCATTAGATTAATAGTTTTTCTCTTGTGCTTTTGACTATGAACTCTAGCGTTTAGGTGAATAGGTGGAATGATGAGAATGATATATCTTTTGTGTTTTTGATTCTCTTAAAGGCATTCAAGTTTTGGACTGAATACGCTAAAAATAGATGGCCAACAGATTTAATTTCCCAATGGGAAGGTTGAAACCATCTTGGATAAATGGGCTAATAATGTAATATTTTGAAAATCAATGAAAGGAAATACACCAAATTACCAAAAAAGAAAAATAAACAATAGTTTAACTAAATTACATACCAATTACTATGGTGATAATTTGAGTTATAACTAATTTTCCAATCTTATTCTCTACGATTCATTGAAGTTGAAATTTGAAACTCTAATTACCAAAAATTTCACGTTTCTTTGACATAGTCTTTGCAAACTTGATGAATTCCTACAACTTTCCCAAGCTTTACTAATTCACCAATGGACCTCCTATCCTTTTTCTTGGGTAATCTTATTTCAGACCTCAAGTTGTGATGGGGATGTACAAAATATAAACACACTAGTAATGTGGAGGTGAGCTCCCAAACTCAAGAGGTTCCCACTCAATGTGACTCTATACACACCAATCTCACAAGAGATCTCTAATAGTCACATATAATAAAAATAGCATTAGGACATCCATCCAACAATAGGGTGATTCAAAAGTGAGCTTCCCATAGCTTGTTATTCCTTGTATAAAATGTTTTAGTAGTGCCACTTAGTTCTTCAAGAAAAAATAATTACTTTCTTTAATTCAAAATTCTGATTATTTGCCCATCTAAGCATCATAACTTTATGAGGCCTCTCATGAAATTAATTTTCTTATTTTATTTTAAAAGGTATAAATTCCCTCACCCACACATGTTTCCAAATTTCTTCTTTTAGTTATCGCTTGATCCCAAATTAGGCTCTGTATTTTGGTGCTTAAATGTTTAATCAAATAGAGTCAATTGTAAGTATAGATTCTTTTCCCCAGCTACCCCTTATTTTTTTTTTATCAATCAAATCTTAGTTGGACATTTCAATTTATGCATTAATCACATGGATGTTCTCTCATAAATTTATTTTTCTCCATTTTTAAATTAGTCATTTAATTTCATGCACACTTCTTTTTTCTTATTGTAAATATGTATCACCCATTGCATGATTCTTATTTTCTAATTTATATTTCATTCCTCCCCTATATCTTAGGATATTTTAATTGTTCTAAGGATTTAGTTTATTAAGGATATTTTTTTAAAGTGTGAGAGTGTTTAAAAAAAATATTTCATTTATCTTTAAGTTTAGCTGTATAAGTATAATTTTAATTCACATCCCCCAAACTTTACAATTTTGATTAATATTTAATTTAACTATTTCTTTTATTGGTCTCATTTATTTTAATTTTTTTAGTTCATCAACATGACCATAAATTACTTTCAATATCATGATGTTAAGGGTGCTAATTCAATCGTGCCATTCAAGAACTTCCTCAAGAAGTTCTAAGGGTGTCACACTATTTTCCCTTCAAACATCTCTGAATAAAACAGGGGAACATATGAACGACAATGGAGACGACTATTAACTTCTGGGTCATCCTTTTTTTTTTGATACTAATGGTTTTGAGGATCAAGTGATTCCTATTTGACGTACACCCTTTAGTAAATCCTTGTGAATGATCGAATCTGCGGTCCACCCTCACAACACAAGGAAATTCAGAGTGAATATGTCTCAACATCTTCTGGGCTAAGTCATGTTGGGAGTGCTACAGGTTGGAATCAAGGACGTTGTCCTATCCATACCATGAAAAGTCCAATCTTATCTAAACAACACCATCACCCATGTGTGAGTTGTTTGGATAAGCACCTGATGCATGCCTACAAACACTAATATATCATCTGTAGCCATATTAGTATATTATTTGCAAACTTAATTCTATCATCAACAATACTACAACAACCCCAAACTAGAATTGTTTACTCATCACACACATGTGTGCCAAAGTGGTCTCTTGCCACACTCAAATAATTGTTAGTGATATTTGATCACAAATATAATAATGAAATATATAAACGTGATAGAATAACATCGAAATAATCAATAACCACATATACCATAACCATCAACATGGTGAAGACTAAAATCAAAATAAGTACATCATTAGTCATCATCATCACATAAAATAATAATAACCGAATCACAAAACTTTGATTTCCTTAAAGAATAATGTATATGCCATAATGCTATCTCAAAGTCAAGATAATGTAAATTTTACGTCCACTAAAGGGGATACTACAATCTTGATAGTCTGCCATAAAATTTCTTATGATATCCTTAAACACATAATCCATTGCTCTTTTAAATGTCACCCCAAATTTTTTTAATCCAAATGGCATCCTTGCATATGCAAAATTTTCCCATGGTGTGACAGAGGCAACGTTACGTTGATCATATTTATTTAATAGCACTTTATTATATCCACAAAATATGTCAATAATAAGCTAGTAACTTGCTAAAGGAGAAAATTCCATATATAGTAGTGGATAATTGTCTTTTATAGATGCTTTGCTAAGATCACGAAAATTTAAAAGATGGATTTCACCATTTTTATTTTTGACTATGACTAGATTAGATATCCATTTAGAATATCTTATTGGAATAATGATACCAACCTTCTTTATCATTTCAGTTTCAAGTTTGAATAAAGTTTTCAAATTTAAATTTATTATTTTGATAGTCTTGGTACCTTATTTGAGTGGTATAGTATGCTAAAACATATATTTATCATATTATTTTTGGTCATAATATGTCTTGGTTAAGATGTCTTGAAACTCTTTGAACAATTGAAAATATTGTTGTGCTTCTTCTTTAGTACAATTTGTTCCCAAATTCAAACATTTAGGACTTTCTACCATTTTAATGTTAATTTTTCTTGTATCTTGGATTTTTCTTAATGAATAGTCTTATTTGAGATATTGATTCAATGAGTGATCATTTTCTGTGAATAAGGATTAAAGTGTAACATATTTATTAGGGGGATAATCCCCTTTTCATCGTTCACAATAGTTCTACTTTTTTCTTTGAGATTCTTTTTGGGAATCATCTAGACTTGGTTGGTCTAATGACATCTCCATTGGATGAGAAATAAATTCTTTAATATACTCATCATTTTCAAATATATTCCAATAATCCTTGTTATTAGGTATGGAAGGATGGTAGATCATTTTCACATGAAATGAGTTTTGAGTTGCATGATCTTTTAGATTTAAAAGGGATTTTTTTTTTTTGAATTTAGGCTTTTGTGATCCATATTACATTAAGAAGAGTCTTTTCGGTAGAAATCACATAGGAGAAAATTTTGCCGACACGTTTCAAACCAGCTAGTGTGGTTCATCATCAAGATAAGATGAAGATGCAAATCATGGCCTAGGCTTAAATAGAGGGTGATGTAGAGACCAAAAGATCATATAACAACTAGTTTATGAAAAATAATATTTTAATAATGATTATTAAGATCAAATAACTAGTTTTAGAATAATAATAATAATAATAGTTAGGAAAGATTGAAAAATGTAAACATTAATAAGAAACAAATAATCCAAGTCAACCAAATATAGGGAATAGATTAAAAAAGAAAAAAAAAAGATTCAAGACCCGATTAACGAGTCAAGATCCTGTAACAAAAATAATAATTAAATGAGACTAAAATTAAAACAAAACAATCAAAAGTGAGGGTAAAAAATAAAAATAAAAATAAATATATATATATATATATATAGATCCATAATTGATTAATGAGTCAAGATCCTATAACAAAAATAATAATTAAATGAGACTAAAATTGAAACAAAGCAATAAAAAAGGAGGGCAATTTTTAGGGGTTCCCTTTTATCCAAGGAACTACGAATAAGATTGTGAGGATCCCAAAGAAGCATAAGGTTCCTTAAACTTTTAGGCCTCTAGATACCATTCGAAGCTCCCTAATATTCGTTAAAGACCCTGTGAACCCCAAAAATATGAAAGGTGTTTAAGTTATCCCTGCTAATATGAAAACAGAGGATCCACTCCTTTGCTTTGGCAGAACATGCAAAAACATCTAGGCATATTGAGGAAGCCCATGTCATTGCCAAGGTTAGTCATTTCCATCATCCTAAATTCAGGGAGGTCTTGGACATTGAAAAAAGGCTTAATAATTTAAATAGAGACGATGGTTGTAATATTAGTAGAAGTTGAGTTGTTGTCCTCTCCTCCTAGTTTGTTTTTGTGTGCGATTTTTTTTAGGGTTTGACATTTTTATTTATAATTTTTTTGTTTCTATATATGTATTTTCATTTAATGTTATTATTCTTTCGATTCGTTTTCTCACCTTTAAAAAATAATTTCCCTGCCTTTTGATTACTTTGTTTTAATTTTACTTCATTTAATTATTATTTTTGTTATATGATCTTGGCTCATTAATAAGGTATTTATTCCTCTTTATCTATATATATATATATATATATATATATATATATATATATATATATATATATATATATATATATATATATATATATATATATATATATATATATATATATATATATATATATATATATATAATTTTACCCTCCCTTTTGATTGCTTTGTTTTAATTTTTAGTCTCCTTTAATTATTATTTTTGTTATAGGATCTTGACTCATTAATCAAGCCTTGACTTCTATTTTTTTTTTTTGACTCTGTCCCTATATTTGGTTAACTTGAATTGTGTTGTTTCTTGTTAATGTTTATGTTTTTCGATATTTCTTAATTAATATTAATATTATAATATTTTTTATTATATATATATTTTAATCTTAGTTATTATTATAAATTATAATATTATTATTCTTAAACTAGACGTTATAGGAATATTATTTGATCTTAATAATCATTATTAAAATATTAATTTTCATAAACTAGATGTTATATGATCTTTTGGTCTCTACATCACCCTATATTTAAGCCTATGCCATGGTCTACATCTTCATCTAGTCTTGATGATGAACCACACTAACTGGTTTGAAACACGTCGGCAAAATTTTCTTCTATGTGTTTTCTACCAAAAGGAATCTTCTTAATTTAAAAGGGATGTTACAACCACTAAGAAGTTAACATATTGATTCCTTTCTCATTGAACAAATATTATAGTTAAATAGTTAAAATTTTCAAGAATGTTCCATACTCTTGTTGCATATGATTTTAATCACTCTTTCTTGATATTATATTTCTTCTTGATTTGATTTATTATTAATTCAAAATCTATTTGAACCATCAAATATTTGATATGCATTCAACTGGCCAGGACCAATCCTTGAGCCAATGGTTCATATTCTTCTTCATCGTTTGTGCAAGGAAACTCTACTCTAAAAGCATAATGATAGATTTAAGAATTGGGAATTTGAAATATTATCCCCACCATAGCTACAAAATTTGAAAAAGCACCATCAAAGGAAATTTTTTAAGGTCTTTGAAAATTTCTCTCTTGATATTGCTTTGTATATGTATAAAAAACATCACAATTTCCTATTATTGGATGTAGATCTCCATAGTGAGTTATATTTTGATAGTTTTCTGGAGTGAACTGTGCATATTAACTTGAAATGTTCAACATTTCAAGTGGAGACTTCATCAATCATTAGGGAGAAATAAATCTAAATGAATGAAATGAGTCAAGGAAGAGAGGAATGTAAAGCCAACGAGAAGGGTGATCATGAGTTAACCATTGGAGGGAAAGGAGGGGGTAAAATATTGGAAAGGGCTTTTTGAATGTGGAAAACATAAATTAATAATGGCTTAAACATTAGAAACAAATTTCAAATTAATATAATTAATGAATTAGCCATTAAGAGAGAGGAAATTATGAATATGATAAGGGAAAAAGGGATTATAAGGTGAAATTTGTATTCCCTACAAAAACTTGATATTACATCAAGAGATATATCTTTCTTGTACTAGGGAGACCTAACCATAACTAGAAAAAGACACTCCATAGAGAGGAAACTGATAAGTGGAAACAAAAGGAAACAACAAAATTCGAAATATAATTCGAGTTTTGTCCTAAGATACACTATATATTAATACTAATATCATATAAAATGTTGAACATAAACATGGCATAGCTAGGTTGAAAGATATGAATCTGAGACTACTATTTAAAAAAGCACCTTTGAGCCTTCATGAGTAGTGCCCACCATAGTGGGAATACCAAAGTGCTTCTCTATTTTGTCTAATCTATGGTCCAAGTATCTTAGATAGAGTGAAGGTGATCCAAGAAATGAAGGACATATTCATCATGCTCTTGTTGATCCACCAATATTTTCCCTTAAAAATTTCATTTGTGAGTAAAGGTCACTCTTTTTCATGTATTAGTTAAAATGGCAATTAGTGTGCCTTATATCAAGGATCTGGTCAACCCATTATACCAAGACCTAAGTGTCTAAGAGGGGGATATATGTGTGGATTCTTCTCCCTTAGCTTGAGAAATTTCTTCCTGAATAGGGTTTAACATCATGTCCTGGTATCAACAAAAAAGTCCTCCAAACAATGACATATGTGAGTGTTCCCCCTTTGGGATTTCTCTTTATAGTATGTTTCCCCCCTCTAAACTTGTGAACAGTTCATGAAGAGGAAAGCCATTATGTTATGCAACCAGCTCACAAAATAAAAGAAAAGATGGATCAACGACCTAAAAATTAGCCTCTTCAACAGGGAAACCTCCTTTACATTACATAAATGAACAATTCTTGGATGGTACAAATGATAATACCTCCTAGGTATATATAGGAGTCTAAGGGGTTATAATATAAAAGATCCTACATAACAATAATAATGAAAGGGTACAACAATAATGATAATGGAATTTTATGGGGCACAACAATAACAACATGGGGGATACATGGGCACAATAGTAGGGCTACACTAACAATAACAATAAGGGGAATACATTGTTATTATAGGGACCTAACATGCCCCTCTCCTTCAAAAAAGTGTTGTCCTCAAGGCTTGACTAGTTTCAGATGCTTCTGTAAAAAATTCTCATTCTCCCATGTGGAATCTTCAGTGGGAAAGTTATTCCACTTAATGAGATACTCTGAAATTAATCGATTCTATAGCTGTCGAGTTCTTATTTCCATGACTGTTTCAAGCTCAATTATGATTTTTCCTTCTCCATCAAGTTCTGACAACACTATTTGAACTGAGAGCTTGTCACTGATAACCTTCTTTAAGCATGAAACACTTAAAACTTGGTGGAATTGGGAAGATGCAGGTAGCTACAATTTGTATATGAGAGCCAAACTATAGGAAGAGGCAGTTAATTTCCACTTCGTGAAGGGGAGACCAATCTGTTGAGAGACGTAGTAATAGCTAAAGAAGAATATGTTACATGAAATCTCCAATACAATTATTTTAACATGAGTGACTAACAAACTAAACCTCAGTGATGCTAGGAGCCGAGGATTGACTGTATCACAACAAAGAGATAAGTAGCTACAATTTTTTGTACTAATATAATGGATAATTTTTGTGATTTTATTTGAAAAGGAACACATTTTTTTTCTTAGTTAGGGATATTTTTGTATACAAGCATGGTAAATGATAAATTAGTTGTGCTAACCCTTTGGAAATAAAAGCATATGAATCCATGTGCATTAAATGGTAAGAACCATGATTGTTTTCATGGAAAACTTGTTATGAATAACCTGAATATAGAGATAAGAATGCATTTTTGTTTTCAAAAAAACATTGTGTGTTTGTATGCGTAGAAGGAATGACGATTGTGTTAAAAATAACACACGTTTCATGCACAAAGAACAACTATTGTGTTAGTATTTCTCGCATAAGAGATACATATTTTCATGTATAGAGGAATAAATATTGTATTTTTTCTTTGAAAAAAAATGTGTGCACATAAATAATAACTATGGTATTAGTTTTTTTCTCTTTTGGGAAAATAGTATTTATTTACATGCACAAAAGAATAACTTTTGACCTAGATTTATTGAAAATAATATACGATTATTTCATTTGTTTCTTCCAAAGAACATGTGCTTATATGCACATAGAAGATCATTATTTTATTAATTTTCTTGAAAGAAACATGTGTTTTATATACACAAAATCGCTAGCTATTATGTTAGCTTCTTTTTAGAACAAGAGTACAGAGTTACATGCATGAAAATAATGACTATTAAATTAGTTTTTCATATATATGCATGAGAATAATAGTTGATTTTTCTAGTTTATTGAAAATGAAATAAGTATTTCATCCATGGAAATAACAACTATTGAGCTATATGTAATGGCATGCTACATTTTGCTAGGTTTTTGGAAAATAACATGTAGTTGCATGCAAGAAATAATAAATATTATGTCAATCTTCTTTTGAATAGAGCATGCATTTTCATTTATAATAGTTGTTTTGAATAGTTCTCTCTTCAAAAAGGTTTTTTTGGAAAAAGATTTTGGAAAAAATGTTAATACATAGAGGGGGGTGTGAATCAATATTAAGGCTAATTTAAACTTTTATGCCGATTTATCTTTACTCATTCAAACTTGGCATCCATTTAATGAGAGAAACCATTAACAAACCATAACAACAACCATATCAACCAATACAAGCATACACATCATGAGCAACACACACATGAGACATAGAGGTTTAACGTGGAAACCCTTATGGGAAAAAACAACCAAATCTTGTTTTTGTTATTGATGTAAAAATGAGAGAACATACGATATTACATCAATCTGTTTGTGAGCCACCACTAGCCGGAAGCACCAACTCTCTTTGATTATTTGCTAGAACCCACTAGTAGGAAGCACCAACTCCCTCCTTTTGCAGACACCTGATCAACCTACTAGAAGCACCATCTGAAGCACCAACTTCATGGATTTGTTGTAAGAAACAACTTTCAGCTCCTTGGATTTATGCAAGCACAAACTTGCAGGAGGCACCAACCCCCAATCCTTCTCAGACACCCACTAGAGATGGAAACACCAATTTCCTGTATGTAGGATCCAACCCACACTCTCTAAGGAAACTAATGTTCAATATACATGGCAACCACTCTGCTTGATATCAAATCTATTCTCCTTAGCCCTTGGCCCACACAAAATTCACTGTCCTCTGCTCACCCTGCTCACTTTATAGAATCCCAAGTATTTTTCTCGACAACAGTCACTCATCACAAGCTCTCTCAGCACTCTGTCCACACCAAAACATCATACTCTTCTTGGCTCTCTTCTCTCATGAATATCCATTTAGGATTCAACCTTCTTATTCTACACAGACACTTTCGGCCTTTCACCTCTTCAAAGGAACTCTCAACCTTTCTCTGTAGCACTGGTGGATTTGGCCTTTCCTCAATAGTGCACACAAACCCATAGATATCTCCACTCAAATTTCTCAATGATTTTGCATGCCCCCCTAATTTCTCAATGACAATCCTACGTTTTGTTCCTTTAATGCACATGGGTCAACACTGCCTCAGTTGTCCTCCATAATTCCCGAGAGTGTACTCCTAGCATGGTTCTCAATTATTTTGTTACATCTCTTTCTTGAATTTTTCTCCTACATTTAAAATGAGGATGGGCATCATTCACTCACCAAATATGGTCATAGTATAATTAATCCATAGAATGGGCCTCTATGTGATTCTTCATGATGAGAATTAAATCTTAGTCAACCTGCACACTTTGATAAGGCTCTTGTTATTTCAATGAATAAATCTCCTGTCCTTGAGGCTCTGATATTCATTTAGTTCCTTTTAGCATGCAAGCAAGCTCAGGGATGGATTTTCTCATCTCACTGACATAATCCATTTAAATCATCTTGTGTAATTGTGGTCCTTTATGCCTTAACCTAGCAATCTCTTTCTTTGTCTCCTACTTACGACAGTTGTAATTAACTCCATTGACCAACTCTTCTACACACATTTACTCTTAGTTTCCGAATCATTAATCTTCCATACACCTTTGTGCTGCAATTTCAGATCTTAATTATTTCATAACTTTATTAAGGAGATGTTACAAAATATTGAGATTTTGTTTGGCCTTTAGCCCCTTTTGCTTTGCCTCTTATTGTTTTTCCATCATAGGACCAGGTGTAGTGACTAGTAGCATAGCACTTAGGTGCTAAGCCCTATCTCCTTGTGGTCTTTCTCTTTTCCCTTGGTTCTTTGGGCTCAACGACCAAATTATAATCAACATTGAAGCTCCCTAGTATCAAGACTTTCTCAAAATTTAATTATGGAGGAGTTACGAAATCTAGACCTCCGATATACCTCCAGGGTGACATCATGCTTGTGTCATCATCCCCACATGGCATCTCCTTAGTGGTAACACATGTCACCAGGATTTGTCCCATTAGGTCACCAAATAATATCGAATTTGACTGCCATTTGTCCTTGATATGGCCATGTCATGCTGACATCATCTACCATGGTGAGTTCCTAAGGGCTAATCAACGAATTCCTTGTGTCCTACCCGAGGAGAGAGAAATGGTCCCTCTGTCGTTGGTTTCACAAGTGAATTCCTTTTTAAATCGCGCTCCCGACAACCCTCAGTTATTTTAAAAGAATTAAATTAATAAAGATTTATGAAATTCTGATCTGTGAAACACCAAAAATTTTTAGGCTCCAATATTCCTACCTTCCAAGGTCCTGAAGTTCGAGGATCGACTCCCTGGTATCGGATGGAAGCTTTCTCAAAAATAATTTATAGTGAGGTTACGAAGTCTCTGACCTCCAATATTATGACCTCTCAAAGCTCTGACATTTTGAGAATCGACTTCCCAGTATTAGATCAACACTTTCTCAAAAAGAAATTACATTGAGGTTACAAAATCTACAACCTCTGATATTCCAACCTCTCAAGGTCCCAAGGCTCCAAACTCTTAGGTTCCGATATTCCAACCTTCTGAGATTTCTACCTTTCAAAATTTGGGTTTCCAATATTCAATGGTTTTGAAATTCAGTCAGGTCGCCTAGTTCCATGCTATCTCAGGTTTCTTTTAAATAAATATTTGAGGCTTGAATTTTGACCTTCCAACTTTCCGAGCCTCTGAATCTCTGAGGTCTTGAATTTTCAAAATTTGGGATCTAAAATTCGGCCTGCTTTCGATTGGATGAGACTCTGAAATTTGATCTGCTTCCTTATTCCAAAATTACAAAATTCATCCCACTTCCCTAGTTCGGAAATTCATCCTGCTCCTAAGGAATTCAAGGTTCTTACGTCATGGACTTCCACATAACGTTGGGAAGATCTTTTCGAGCACTAACCAATTGAGCTATCTCCAAAAGTATGTGAGTTGATATCTTGATGTAGAATGTATTCTAAAGCATGGAACTCCCAACCACCATAGTCATCATTTTATGGCTTTTCCAATAGGCCTGCTATTATGGTGATTCTCTACAAGAGACTGCATCAACCATAGGACTCCCCCTGAGCTTGACACACCAAGCATATCAAATCTAACATCTGATTCCATCACAACTAGCCTAGTGGATATCAATGTTGTATTTCCTAATCATCATGTTAGCACATACATCCAGGCTAATATCGTTGAGATCAATTCCAACATACTTTCTAACTGTGAGGCAATGTGAACTGTCCAACTTGATCTCTGAGCATAATTATTGACATCAATGCCAACACACTTATGACCAATATCCAAATAGACAACACCAAATTTCTAACAAAGGACATGCATTTTCATGCATAAGAATAGTACCTTTTATGTTAGCTTTCCTCTAAAATGATTATGAATTTGCAAAAAAGATTATGTTAAGTTTCCTCAAGAAAGATTATGCATTTACATATAAGATTATGTTAGCTTTCTTTTGGAAATATTATGAATTTTCATGCAAGATTACGTTAGTTTCTTTTCCAATTTTTTTTATGTATCTACAACTATTGTGAAATTTTATGTATTCACATGCAAAATAATAGCTAATGTGCTAGTTTCCTATGCAAGAATAAAGATCATTGTACTGGCTTCCCTTGGAAAAGAATATGGACTTTATGTGTGGGAATAATGAATAATATGATAATTATCTATAGAAAATATTTTATAGTTAGCTATTTTAATTAATGCATGTACAAAAATCATGTCATGATAATAAAGATTTGTTATTAGTCTGATCACTATTTGATCTAATCATGATAGCAAAGTTTGTTGAGTGTACTAGTTGTAGAAAAATATTTTGACATATTCGAAAGATAAATTATGTAACATTGTGGTAAACAATAAGTTAGTGGTCCATGTAGATAGAATGAATTTCAATTGTAGAATCTAATGGAAATAACTAGGCTACAAAGACATAATGTCAAGGATTGTGGGTAATGATATCATGATTATTGCAATAGATTCTAGTTGTTTATGTTGTATTTAAGACAATAATTCTTTGTAATATTTTATGAAAATGGTAAAGGGATGGACTCCATTACAAGACATTGAGTGAGGGTGAACACCCTCATGAGTGTTTAATAAGAAAATTAAATGTTTATTGATTTTCACCCTATATGGTTTCCATGGTATGTCAGTGATTATGGTGGTATGCTACAATAGTAGTCGTTAATGTTAATGTAACTTACTATTCCTCTACTAAAATTACTCTATATGATGATGAATATTTGATTTGATAGTCAATAAAGATTATGAAATCGTAATTTGGAAAGTTACATGTTGGTAATTTCATAAAAAAATTCCAACTCTATCCATTTTTCCATGAGGTTGCCGAGGGGTGTTAAAATATATATAAATTTTATTTATAATTTTATGCCAATTAAAATATTATAATAGTTTTCAAATATAACTCGTATATACATCTCAGAGAGAGAGAGAGATGATTACTCTCCACTAAAACCAAATTATAAATCATGTTCCAAAATAAACATTATAATTAAAAATAGTACTTAACTAGATATAATTAAATTAAAATTCAATATTATAATCTTTTAAATATTTTTATATTAATAATAGAATGTTTCTCAAATATATATATATATATATATATATACTCCCTCTGATTAATATAGTATGGTTTATAATAATATATTATAAATCATATTTTGAAATAATCACATATCCATGTAATTAAAAATGCTACCAACCCAAATATAACTATATTAATATTTAATTATTATAATATTTTATTTATTTAATGTGAATCCCTATAGTACTGAAAAAGATTACATCTTCTTATGTTTACTTCAAAAACTTGTTGGCCTCACTCTAGCTAGATTTATTGACCAACAGGTGCATATCCATATACATCTTAAATTCCCAAAGAAAAAATGATTTACATAAACTAAATGATAACCAATGCCAAAACACTTGAAAAAGTAAAGAATACCCATCAATGATCATATATCATCATACTTTACTAGGACATGATGAAATACAACTGAGCCAAGGGCTGGAGAGGCTTATAATTCATAGTGAACATGTCCCTCCATGTGTGCCACCCTAGTTTCTAGAGGGTCACACTGCTCCTAGATGCATTTTTTTCCTCTCAGTAAACTCATGAATTTATCATATTCTCCCACATATTTCATTAGATTTGGTTCATGAAGTCGATAATGTCAATGTGATAATCTTGTCAGGATGGTTTGAGTTAGTCCAAAGAGCTGCTAAAATTTCAAAGAATTCTCACACTATCATCCATTAAGAAAGTGTTTCCCATAAAGGGAAAGGATTGAGGAAAAAAGGTCCATGGTTTCTCTGTGCCCCTTCTCTTGTTGTCAATTTCGTCCTTGTAGACCTTTCCCCTCCATCTCACAAACTAGCCAACCACAATAATGATTTATATTCACCTCACTCCCTAGACTTTATTGTGCTAAAAGGACTACCCTACTCATGCACCCGCTAACCCTACTAAGAAGGATTGGGTGTGCCTTCATCCCACAAGAGACCACAAATGACCACTACCCCCAATATGCACAACTCTTGCCATGGAGACCCACATATGCCACCAAAAATATATTTAAGGCTTGCAAGAAAACAACTGCTAGGTTATTTCTACCCAGCTCAACCCCAAAAGAGAGATCACCCACCCACCACCCCAATTAGGACAAAGAAAGTTCACACATGATAATGTAAGACACCAAGGATTTCAAAACCACACAACTATCACACTGAACAAGCTCCTTACTAACCCAAATAAAACTAGATTTTATATGATTTTACCATCCAAATTCCCAAGGAAATGATCAGTGTCCAATCACTAAACCTCTAGACAACTCCACTCTCCTATTACATGAAAAAGGGGTGAATAAAGTTATATTCACCAAACCATTCCACCACCCCAACAAACCCATCATAACTGGAACTTATAAGCATAAAAAAGAAATCATAGAGAAAGTTATTAGACAAGATGTTTTATACCTAATATGGATCACCCAAAGTAGCTCCGAGAATCAATCCCACCTATAGTTGTGATATAACCTTGTTTTTCCTCAATATGTCTCCCACCTCTCAAAATATTTTAATACTCATTTAAATAGTATTTAAGTTAAAAATAATATTAATTCTTTTTGAGGTATCTATGAATGATTCCTTTATTTGCTTAATATAATTTAGTGAGATTATCTACTAGCACTAATCATAACATATTACAATAGGAAGGATTAGTTGGCTTCAATACATTATAAAAGAGGCTATTGAATACTTAGACACTGAGCAAGAGAGTATTTGATTTAAAATTCGTAGAAAGATGCTAAAAAACAAATTATGAGATATAATTTAAACCTTATAATAGTTTGATTGAAATCCATTTGTGGATTTTGAGCATATGCCCAGAATAAAAATAACACTTTTTGAAGATTGAGTTCATGCAGGTTTAGGTATAAAAACCCTTTCAAAACTTAATTATGTGATACATAGAATATTAATCTAGAAAGTAAATAAAATCTATAGTAAGATAAAATAATACATCATTTGAATAGAGTTCAATCAAGGAATAACCTTTTAGTAAGGAAACATGAAATAAAGTGAATGCTTCCTATAGCTAACAAGTATTTTAATTAAAATGACTTAAGGCAATGCGAACATAGTTTAAATTAATAAAATATTGTGGTATTATGCTAAGAGAATGGTTGTGCCCATAAGACTAGACAAATTTTATAGGTAAACTCTAATGTTTACATAGTAACACCAAAGGTTCAAATATATAAAAAGGCTTGAAAAAGTCAAATTACATAATATGCATAACAAGGGAAAAATACCCAATTACTATATAAGGATCTACTGTGTAAGGATACAAGTCCACTCCACAAATGAGTGACACGAGAATTAGAGAAAAGTAACCTTTTAAATTATATATTGTCCACTAGGAAAATGAGTTACACAAAATGAGAGAAAACTAACATTTTAAATTATATATTTCCTGGGATAGACATAACAGTGTAATTAAATTTTAATTAAATTTATTGGTTTAAACTATTGAGTAGTGATAACAGTAGTACATATATAAAGGAGAAACTCCAGTGGCATATAGGCCTTGAATTTATTTGAGTATTATTACAATTCTAGAATATAAATAATAAAATTATAACAAAGAAGACAAAAGAGCATTCAATCCAAAGCATATTGGGATGAGCATAATAACCATAACTTGAACAATATTACATTTTATAATGGAAATCATTAGAATTGTTTACATAGAATATGTTAAGTGAGAGGCCTTTGCCAAAAACAAATGTACTTACACCAACTTGGTATAAAATGCTAAATATAAGTTACATTCAAGAGTTTAGTCATAATATAAGTACTACATCCTTAACCAAGGAAGGACCATTTCGGCCAATTATAAGTCCCAACACCATCTTAGTATAAAAAGGATAAATATAAGTTACATTCAAGAGTTTAGATAATTAGTCATAATCTAAGTACTACAACCTTAACCAAGGAAGGACCATTTCGGCCAATTATAAGTCCCAACACAAATCTCTGCAAATCTGACTTGTGATAAGAGAAAGTCCACGTGGTGGTCAAGGTCGGGTCCCTTGTGTATGTATATTTTGAAGGACTGCAATAAAGACATACCTACACATAAAAGTGAATCATGTAAATATAAGGTAAATACTTCGAAGAAAATAAAATCATGATTACATATGAAGAATGATCACAAAAGAAAAGGGAAATAAATTACCCGTAAAATGACTCCAACTAGAAGGGGTTTTGTATATCTTGAGTAAGCACATAGTCATTGAGGTTAGATGCCATATAAAATAGAGGTGAAAAGAAAATGAAAAAAAATTAGAGATAATGAAATCCATAAGGAAAAAAATTAAAATCCATTGAATCTTACCTATAATTGGTATACTACAGGAAGCATTAAGGTTGAGCCACTAGGTTATTGTTGATGCGAATGATACTTTCTTTGCAGAGCCACAATAAAGGGCCTCAGGTTAATAATACCCTTCAGTACTCTATGTACAACAAATATTAGTAGACAATGTAACTAAGGAATTGTACAAACCATGGAAAAAGAGGAACTCTATCAACACCCAAAACAACATGGGAGGTGAATCACCTAAAAAAGATAAAATATAATTTTCATGGAGGATTCATCAAAATTGCCACAGTGCACTCCACTTGCAACATATATCAAGCTTTTGTACATAAGGATAGGAAAGTATCATAACCCTAGATAAAGTGAGATGAGAAGAAAACATTAAGACATTATCAATCTTCATGCCAATCTTGGCAAATATTATATGGACCTTCATCCATCATACCCAAGGAGAAGCATCTTAGAGAAAAAGGGTTGTCAAAATAGCCCTCACAACCATCTCTGGTACAAATTAAAAACCTTAGAAACCCCACTCTACATAAATAAAATCAAGAGATAAGGAATGCATTTCAAAAAACAAAATGTAGAATGAAATTGATGGAGAGGAAAATATATTAAAATGAATCATGATAAATACTACCTGTTAGCCACCTCGAATGTTAGCCTCCTCGAACACACATAGGATCCTATATGGTGGAAATGATAACCTTCACAATAGTCGAAAGAAGTGACGAACCAGGTTGGGAAGGGAGAGCTTAGTCAAAGGCCAAAACCTTGATGTTGCAAAGTAGAGTGCTAACATATAACAAGCAAATTGTGAGATGAAAATGAATTAGGACTAGACCACTTATCCATAAGAATCCCTTTTTTTAATAGTGTAACCGAATTTTGTTAGACATTTTTTTTTATCCAAATTGAATTTATCAAAATGATAAGTTTGAGCCAGGAAATTTGCATAATCCAAAATATAAAATAGTGAATAGTTAGACAACAATTAAGAAGAAATTAAGAAAATTCTAGGAGAGATCAAATCTTTCAAGGAGGAAAACTAAATAGAAATCTATTAAGACAAAGCCTCCACCCTAAGCCAAAGAAAACGCGAGTAAAATAGAGCATGGGGAAAATACCTATTCATATTAGTTATTGCAAGAGAACTCCTGCATGATAAAGAATGATAATGTGATCCAACAAGCTATACAGATTGTTAGGAGATTCCTCTCTATGTCATGTGAGATCATCAAACAAAATTCTCCTATTCATCCTCTGAGGTGGAATTATTTCATTCCCAATACAATAAGAAAAGGTCCATTAAACATCCATGGATCCTCAATATTACAGGCCATGTATGAGGTTGACCTCCACATGAAGCAATCATTTAACCTGATACCTTGAAATGAAATTGTTGTGTAGGATATGTAAAACTTGCTCATAGATAAAGGTGGTGGGTGATGAATAATACTAGGCAACATAATGCCATTTATTGTCCATTAATACATGTTAGGGATTGTGGCATTATTCCATCAATATGTCCTCTTACAAGTACCTCATCTAAGGAAATTTAATGTCCACCTTAATTTTACATCATATTTATATATAGAGAGATAAAGCAACTTATAGTAAAAATTCTCTAATTTTCTATATAATTTGCTCCTTTTAGTATGAGGAAGATGTGTAATCCATCCACTAAATATGCAATTGACATATGTAATCTAAAATAATATATATTTTACACCATGTGTAATTCATTCCATGCTAAACATATATAAAATATTTGAAGTAACTTAATTTTACATCAACTTAATATAAATAAATAAAGTAATTCAAAGTAAAAGAATTATTATATTTTCACTTTTCATTACAAGAGAGATGTATTATATTTTATTATTTAAAAATATTTTAATACTGATCTAAATATCAACTATGAATAAAATATTTCAATCTCTGCTTGGAGTAAAATAATGTTATATCAATAGTATATCTAGAAATCCCAAGAGATTAGATTATTTCCTAATTCTTAGTACATTATATATATATATATATATATATATATATATATATATATAGATATATATATATATATATATATATATATATATATATATATATATATATATATATATATATATATATATATATATATATATATATATATATATAGAGAGAGAGAGAGAGAGAGAGAGAGAGAGAGAGAGAGAGATTTCAATTAAATAATATATTCATAACCAAAAAATATATTTTAATATGACTATAACTAAAATAATTAAATTCCCATATAAAACAAATATTTCAATTTCAACTATGTGTATAATAATAATAAAAAATTATAATTAAAATATTTTAACATGGATAAGTGGCTACAAATAAAATAATTCAATAATTATTTTGAATAAAATAATTTTATGCCAATATATACATAAATATACAAAGCATTAAAAAAAAATAATTTATGTATATTCATAAAAATGAAGAAGACATGTAGTTATATATATATATATATATATATATATATATATATATATATATATATATATATATATATATATATATATATATATATATATAGATATATAAATGTAAACCTGATTGATCAAATATTTAAAGAACCAAAACCATTATAAATCCATATTAAAATAGGATTTATCAAGTGTTGAAATGAATCAAATATTTTTAGAATTTTTCATTCTAAAAACAATTTATACCTCAACATAAATAATCCCTTTCCCATTAATAAATCCAAAATTAAAATGTATCTATTTCTTAAAACAATTAAAAAACTAAAAACTATGAATTGTACATCCCTTCCAAAATTTATGCCATTGGTTAATCCACTTGACACTTCTAAGAACTTTGAATCTAAATAAAAATTCATAACTAAAATGAAATATTCATAGTTCTCATGAATAAACATTAAAAATTTAATAAACTAATCATTAAAGTAGCTCATTCTTATTTAAAAACAAACATTACAACACTTAACAAATAATTCATCAAAGTTGCCGAGGCATATGATAATTAAAGCCTTGAAGCATTATTAGACATCTTATTAGATCCCAAGAAAACTTAAACAGTAAAGGAGTATGGCTTTATTTAGATCCATAGCTACAACTTGACATACAACTAGCATATTTGTTGTTATCTAGCAGCATTTTGAGCAAAGCCCCTTATACAACCAGCCGCAACACCCATTTGGGCACCAAGAGAATGACATTGGATGCCCTAAACACACACGTAAAACAATTAGTTACTGACCATTAACTTAGAAGTGGACATTAAATGTCAGACAAGAATGACTTCAATATTTTCTACTTTGCTTAAGTGAGTCAGTAGTATTTTACCAAGTGGCATCGATGTTGCCTGTAGCTTTTCAGCATGCTTCAACTTGTCGTGACCATGAACCACATTGGTTGGTTCGAAATGCATCGAAAAAAGTATTATAATGTGATTTTTGCCGAAAAATTCTCAAAAACTTAATAATTGTTTTCAAATATAATACTTCTTTGTGTTTTAATTTTATTTGATCATTATGAAATGTGTACGTATTATATTTAATTTAATAATTTAAATTTTATTTATATATGTAGATATATATAATTCTCACTTATATATATATATCTATCTCTATATCTATATATATATATATATATATATATATATATATATATATATATATATATATATATATATCTCTCTCTCTCTTTCTCTCTCTCTATATATATATATATATATATATATATATCTCTCTCTCTCTCTCTCTCTCTCTCTATATATATATATATATATATATATATATATATATATATTGGTGTATGACCTCCCTTGTTTATGGGATAAGTGACACAACTCCAACATTCATTTGACTACTAAGTCTATGACGACATACATACTCTACCCCCTCTCGTTTTGAACTTGTGACCTCTTAGGAGGAAACACATGCTCTTAAGCATTAAGGGCCCACTCAAGTTATTAAATAACATAGTTTTATATTTATATAAAGAAAATCAAAATAATTTAATTAATTATTATTATTATTTTTTTTCATTTTCATTATACAGAATATAAATATAATCAGGAATCGGTGCCCTCATCTTCGTGTGCTGCCTGCAAAACCCAGAGAAAGAAATGTACTGAGAAATGTATTCTTGCGACATATTTTCCACAGGACGAGGCCAAGAAATTCATGTTGGTTCACAGAGGCTTTAGAAATGGCCATATCATCAAATAACTGTAGGTTGAATTTATTTAATGTGTGAAGAACAAGCATTCCTAATATAAGTCTTAGAGAATTCATTGATATGGAAGCTTCTAGGAGAACTGATTTACTTTTCTGCAATTGTTTTTCAGATTATCGATACCGCTTGCAAGCAGAACCAGCACCCTCATCTTCCCATGTCACCTGCAAAACCTAAAGAAAGAAATGTACTGAAAAATGTGTTCTTACGCCATATTTTCTGTAGGACGAGTCCAAGAATTTCATGTTGGTTCAAAGAGTCTTCGGAAATGACCAAGTCATCAAATTACTGCAAGTTTAATTTATTTAATGTGCACTCTTTCTATTTTAAGCAATACGAAGAACAAGAAATCCTAATATTATTCTGAGAGAATTTGATGATATGAAAGCTTCTAGCAGAACTGATTTACTTTTCTATAATTGTTTTTCAAATTATCGATACCGCTTGTAATCAGGAACTCACGCCCTCATCTTTGTGTGCATCCTGCAAAAACTTAGAGAAAGAAATGTACCGAGAAATGTGTTCTTGTGCCATATTTTTAGCAAGACGAGGCCAAGAAATTCATGCTGGTTCAGAGACACTTTGGAAATCGCCATGTCATCAAATTGCTACAGGTTCAATTTATTTAATGTGCACTCTTCCTATTTTAAGTAATACAAAGAACAAGAATTCCTAATATAATTCTCAGAGAAATCGATGATATGGAAGCTTCTAGCAGAACTCATTTACTTTCTTGCAATTGTTTTTCAAATTATCGATACCGCTTGCAAGAAGGAACCATCATCCTCATCTTCATTTGCTGCTTGCAAAACCCAGAGAAATAAATGTACTGAGAAATGCATTCTTATGCCATGTTTTTTGCAGGGCGAGGCCAAGAAATTCATGTTGGTTCAGAGAGCCTTCAAAAAAGGCGATGCCATCAAATTACTGCATTTTGAATTTATTTAATTTTCACTCTTCCTATTTAGGTCTTTACTTTCATCAAAGGTTCAGCTGATTTATGTAATTTTTTAAAAAAAATCTGAAATTGAAAGTGTGAGCTGATTTATGCAATTTTCAAAAAAACTGAAATTGAAAGTGTTTAAATTTGAAATTGAAAATGTTTGAATTTTTTCTACTAGTGGAAATAGTTTTGATTTTTCAATAACCTCTAGAGCTTTCAAATTTTTTAAAATTGACAAATGTAATATAGATTTCTAAAAATTTCCACAAGATTTCTTTAAAATTATGTAGAATAGTCATTCTTTTGTGCTCTTCCTATTTAGGACTGAACTAACCAATTACTAAATTAATACGATGATCATAAGTGATTGATAAAATATATATGATAGTACTAATTGTCCATCTTATAGATTATTTAAAACTTAGGTTTTAGGGTTTCATAATCCTTTCTTGTGTTATAGGATCTCCCGCCCAAGCTGAGGGGTGAAGCAGTAAGAAGCATGGTGTATGAAGCGAATGAAAGACCTCAAGATCTCATTCATGGGTGTTTAGGAGTAATCAATGATCTTCACAAAAGAATAGCGAACTAGAATCTCAATTGGCTTCCATAGAAGAAGCATTCGATGACATTCATCAGAAATATATTAGCCTCATTACCCCCATTGCAGGATGTCATGAAGGTTCCAATCCCAATTTTTACAGCACATCACTACAAGAGACAAAAGAGTACCGTGGAATGAGCCCATGCTCAATTGATTGTTGTGTACGACTTAGATCCACTTCAGCTGTGGGATCCAATTTGGAATAACCAAGAACCATGGAACACTATACTTCTATTTGAGTTTCTATGTATGTCACACCAATCCTATTAAAAGTAAATACATGACTAAGCAATCATAAATTGATGACATTGCATAATGAAGATAATTATTTTGAAACAAGTATCCAGATTCATTGAATTAGGTGAGTAACTGCTGTAAGCCAATGCACAGAGTTCAAATTTAACTAATCTAAGTCTTCTTTCACAACTTGAAAGCTTTTAATGGACATGAGTTGGTAATATTCCAACCACAAAACTTTCCATGTACCACTGAGATATCAGAATAGAATAGATGAAAATTAAGAACATACAAATTTTCTCAAGAAAATTGCAATAATTTCTTTTAAAATGACAACTTTGAACACTAAATAAAAATAAGTTACCAAATTGGGGAAAGTAGAATGAATATTATGGACTGTCATTTGCAGTGCTAACACTAGTGCACACACATGTTCCATAATTTTCCCTCTGTCAGTACACCCCTAATCATAATGGCACTAAGCACCCCAATCAAATATGATAGATCATATGTGATTTACATAAAGAAAAACAATTAATAGTTAACAACCACTTGCCATCAAGTCATAAATGTCCCATCAGGAAAATATGTTGAAGTGTATGTCAGTCATCAAAAAGTAAAAAGTATGAATTGCATTACAATCAATAGCCATAAAATCCTGAGAACAACACAACAACACTTTCTCTCTCGCACATGCATACATTCCACTGAGAATATACTAAATGACCAAAAAGAGAGAAACTGACACTGTGGATACTCTTGTCATGTCAATGATGTAATTACTGAGACCCCCCTCTTTAACTGGGATCCAAAATTCTACTTACACCCTTAGGGAACATCTAGTGACACTTTCATTGTTATCATGAGCGAGTAACAATTTAATGCTACTATTTATACACTATTGTCTTATGGTGTTTCCTTTGCAGCATCTAGTGCAATTGCTAGTATATGTTCTTTTATTTTATATAGTTTATAAATAGTTGACATTGAAATATTCTATTTATGATTCACATTCAACACATTAAATTTAAAATGATAATGCATGCCCCAATAATATTTGTAAGTTAAAAACATATATCAATAACACATATTCTCTCTACATATAATTAATTTATATATTAATATTTAAATTGTTACATATCACATCCATATTAAAGAATAGCTAAATTACAAATATCTCTCTCTCTCTCTCTCTCTATATATATATATATAGATTATTTTGATTTTCTTTATATGAACTTCATATAAAACTATGTTATGTAATAGCTTGAGTGGGCTCTTAATGCTTAAGAGCATGTGTTTCCTCTTAAGAGGTCACAAATTCAAGCAATATGAAGAACAAGCATTCCTAATATAATTCTCAGAGAAATCAATGATATGGAAGCTTATAGCAGAACTAATTTACTTTCTTGCAATTGTTTTTTGGATTATCGATACTGCTTACATTCAGGAACCAATGCCCTCATCTTCTTGTTCTGCTTGCAAAACCGAGAGAAAGAAATGTACTGAGAAATGAATTCTTATGCCATATTTTCCTCAGGACGAGCCCAAGAAATTCATTTTGGTTTAGAGAGCCTTTGAAAATGGCGATGTCATCAAATTACTGCATGTTCAATTTATTTAATGTGCACTCTTCATATTTAGGTCTTTACTTTCATCAAAGGTTCAACTAA
Source organism: Pinus tabuliformis (assembly GCA_031772625.1). Taxonomy (NCBI): domain Eukaryota; kingdom Viridiplantae; phylum Streptophyta; class Pinopsida; order Pinales; family Pinaceae; genus Pinus; species Pinus tabuliformis. The sequence goes on from CM062815.1 coordinate 572,620,585, forward strand.
TTTATGAAATTTTAAAAAAAAATCTGAAATTGAAAGTGTGAGCTTATTTATGCAATTTTCAAAAGAAATGAAATTGAAAGTGTTTAAATTTGAAATTGAAAATGTTTTAATTTTTTTTTAATTATGGAAATAGATTTTGATTTTTCAAGAACCTCTGGAGCATTCAATTTTTTTAAAATTGACAACTGTAATATAGATTTCTAAAAATTTCCACAAGATTTTGTCATAATTATGTAGAATAACCATTCTTTTGTTGACAAAATCTTCCGCAATCTTCCTATATAGGACTGAACTAACCAATTATTGAATTAATGTGAAGATCAGAAGTGATTAATCAAATATATATGATAGTACTGATTGTTCATCTTATTGATTATTTAAAACTTAGGTTTTAGGGTTTCATAATCCTTTCTTATGTTACAGGGTCTCCCGTCCGAGCTAAGCAGTGAAGTAGTAAGAAGCATGGTGTATGAAGCGAATGAAAGACATTGAGATCTCGTCCATGGGTGTTTAGGAGTAATTAATTATCTGCGTAGAAGAGTAGCAGAACTGGAATCGAAATTGGCTTTCACAGAAGAAGCATTTGCTGACATTCATCAGAAATATATTAGCCTCTTAGCCCCCATTGCAAGATGTCATGAAGGTTCCAATCCCAAATTTTACAGCACATCACCGCAAGAGACAGAATAGTATCATGGAATGACCACATGCTCAATTGATTGTTGTGGACGACTTAGATCCACTTCAGTTGTGGGATCAACTTTGGACATCACCAAGAACCATGCGACACTGTACTTCGACTTGAGTTTCTATATATGTCAGGCCAATCCTATTAAAAGTAAAGACATGACTAAGCAATCATACATTGATGACATTGCACAATGAAGATAAGTATTTTGAACAAGTATCCAGATTCATTGAACTAGGTGAGAAACTATTGTAAGCCAATTGTAGGAATTTACAGGGTAAGTTCCTCAGACAGAACACCAAAAGGACACCGCTCACAACCAGATCGCAGATCAATACACCAGTATTTTGACGTGGTTAAAACCCTCAAAGAGGGAAACAGTCCACGGCCTGAGCCAACGCGGCCACTTCAGGCAATTTATTAATAAAAGAATGAAAATTTACATATGTTTCTCTCATGCACGGATTACCCTACAAATGACCCTCCATGCGCTTTAAATAGAATTCATGGACCAATTGGGTGTCAAGCCACGGATCAAGTGTCGGTAATACCGAGGAGAGAATGAACCATCAGATCACTACATATCGTGACCGTCGGATTGTAAGTTACAAAATGTACAACGGTAAAGAAACACACTTTACCTAACTCTATACCTAACTCTACACTAGACCAAGTTGTACTTAACTATTTCCTATGTGTCGGAATATCCTAACATCCCCCCTTAAGAACAACTTGGGATAGGATTGAAGGATTTACAAATGTAACACAATAGGAGAAGGAAGGAGGCACTAGAGCCTATCCCCCCTTAGTGACAACTTCCTGAATTCCAACCATAAATCGAAGTTTAGTGAACTTCGCCTCTGTGAGAGCCTTTGTGAAGATGTCTGCAACTTGATCATTTGTTGAACAATATTGCACTTCAAGAACATGGTTGTGAATGAGCTTTCTGATGAAGTGCATGTGCAGTTCAATGTGTTTGCTGCGCTGATGTTGGACAGGATCTTTGCATAGCTGAATGGCACTTTGATTATCACACCAAAGTGTAGTCGGATGCTGCTGCTGAAAGCCAAACTCTAACAGGATCTGACGAAGCCACAAGGCTTCCTTACTAGCTTCTACGACACCACGATACTCTGCTTCTGCTGATGAAAGAGAAATGGCACCTTATTTCTTGCAAGCCCATGTAATAGGTCCTGAACCAAGAGTGAACACATAACTGGCAGTAGACTTCCGATCATCAGGGTCACCAGCCCAATCGGAATCAGTGAAACCAACCAATAGAGGAGATGCTTCGGCACTGTAATGAATCCCAAACTGAACTGTACCTCGAACATAATGAAGTATTCTTTAGCTGCTTTCCAATGACTTTCACGGGGGTTTTGCATGAACCGAGCAACAAGGACAACAGCAAAGGAAAGGTCAGGACGAGTATGGGTTAGATACAAAAGTTTTCCTACAAGTTGACGGTATAAGGTAGCATCAACTTCAGGAGAAGTACAAGTGACTGAAAGTTTGACTCTAGACTGAAAGGGAGAAGGGGCTGGCTTACAGTCTTCCATGTGAAAATGACGTAGAATATCACAAGCATACTTGGACTGGGAAAGGGAAATACCCTCCTTGGATTGCAAGACTTGAAGACCGAGAAAATAGTGTAAGTGTCCTAAGTCTGTCATTTCAAATTTCCTTTTAAGGCTAGACTTCACATGGTTTATAAGGTTGGGATCACTACCAGTAAGGATAAGATCATCAACATAAAGAACAAGGATGATAAGAGAGTTGCCCACTTTCTTGGTGTAGACAGTATTGTCAGAATGACACCTAGAAAAGCCAGATTCTAAAAGAAAGCTATCCATTTTGGCATACCAAGCCCGAGGAGCTTGCTTGAGACCATAAAGGGATTTCTTAAGTCGACATACAAGGCTGGAGTCTGTTTGTATGAAGCTAATGGGTTGTTCCATATAGATTTCTTCATGCAAGTCCCCATGCAAGAAGGCAGATTTAACATCCATCTGATGGACTTCCCATTTGAAAGAGGCAGCAAGGGAAAGAACAAGGCGGATAGAGTTCATTTTGGCAACAGGGGAGAAGGTTTCAGTGTAGTCAATGCCTTCAACCTGTGAAAAACCTTTAGCAACAAGACGAGCTTTATGTTTATCAACTTTCCCATCTGGTCCATACTTGGTTCTGTAAACCCATTTGCATCTAACAAATTTTCGTCCCTTTGGTAGAGGAACAAGATCCCATGTATCATTTGCCAATAATGAATGATATTTTTCATTCATAGTTGCTTCCCAATCTGGATGGCTTGAAGCTTCTGCAAAGGTGTCAGGATCATAATTTACTGGAGCTTGAGCCAGTAAAGAAGAGGCTCTCTCGAACTGAGAACGTGTGCGTCGCTGATCTGTAGGATCACCGGCAAGATCACCTGCTGCATCTCGAGTAGCACGAACCCATTTTGGAAGCTCAGGAGCTGAAGGAGGATCCTAAGATGGTGGGGGAGGATTGTCATCCTCACTTTCATCATCTGAAGAAGAAATGTTTTCAAAGGTAGAAGAGATAGGGAGAGGTGGCACATCCGCCGGACTAGGCTCGCAGGCCGATATATTTTCATCAAATTTTACATCTCTTCTAATGATAACATTTTTGGACTTAAATGGAATAAGTCTATAGCCTTTGACATCTTCAAAATATCCAACAAAAGTACATTTTTCACTCTTAGGTTCTAAAGCTTTATGCTTTTCATCTGGAATATGGGCCCACGCTTCACTTCCAAAAACACGAAAGTGACTTACATCTGGTTTGATCGAGCTCCATGCTTCTTCTGGAGTGATATTCTTTAAAGCCTTAGTAGGAGTGCGATTTATTATGTAATTTGCACAGTTAATTGCTTCTGCCCAAAAACTAAGACCAAGTCCTTTAGATTGTAGCATACAATTAGCCATTTCCTTTAAGGTGCGATTCTTCCTTTCATCTACACCATTTTGTTGTGGAGTATATGGAACAGTATGTTGCATTTGAATTCCATTCTCAGTGCAATAGTTGATGAATGTGTTTTTAACATATTCTCCGCCATTATCAGATCTTAACTTAAGAATTTGATGTCCAGATTGTTTTTCAACAAAGGCCTTGAAGGCCAAAAAAGTGTTAAATACTTCACTCTTGAGTTTTAAGAAGTATACCCAAGTGCGTCTAGAGAAATCATCAATAAAAGTTAAGAAATACTTGCAGCCAGAGAATGACACAATTGGAAGTGGACCACATAAATCACTATGCACAAGCTGTAAAGGGGCTGAGGCGTGCCAAGAGGCACGTTTTTCAAAACTGTCCCGATGATGTTTTCTGAGTACACATCCGGAACAAACACCATCTCTGCAAGATACCATAGGAAGACCTGTCACCATATTTTCTTTACATAGATGCTGAAGGGAGCGATAGTTTAAGTGACCAAATCGCTCATGCCAAAGTTTTCTCACTTCATCGTTATGAGCAACAAATACTGAGGGAAGATTTGATGAACCAAAGTTGTGAAACTTATACAACCTTGTGGAATCATCAGCAATGCCAGTAGCCAAAATCTGTTTAGGATCTCTTAAGTCCTTGATTACAACATCATGAGGTGAAAATTCAACGATTTTACCTTCACCTGAATGAGTTATTTGATATACAGATAGAAGGTTGCAGGATAAGGTTGGAACACATAATACATCATTAAATTGACCATTGTCTAGATGAACAGTTCCAGTCCCTACAACATTAAAAGATCTATCATCACCAACATATATATTTTTGGTGTTACAATCATTTAAAGAAGAAAACATGGCTTTGTTTTTGGCCATGTGATAAGAAGCTCCAGAATCAATGAGCCACTCATGAGAATGAGAAGAAGAAGATACATTTAATGCATAGCCAGACCGAGATGCTTGACAACCACATGCAGAGAGTGCCATTCCTGAAGATGAAGTTGAAGTTGAAGATTGCCCCAAATGGATGTTATGCTTCTTCATTGCTGCTTCCAAGGCTTCCATCTTCTTAAAGCATTTTGATTCTAAGTGGCCATCTCGATTACAAAAATTGCAATGTCTATCAGTTTTCTTCCCTTTGTTTTTATTTGTCTTATCATTTTGTTGAAATGATTTTTCATTTTGGGGCTGAAATTGCTTAGGACCCTTGTTTGGTTTAGGACCATTCTTTTTAGGATATGACTTCTTGGGATTCTTTGAATTTGGTTGCTGCTGGGCGGCTAACGCTTTCTTGGAAGAGTTTCCAAGATTAAGAAGACCAAGGTGTAAGAGTTTTTCTTGTTCTCTTATTAAAGAATCACAAAAAGAGTCAAAGGAAGGGGACTTGTAGTCTGTTCCTTGAGAAATGAAGGCTTCTCTTGTAGAATGGAAGGTGGAAACAAACACAGAGTAGGCTGGTCCCAACTTTGTAAGAATGGAATAGATAAGATTACTATATTCTTTCTTAACTTTAACACCTTCCAAAAGATATCTAAGGGTCTTGAACTTGGACAAGAAATCTTCAATGCAAGAAAAGTTATTAGGGTCCAATGTAAGCAACTCATTTTCAAGTTGATGGGCTCTAATTTCATTTTTAATGCCAAAAACTTTATTGATTTGTTTCATTGCTTCATCAGGAGAATCAATTTCTGCAATATGGAATCTAAGATCTGGAGAAATAGACATCCCTATCAGTCCACGTTCTTGATCTTGCCTATTTTCCCATTTAGCAGCCTTATCTTCATCCTTCGGTTTCTTTTCTTGGCCTGAGGCTATTCTAAAGAGACCTTTACTTCTAAGTAAATCCTCAATGTAAGCCAACCATTGGAAGTAGTTGGTGCTGTCAAGGGTAACTTGGTATTGACTTTCCATTTCAATGGAAACTGAAGCTAAAGATGCTAAAAATAAGTGTTCCAATGGATAGATCTTGAAAAATTAGGTTGGTTTAAAAAAACGGCTCTGAAAACGGCTTCCGGATGAAGAAGTTATGGCTTTTTGAAAAAAAGTTGTTGAAGTTGCCGACGAAGTGCGGGAATGTGCGGAAATGAGAAAGTCCGTCCCCACAAAATGGAGACTTGAACCCAAGACCTCTACTCTCTTAAAATAGCTTTGAACCAATTGATCTATACAAAAAATTTGTGAGAGAGAGAGAGAGAGAGAGAGAGAGGGGGGGGGTGCTTTGGGTTGCGTGCTTGCCTTGAGAAAGCTCTTTTTCCCTACAAAACACAAAACACAAAACCCAACACGGACATGAAAAGAAAACGAACCTTATGGCTCGAAGTTAGCTTTAGCCGAAAAACTAAATATTTTCAAAAATGAACCTTGCGGCTCAAAGTTAGCTTTGGCCGGAAACTAAATATTTTCCTCAATGTTTCTGATTTTCCGAGATCACCCTAAGGCGCAGGGAAAAGAGCATACGCATGAGAAAAATCCTTCCTTTCTGTTTCTGATTTGCCCAGATCGCACAGAGTCGTAGGGAAAAGAGCATACGCAGAAATGAAAGGTATAGATCCGGTAATAAAAAAAGCTAAATAAACCGAAACCGAAATAAACAGAGAGAAAATAAAAGTAAACTGCAAATAAACACTGTATACCTCCAGATCTTAAAAATGACGCAGCTAGGGCTACCGGAAACCTTTTCGCATGAAACGAAAGGGGTTCCTCACTGGAACAGATGCTCCCAACACAACAGAGCAGTCCTCTCGGCCCGAAAGCAGTCAGAAATGCAGATCTAGGAAACGGCAGTCGGATGCAGTTCTACCGGCTTCAGATTTGGATCACCAACGGACGCGGCCCTCAAATAGCTCTGATACCATGTAGGAATTTACAGGGTAAGTTCCTCAGATAGAACACCAAAAGGACACCGCTCACAACCAGATCGCAGATCAATACACCAGTATTTTGACGTGGTTAAAACCCTCAAAGAGGGAAACAGTCCATGGCCTGAGCCAACACGGCCACTTCAGGCAATTTATTAATAAAAGAATGAAAATTTACATATGTTTCTCTCATGCACGGATTACCCTACAAATGACCCTCCATGCGCTTTAAATAGAATTCATGGACCAATCGGGTGTCAAGCCATGGATCAAGTGTCGGTAATACCGAGGAGAGAATGAACCGTCAGATCACTACATATCGTGACCGTCGGATTGTAAGTTACAAAATGTACAACGGTAAAGAAACACACTTTACCTAACTCTATACCTAACTCTACACTAGACCAAGTTGTACTTAACTATTTCCTATGTGTCGGAATATCCTAACACCAATGCACAGAATTCAAATTTAACTCATCTAAGTCTTCTTTCACAACTTGAAAGATTTCGATGGATATGAGTTGGTAATATTCTATCCACAAAACTTTGCATGTACATCTGAGGTATGAGAATAGAATACATGAAAATTAAGAATATACAAATTCACTCAAACAAATTGCAATAACTTCTTTTAAAATGACAACTTTGAACACTAAATAAAAATAAGTTACCAAATTGCAGAAAGTCGAAAAAATATTATGGACTGTCATTTGCAGTGCCAACACTAGTGTACAAGCATGTGCCATAATTTTCCCTCTGTCACTACACCCCTAATCATAATGGCACTAAGCACCCCAATCAAACATGCTAGAGCATACGTGCTTTACATAAAGAAAAACAATTAAAAGTTAACAACCACTTGCCATCAAATCATAAACGTCCCATCAGGAAAATATGTTGAAGTGTATGTCAGTCATCAAAAATTGAAAAGTATGAATTGCTTTACAATCAATAGCCATAAAACCGTGAGAACAACACAACAACACTTTCTCTCTCACACATGCATACATTCCATTGAGAATACGCTAAATGACCAAAAAGAGAGAACTTGACACTATGGATACTCCTGTCATTTCAATGATGTAATTTCTGAGATCGTCCTCTTTAACTAGGATCCAAAATTCTACTTATAGCCTTTGGGAACATCTGGTGACACTTTCATTGTCATCATGGAGGAGTAATAATTTAATGCTACTCTTTCTACACTATTGTCTTATGGTGTTTCCTTTGCAACATCTGGTGCAATTGCTAGTATATGTGCTTTTATTTTATATAGTGCATAAATAGTTGACATTCAAATATTTTATTTATGATTCACATTCAACACATTAAATTTAAAATGTTAATGCATGCCCAATAATATTTAGAAGTTAAAAACATACATCAATAACACATGCTCTCTCTACATATAATTAATTTATATATTAATATTTAAATTGTTACATATCACATCTTTCCCATCTTTAGGATGCATATATCAAGGTTCAAGGAGAGCCAAAGGCTCAAGGGTTTGGTGCACCCTTTAGGGTATTAATCCTCAAGGGGTGGTATAGGGCTCTCGGGTCTATTCATCCTCAAGGGGTTGTATTCAGCTCTCGGGTCAATTCATCCTAAAGTCTTGCATCCGGGAGTGATCGTGTTACGATCTTTCATAGTCTGATGTTCATCTCTAATGGTCATTATACTAAGGGTTAACTGATTCTTCATCCTTCTTTGTGAGTTAACCAATTTAATAGAATGACTTTAAAGAGAAGGTCAGACTATTGTGGGTGACAACTGTAAATTACCAGGTGTTAAGTCAAGGAGAGAATTTTTAAAAGTTAATGTCATGACCAATCATTTGGAAGATCTTTCAGGGAGTTTTTGTTTAAAAGGGGGGACTAAGGAAAATATTTGAGTCAAGTGGAATTGCATACAAAAGGTTGAAGGTGGTACTGTAAGAGTTGGATTTGCTGAATTCATCATCTTAGAAAAAGATAAAGGTTGGAAGGTTCTTGGATGTTGGCGGGGATAAGGGGATGTTGGCGGGGTTAATGGTTTTAGGAATGTTGGCGGGGTTTAGGGATGTTGGCGGGTAAAGGATTGGAGTTGTATGAAGTCTACATCTCTCATCATCTATAAAAGATAAGGTTCTTGGAGGGCTCTGAGGGATGTTTGGTTGGAAGGTGGGGTGATGGGGCTGGCCAAAGGTTCAAGGCTCAAGGCTCAAGGCTTGCCGATGGCTCAAGGTTGGCCGAAGGCTCAAGGCTCAAGGCTCAAGGCTAGCCGAAGTTTTTAATACATAAAAATGGGGTTTTAGACCATTTCAAGGCCAGCCTTGAGCCTTGAGCCTTCAGCCAACCTTGAGCCATCGGCCAGCCTTAAGCCTTGAGCCTTGAACCTTCGACCAGCCCCATCACCCCACCTTCCAACCAAACATCCCTTAGAGCCCTCCAAGAACCTTATCTTTTATAGAGGATGAGAGATGTAGACTTCATACAACTCCAATCCTTTACCCGCCAACATCCCTAAACCCCGCCAACATTCCTAAAACCATTAACCCTGCCAACATCCCCTTGTCCCCGCCAACATCTAAGAACCTTTATATTTTTCTAAGATGATGAATTCAGCACATCCAACTCTTACAGTACCACCTTCAACCTTTTGTATGCAATTCCACTTGACTCAAATATTTTCCTTAGTCCCCCCTTTTAAACAAAAACCCCCTGAAAGATCTTCCAAATGATTGGTCCTGACATTAACTTTTAAAACTTCTCACCTTGACTTAACACCTGGTAATTTACAATTGTCACCCACAATAGTCTGACCTTCTCTTTAAAGTCATTCTATTAAATTGGTTAACTGACGAAGAAGGATGAAGAATCAGTTAACCCTTAGTATAATGACCATTAGAGATGAACATCAAACTATGAAAGACCGTAACCCGATCACTCTTGGATGCAAGACTTTAGGATGAATTGACCCGAGAGCCAGATACAACCCCTTGAGGATGAATAGACCCGAGATCCTTATACCACCCCTTGAGGATTAATATCCTAAAGGGTGCACCAAACAAGTCATTAAGGGTTTGGTGCACCCTTTAGGGTATTAATCCTCAAGGGGTGGTATAAGGCTCTCGGGTCTATTCATCCTCAAGGGGTTGTATCCGACTCTCGGGTCAATTCATCCTAAAGTCTTGCATCCGGGAGTGATTGGGTTACGGTCTTTCATAGTCTGATGTTCATCTCTAATGGTCATTATACTAAGGGTTAACTAATTCTTCATCCTTCTTCGTCAGTTAACCATTTAATAGAATGACTTTAAAGAGAAGGTCAGACTATTGTGGGTGACAACTGTAAATTACCAGGTGTTAAGTCAAGGAGAGATGGTTTAAAAGTTAATGTCAGGACCAATCATTTGGAAGATCTTTCAGGGAGTTTTTGTTTAAAAGGGGGGACTAAGGAAAATATTTGAGTCAAGTGGAATTGCATACAAAAGGTTGAAGGTGGTACTGTAAGAGTTGGATGTGCTGAATTCATCATCTTAGAAAAAGATAAAGGTTCTTGGATGTTGGCGGGGTTAATGGTTTTAGGAATGTTGGTGGGGTTTAGGGATGTTGGCAGGTAAAGGATTGGAGTTGTATGAAGTCTACATCTCTCATCCTATATAAAAGATAAGGTTCTTGGAGGGCTCTGAGGGATGTTTGGTTGGAAGGTGGGGTGATGGGGCTGGCCGAAGGTTCAAGGCTCAAGGCTCAAGGCTGGCCGATGGCTCAAGGTTGGCCGAAGGCTCAAGGCTCAAGGCTCAAGGCTGGCCGAAGTTTTTAATATATAAAAATGGGGTTTTAAAAAAGTCATTAAGGGTTTGGTGCACCCTTTAGGGTATTAATCCTCAAGGGGTGGTATAAGGCTCTCGGGTCTATTCATCCTCAAGGGGTTGTATCCGGCTCTCGGGTCAATTCATCCTAAAGTCTTGCATCCGGGAGTGATCGGGTTACTGTCTTTCATAGTCTGATGTTCATCTCTAATGGTCATTATACTAAGGGTTAACTGATTCTTCATCCTTCTTCATGAGTTAACCAATTTAATAGAATGACTTTAAAGAGAAGGTCAGACTATTGTGGGTGACAACTGTAAATTACCAGGTGTTAAGTCAAGGAGAGAATTTTTAAAAGTTAATGTCAGGACCAATCATTTGGAAGATCTTTTAGGGAGTTTTTGTTTAAAAGGGGGGACTAAGGAAAATATTTGAGTCAAGTGGAATTGCATACAAAAGGTTGAAGGTGGTACTGTAAGAGTTGGATGTGCTGAATTCATCATCTTAGAAAAAGATAAAGGTTCTTGGATGTTGGCGGGGACAAGGGGATGTTGGCAGGTAAAGGATTGGAGTTGTATGAAGTCTAGATCTCTCATCCTCTATAAAAGACAAGGTTCTTGGAGGGCTCTGAGGGATGTTTGGTTGGAAGGTGGGGTGATGGGGCTGGCCGAAGGTTCAAGGCTCAAGGCTCAAGGCTAGCCAAAGTCTGGTCGATGGCTCAAAGTTGGCCGAAGGCTCAAGGCTCAAGGCTCAAGGCTGGCCGAAGTTTTTAATTCATAAAAATGGGGTTTTAGACCATTTCAAGGCCAGCCTTAAGCCTTGGGCCTTGAGCCTTCGGCCAACCTTGAGCCATCGGCCAGCCTTCGGCCAGCCTTGAGCCTTGAGCCTTGAACCTTCGGCCAGCACCATCACCCCACCTTCCAACCAAACATCCCTCAGAGCCCTCCAAGAACCTTATCTTTTATAGAGGATGAGAGATGTAGACTTCATACAACTCCAATCCTTTACCCGCCAACATCCCTAAACCCCGCCAACATTCCTAAAACCATTAACCCGGTCAACATCCCCTTGTCCCCGCCAACATCCAAGAACCTTCCAACCTTTATCTTTTTCTAAGATGATGAATTCAGCACATCCAACTCTTACAGTACCACCTTCAACCTTTTGTATGCAATTCCACTTGACTCAAATATTTTCCTTAGTCCCCCCTTTTAAACAAAAACTCCCTGAAAGATCTTCCAAATGATTGGTCCTGACATTAACTTTTAAAACTTCTCTCCTTGACTTAACATCTGGTAATTTACAGTTGTCACCTAACTTGCCCGAAGGGCAAGTGATTGAGCCTTCGGCTCAGTGAGTGAGCCTTCGGCCAGCCTTGAGCCTTGAGCCTTCAGCCAACCTTGAGCCATCGGCCAGCCTTGATGGGGCCCCATCCTTGACCCTTGAGCCTTTGGCTCTCCTTGAACCTTGAGCCTTTGGCTCTCCTTGAACCTTGATATTTGCATCCTAAAGATGGGCCAACAGCCTTCGGCCTGCCCACCTTCCAACCTTTATCTTTTCTAAGATGAAGAATTCAGCACCTCCAACTCTGACAGTGCCTCCTAATGATTGGTCCTGACACTAACCTTTATCATTTATATGAGAGATGTAGACTTCAACACACCATCACTCACAGTGCATCCCTAATATTGGCATCATATAAAAAATTGATCAAAACTCCTGACCAACAATGGGCTTATTTTGGAACCTACCCTAATCGAGCGTTGGGTCGGTGGTCCAAAAACTAACTGTCAGACATACTGACCAATGTCGGACACCATTAGCCTTCATCCCATTCCCTACCTAGATGAGGGTTTCACAGGAAGACAACGCACTGCCACTCCTCACCTCCATATGGCCCCTCTAACAAGACATGCCACTATTAATGGGAGACACATTGCTACACATGAGAATAGGGCTTATGGTAATTTCCAGGAATCAGATGGACTACTTATTGGCTCTACTGCTAAGCTGGTTCCCCAGCTTGGGCGTGTCAAGTAGCCGTAAAACACATGCAAATGGCCTTTCAGACAATATTACCGCGGGGCTCTCAATGCATGCCTCTGGAAAACTACCGCAACATAGGTCGCTCACTCATTCCGACCTTAGTGACTTATTTGAGAGGGAAGAATCAAGGAAGAAAAACCTCCGCCCTCCTCGTGGGGCCTAATTATTAGGTAAATCTTGAAAAACCTCTGCCAAGCTGTTCGTGGCCTAACACACCCATCCTTGAAGAAAAACCTCCGCCCTCCTCGTGGGGCCTAATTATTAGGTAAATCTTGAAAAACCTTCGCCAAGCTGTTCGTGGCCTAACACACCCATCCTTTACCCTTGAGCCTTTGGCTCTCCTTGATATTTGCATCCTAAAGATGGGCAAAAACTCCTGACTAGAAATTGATTCCTTCATTATAGCTGACACCATACACAAGACACTAATGGATCACCAACAATGGTATTATTTGGGAACCTACCCTAATCAAGCGAACTACTTACGCTAAGCTGGGTACCCAGCTTGGGCGTGTCAAGTAGCCGTAAAACGCACGCAAATGGCCTTTCAGACTATATTCCACGGGCTCTCAATGCATGCCTCTGGAAACTACCGCAACATAGGCTGGCTGGCATAGGCTGGCTTATGAGCTTGCTATCGAGTCTTGTACGCCTGAAGCAAGGATGCTTAAGCAAGCTCGACTGATAAGGAGAGGACCGGCATGATGCGTAAGCATGCTCGACTGTTAAGGCAGCCATCGGCTCAACTGTCAAGGAGAGGGGTCGCTCACTCATTCTGACGCCAAGCTGTTCGTGGCCTAACACACCCATCCTTTACCCTTGAGCCTTTGGCTCTCAAGGTAGGACCATACGTATCTAGCAACCAAGCTACTTAAGGAGGTGGCTTATCTGCCTTCTTAGAATGTTTATTCCTACGGCGCTGCTCCCTTTGTATTTTCTTATCAGATTTAACCTTAGAACCATGTGTAGGGTGTGTGACCTTAGGAGGCCATTGAATTGGAGAGTTAGTGCTCCTGAATGGTGCCTTCCGCGCTAGTTCAACCTTAGGAGGCTGTTGAATTGGAGAGTCAGTGCTCCTGACTGGTGCCTTCCGCGCCAGTTCAATCTCCACCAGGTACTCAATACGAGCCTTCATGCCCGCATTCATCTTAATGAGGTCCTCATTCATCTTAATCAGACAATCTATCTGCTCATCCTTCTTCTTCAACAGATCATCATTCTCTTTAAGACTCTTAATATTATTCTCAAGCATCTTAATCAGACGATCTATCTGCTCATCCTTCTCTTTAAGACTCTTAAGGACAATCTCATTCTCTTTATTCTTACTCTCAAACATCTCCTCATAAGTCTTAATCATATGATCTATCTACTCATCCTTCTTCTTCAACTGATCATCATTCTCTTTAAGACTCTTAAGGAGAATCTCCTTCTCTTTATTCTTATTTTCAAACATCTCCTCATTCATCTTAATCATACGATCTATCTGCTCATCCTTCTTCTTCAACCGATCATCATTACACTAAGGGTTAACTGATTCTTCATCCTTCTTCATCAGTTAACCAATTTAATAGAATGACTTTAAAGAGAAGGTCAGACTATTGTGGGTGACAACTTTAAATTACCAGGTGTTAAGTCAAGGAGAGAAGTTTTAAAAGTTAATGTCAGGACCAATCATTTGGAAGATCTTTCAGGGAGTTTTTGTTTAAAAGGGGGGACTAAGGAAAATATTTGAGTCAAGTGGAATTGCATACAAAAGGTTGAAGGTGGTACTGTAAGAGTTGGATGTGCTGAATTCATCATCTTAGAAAAATATAAAGGTTCTTGGATGTTTGCGGGGACAAGGGGATGTTGGCAGGGTTAATGGTTTTAGGAATGTTGGCGGGGTTTAGGGATGTTGGCGGGTAAAGGATTGGAGTTGTATGAAGTCTAAATCTCTCATCCTCTATAAAAGATAAGGTTCTTGGAGGGCTCTGAGGGATGTTTGGTTGGAAAGTGGGGTGATGGGGCTGGCCGAAGGTTCAAGGCTGGCCGATGGCTCAAGGTTGGCCGAAGGCTCAAGGCTCAAGGTTGGCCAAAGTTTTTAATACATAAAAATGGGGTTTTAGACCGTTTCAAGGCTAGCCTTGAGCCTTGAGCCTTGAGCCTTCGGCCAACCTTGAGCCATCGGCTAGCCTTCGGCTAGCCTTGAGCCTTGAGCCTTGAACCTTCTGCCAGCCCCATCACCCCACCTTCCAAACAAACATCCCTCAGAGCCCTCCAAGAACCTTATCTTTTATAGAGGATGAGAGATGTAGACTTCATACAACTCCAATCCTTTACCCGCCAACATCCTTAAACCCCGCTAACATTCCTAAAACCATTAACCCCGCCAACATCCCCTTGTCCCCGCCAACATCCAAGAACCTTTGTCTTTTTCTAAGATGATGAATTCAACACATCCAACTCTTACAGTACCAACTTCAACCTTTTGTATGCAATTTCTCTTGACTCAAATATTTTCCTTAGCCCCCCCTTTTAAACAAAAACTCCCTGAAAGATCTTCCAAATGATTGGTCCTGACATTAACTTTTAAAACTTCTCTCCTTGACTTAACACCTGGTAATTTACAGTTTTCACCCATAATAGTTTGACCTTCTCTTTAAATTCATTCTATTAAATTGGTTAACTGACGAAGAAGGATGAAGAATCAGTTAACCCTTAGTATAATGACCATTAGAGATGAACATCAGACTATGAAAGACCGTAACCCGATCACTCCCGGATGCAAGACTTTAGGATGAATTGAACTGAGAGCCGGATACAACCCCTTGAGGATGAATAGACCCAAGAGCCTTATACCACCCCTTGAGGATTAATACCCTAAAGGGTGCACCAAACCCTTAATGACTTTTTTAGATAATCTAAAAAACAATTGCAGAAAAGTAAATTAGTTATGCTAGAAGCTTCCATATCATTGATTTCTCTGAGTAATATATTATGAATCCTTGTGCTTCGTATTGCTTACCATTTCACTGTAGTGGCTAGTGAAACCATTTTCCAACATAGTGGAATGTAGAGAAAATGATATCAATGTTCCTAACCGCCTGAAGGTACCAATCTTTGTCGTGTAGTCGCTTGGGAGTTATTAACTATCTTGAAGTGTCAATCTGATGGTAGAAGATAGTTCTATCCTCTAACATAGAGAATCGAGGGTGGAAAATTGCACACAGTAGTAGCTGGGGTGTTGGTTTCAAATGGAAACACCTTACATGGTAACAAAATTCTTACTTTATTAATAGATTTTTTACGTAGATTTGTAATTTCATTATTTTTTTGGGCATGAAAGAGATGTTGTGGCATCAAATTAAATTTTAAAATAATAAAATAATACTCATAAAGCAAATAAAAAAATATTAATAACAAAAAAAGGGTGAGCTATAACTAAAATCTTTAATTTTAAATGAATTTTATATATAGAGAGAAATTAATTAAAAGTAAGAAAAAATAATTTAATTTTAAGTAAGAGGAAATATGTAATTCTTTACTATTTAAGATTTAGTTGACCCATATCATGTCGTATTACATGGTATGTAATTCATTTTATAATTAGTTGACTTGTAATATTTGAAACCTAAATATATTAATAACATAAAAATATGATTATGAACCAAATAAAATATTTAATTATTCATATTAAATAATTTTTATTTTATTTTATTTTATTTCAACTATAACTCTTATTTATGATTTATAATATAATATTATATTATATTTTAAATCACATTCCAAAATATACATCTATTTAAGTAATTAAAAATATTAACTACTTAAATATAATTAACTATATATGTAAAATTAATAATTGTTTTCAAATATAATTCTTATTTGTGTTTTAATCTTATTTGATCATTATGAAATGTATATGTATTATATTTAATTTAATAATTGATGACGCAGCCCAAGCCTCTCCCAGGCCACAACTACCAGGATCTTTCTCCCATCATGCATATAAAGCTTGATTCAGGATTTGTAATCTCATGATTAAACAAAAACCCGAGCTTATTGTCATACAATGCTATAACCCCATTTTTAACTCACGGTGCTATAAAACCCACACATGTCCTCTAATGAACTCTTAAAAGAACCTTGTCATGCGCATACCTTAGGTTTACCATAGATCGCCCTTTAATATATATTTTCCCATGCTATAAATATGTATATGCTAATCATACAACGTTACTCCTCCCTACGCAACCGTGGCTCTATATATGTGACAGTCATGGTTAATAAGTCGCACCAACAGTTTTATAAAACATTGTTATGCCATTAAATCTTCCACCTCAAGCAACCATACAGTAAGTATGTAACCAATGAGTCTTCAAAGGAATTCTAAACATATGTTACGCAGACTATACATATATTCACTTACGCAGCCGTAATACATCGCCAATTCCGCTTGCTGCTGGTCGGTCCAATTTGTAAGTTCTTCACCTCTTACGCAAGCTATCCGCAGGCAGTTCTCGCAGCCCTTCAGGATCAATTGCCACATATATTCGCACCTCCACTTCCGATCCTCGGTCCCTGGCGCTATGATTCGACTGTCACACAAATCTTTGCTGCGGATACGATCCTAACCGTAATGGTTAAGGCTGCGTTCCACACCCAACGCTGCGTCCAGAATTCTTAAAAGAACTCTTCAATTTGTTCCCACACAACATAGTAAAGAGATATGTATTCTCTTATATATATGCTCACGCATCACCTGCGCTAATTATAGATTGGATTTATTCACGACCAAGGCTTTGATTCAACGCTGATGAATATAGATATATACGCCCCTCCATACAGTGCGCCGGTGAATATGCAACTCTGACATTCAACTCGAGCAGCCACTACTTGTAATTAGAGCGCATGCACAACACACATCCTCGACAATTAAACATACATACACAGCATTTAGAATTCTCTGTCCGCCCACAGAGTTAAATATATATCAAAGGAAATTCAATGATGCCATATCTTAGAATTCATGAAGGCAACCATGTTCATACATGACTGAATTCCACCTATCATATTTACATAAACAATCATACACACAGAACTTTACATTCATGGCCAGATATACAATCCATGGCCCTTTTACAACTGCCCGAAGGCTCCCAAGGAGAACTTCTCACACTCACTCCCTCACTCTCACCCTTTTTTTCCATGCCTTTGAGGCTTCATAATTTATTAAACTTAGCATGATCTAAAATCCTAAAATTACTCAACAAACCCTTCAATCTCTCAACATCCCTAAAATCTAGATCTATCCCTAAAGTTTTGCAACTAAATCTAATTTAAATAGATTTTAGGTGTGGACTCAACTAAGTCCCGTACATAGCATTTCTACTTCCTAGAATTTCTATCTAACTCTATTTTCTCTCATATTCCTTAAAAGAATATTTACAAAATCCTCACTTTCTCCTATTTTATTAAAAATAACAAATTAATTAATAAAATATTAAAAATTGTCACACCCCCTTTAATCACATATTTACAATGAAAAAATGGTCTTGATGCTCTTGCATCAGACTCCCAACGTTAAAACTAAACATCATCGTCTGATCATGTGTTCGGATCTGTGTATGCCTGGATCCCATATCTTGTGTTGTAACTTTCCACTTGCCACTGCTTCTCTTTCAGGTTTTCCCACTTTATGCTGCATCGCTCCACTAACTAGGCTTTCACAATTTTCTGTTGTCTTTCTTTTGCTGCTTCTCCTTTGTCTTGCTACTGCTGGTCTCTTCCGGGATTCTTTTGTCATCAGTCTTCTGATACTTTCAATCTCTCGGTCCAATAAATCTCCCGGCTGTTGATTTCTTGCTGTCTGCTGAGCTAAGACGGCTTGCTCAGTTTTTACTTTTTCTATCTGTACTGTCACTTGCTGTCTTCTTACTTCTTTGCTTGTTTCTGTTCTGACTTGTTCAGTCTTCACTGCCACCCAATCATCCATGCCCTCTTGTTTTCTAGAACAGAAAACTTCTTCTTCCTTCATTTGACTTCTCAATTGAGTCAAATGTTCTGCAACAATACCTGCATTCACAAAACACTTGTTAGAATAAAAATCAGAAGGCATCAGTGCCTTTTCCTCCTTTGCCAGCACTTCAGTATGCTGTCCTGAATTTTCCATCTCAACCAGCACATCAGTATGCTGATTCTCTCTACTCAAAGAATCCTCTGAAGAATTCTCAAGATTGTCAACCAGTCTTCCTCTCACATCATCTGCTTCCATGATATCTTTTTGCACTCTTTCTCTGTACTGAACTCTTTCTTCCGCCATCTCCCTGTCATACTCCGAATTCTTCAACAAATATTCTAGCAATGCAATTTCTCTGTGACATTGCTGAAGCATAACATCACCATCACTTACAGTCCCTGCATTCATACACAACTTGTCAGTTTGAAAACTACAAGTCTCAACAGCTTTAATCATCGGTTCATATACCAGCTCTTCCAGCTGATCATCTTCTTCATTCACATGAACTTCCTCTTCAACAAAACCTGTAATCACATCACAACTGTCAGCTATAAAAACACAAGAGTTCACATTATCTAGCTGATCTGGATCTGCCCAATAGTTCAAGAAATCATCAATGATCTCCTCCTCTGTTTCATCAATGGAAACCTCCTCTTCCAACTCAGCTGCTCTGAGTTCTTCACGTCTCAATTGTACATCCATCATCTGCTCAAGCTTTCTCAACTCTTCTGTTAACTGCATGTTTATTTGTCAATCTATTTTCTGTTGTAGCCTCTGCCACTTCACTTTCTTTCCCTTCAGTGGAAAGATCCATCCTCTATTCTGGTTTTCCTGCTCTTGCAGCCATTCCTCTAGTACCTGCAATTGCACTTTCATTACTGCAATCTCTCTTTCTCTGACTTCTGCAGTCATCTCATTGCTGTGGCATTCCTCTGAACCTCTTCTTTGATCCTCCATGATCATCTTCTCACTTGCCATGAGTTGCACTAGCCTCTGCAACAAGCTCTCCTGTCTTGCCGCCACTTACCTCACCAAGCTCTCCTCACTCAGTCTTTTGGTAAGTACTTGGTTCACTGCCTCTGGAACCTTTCGAGCACTCTCTCTGCTCTCTTCAGGCTATCTCTTCAACTCACCTTCTTCTTCAGGACACTACAATTGTCCTCCTTATTCAGCCTTTAGCTGAATGCCAGGTTCAATGCCATCGTCTTCTCTGCAACCATAAACCTCAATCATAAATTTCAAATCAAAAAGCATCTCACCTTTAAGATCTTGCACGATCTTATCTCCATTTACTTCTGCCATCCTGTTCACTGCATTTGTGTAGCTTGCATATCAAATTTAAAACTCTGATCTTCATCATCATTCATCATACAGTCAAAAATACACTTCAGTTCTCATTCAGAAAATAAATATTTCAACAGAGCATTTGGCTCTGATACCAAAAATGATGACGCAGCCCAAGCCTCTCCCAGGCCACAACTACCAGGATCTTTCTCCCATCATGCATATAAAGCTTGATTCAGGATTTGTAATCTCATGATTAAACAAAAACCCGAGCTTATTGTCATACAATGCTATAACCCCATTTTTAACTCACGGTGCTATAAAACCCACACATGTCCTCTAATGAACTCTTAAAAGAACCTTGTCATGCGCATACCATAGGTTTACCATAGATCGCCCTTTAATATATATTTTCCCATGCTATAAATATGTATATGCTAATCATACAGCGTTACTCCTCCCTGCGCAACCGTGGCTCTATATATGTGACAGTCATGGTTAATAAGTCGCACCAACAGTTTTATAAAACATTGTTATGCCATTAAAGCTTCCACCTCAAGCAACCATACAGTAAGTATGTAACCAACGAGTCTTCAAAGGAATTCTAAACATATGTTACGCAGACTATACATATATTCACTTACGCAGCCGTAATACATCGCCAATTCCGCTTGCTGCTGGTCGGTCCAATTTGTAAGTTCTTCACCTCTTACGCAAGCTATCCGCAGGCAGTTCTCGTAGCCCTTCAGGATCAATTGCCACATATATTCGCACCTCCACTTCCGATCCTCGGTCCCTGGCGCTATAATTCGACTGTCACACAAATCTTTGCTGCGGATACGATCCTAACCGGAATGGTTAAGGCTGCGTTCAACACCCAACGCTGCTTCCAGAATTCTTAAAAGAACTCTTCAATTTGTTCCCACACAACATAGTAAAGAGATATGTATTCTCTTATATATATGCTCACGGCATCACCTGCGCTAATTATAGATTGGATTTATTCACGACCAAGGCTTTGATTCAACGCTGATGAATATAGATATATACGCCCCTCAATACAGTGCGCCGGTGAATATGAAACTCTGACATACAACTCGAGCAGCCACTACTTGTAATTAGAGCGCATGCACAACACACATCCTCGGCAATTAAACATACATACACAGCATTTAGAATTCTCTGTCCGCCCACAGAGTTAAATATATATCAAAGGAAATTCAATGATGCCATATCTCAGAATTCATGAAGGCAACCATGTTCATACACGACTGAATTCCACATATCATATTTACATAAACAATCATACACACAGAACTTTACATTCATGGCCAGATATACAATCCATGGCCCTTTTACAACTGCCTGAAGGCTCCCAAGGAGAACTTCTCACACTCACTCCCTCACTCTCACCCTTTTTTCCATGCCTTTGAGGCTTCATAATTTATTAAACTTAGCATGATCTAAAATCCTAAAATTACTCAACAAACCCTTCAATCTCTCAACATCCCTAAAATCTAGATCTATCCCTAAAGTTTTGCAACTAAATCTAATTTAAATAGATTTTAGGTGTGGACTCAACTAAGTCCCGTACATAGCATTTCTACTTCCTAGAATTTCTATCTAACTCTATTTTCTCTCATATTCCTTAAAAGAATATTTACAAAATCCTCACTTTCTCCTATTTTATTAAAAATAACAAATTAACTAATAAAATATTAAAAATTGTCACACCCCCTTTAATCACATATTTACAATGAAAAAATGGTCTTGATGCTCCTGCATCAATAATTTAAATTTTATTTATATATAGATACATAATTCTCACTTATATTTTTATGCAATTAATATATATATATATATATATATATATATATATATATATATATATATATATATATATATATATATATATATATATATCTATATATATATATATATATATATATATATATATATATATATATATCTATATATATATATCTCTCTCTCTATATATATATATATATATATATATATATATATATATATATATATATATATATATATAATTATAATTTTATATATTGGTGTATGACACTCCCTTGTTTGTGGGACAAGGGACTCACCTCCCACATCCATTTGACAGCTATGTCTATGACGATATACACACTCTACCCCCTCTCGTTTTGAACTTGTGACCACTTAGGAGGAAACACACACACACACACACACACACACACACACACATATATATATATTTGTAATTAAGCTATTCTTTAATATGGATGTGTTATGTAACAATTTAAATATTAATATATAAATTAATTATATGTAGAGAGAGTATGTGTTATTGATGTATGTTTTTTAAATTCCAAATATTATTGGGGCATGCGTTAACATTTCAAATTTAATGTGTTGAATGTGAATCATAAATAAAATATTTCAATGTCAACTATTTATACACTATATAAAATAAAAGAACATATACTAGCAATTGCACCAGATGTTGCAAAGGAAATGTCGTAAGACAGTAGTGTAGAAAGAGTAGCATTAAATTGTTACTCTTCCATGATGACAATGGAAGTGTCACTAGATGTCTCCTAAGGGTGTAGGTAGAATTTTTGATCCTATTTAAAGAGGGGGTCTCAAGAATTACAACATTGACATTACAGGAGTATCCATAGTGTGAGGTTCTCTCTCTTTGGTCATTTAGCGTATTCTTGGTGGAATGTATGCATGTGCGAGAGAGAAAGTGTTGTTTTGTTTTTCTCAGGGCTTTATGGCTGTTGATTGTAATGCAATTCATACTTTTTAATTTTTGATGACTGACATAGACTTCAACATATTTTCCTGATGGGACATTTATGATTTGATGGCAAGTGGTCATTAACTTTTAATTATTTTTCTTTATGTAAATCACGTATGCTCTATCATATTTGATTGGGGTACTGAGTGCCATTATGATGAGGGGTGTACTGATAGAGGAAAAAATATGGCACATGTGTGTACACTAGTGTTAGCACTGCAAATGATAGTCCATAATATTTGTTCTACTTTCCCCAATTTGGTAACTTATTTTTATTTAGTGTTCAAAGTTGTCATTTTAAAAGAAATTATTGAAATTTGCTTGAGTGAATTTGTATTTTCTTAATTTTCATCTATTATATTCTGATACCTCAGATGTACATGCAAATTTTTGTGGCTGGAATCTTACCAACTCATTTCCATCGAAAGCTTTCAAGTTGTGAAAGAAGACTTAGATGAGTTAAATTTGAACTTTGTGCATTGGCTTACAATAGTTACTCGCCTAGTTCAATGAATTTGGATACTTGTTTCAAAATACTTATATTCATTGTGCAATGTCATCAATGTATGATTGCTTAGTCATGTATTTAATTTTAATAGGATTGGCCTGACATATATAGAAACTCAAATCGAAGTACAGTGTTGCATGGTTCTTGGTTATGTCCAAATTTGATTGCACAGCTGAAGTGGATCTAAGTCATCCACAAAAATCAATTGAGCATGGGCTCTTTCCATGGTACTCTTCTATCTCTTTCAGTGATGTGTTGTAAAAATTGGGATTGGAACCTTCATGACATCCTGCAATGGGGGTTAAGAGGCTAATATATTTACGATGAATGGCAGCGAACACTTCTTCTGTGGAAGCCACTTGCGATTCGAGTTCCGATACTCTTTTGCGTAGATCATTGATTACTCCTAAAAATCCATGGATGATATCTTGAAGTCTTTCATTCACTTCATACACAATGCTTCTTACTGCTTCGCCCCTTATCTCGGGAGGGAGATCCTGTAACACAAGAAAGGATTATGAAACCCTAAAACCTAAGTTTTAAATAATCTATAAGATGAACGATTAGTACTATCATATATATTTGATCAATCACTTTTGATCTTCATATTAATTCAGTAATTGGTTAGTCTAGTCCTAAATAGGAAGAGCACATAATATTTTTTCAGCAAAAGAATGACTATTCTACATAATTTTGAAGAAACCTTGTGGAAATTTTTAGAAATCTATATTACAGTTGTCAATTTTAAAAAATTTGAATGCTCTAGAGGTTCTTTAAAAATCAAAACTATTTCCACTATTAAAAAAAATTCTAACATTTTAAATTTCAAATTTAAAAACTTTCAATTTTAGTATTTTTGAAAATTGCATAAATCAGCTCACACTTTCAATTTCAGTTTTTTTTTTAAATTGTATAAATCAGTTGAAGCTTTGATGAAAGTAAAGACATAAATAGGAAGAGTGAAAATTAAATAAATTGAACATGAAGTAATTTGATGAGATCACCTTTTTCAAAGGCACTTTGAACCAACATGAATTTCTTGGCCTCGTCCTGTAGAAAAAATGGTGCAAGAACACATTTCTCAGTACATTTCTTTCTCTGGGTTTTGCAGGTGGCACATGAAGATGAGGGCAATGGTTCCTTCTTGCAAGCGGTATCGATAATCTAAAAAACAATTGCAGGAAAGTAAATTAGTTTTGCTAGAAGCTTCCATATCATCGATTTCTCTGAGAATTATATTAGGAATGCTTGTTCTTCTTATTGCTTAAAATACGAAGAGTGCACATTAAATAAATTGAACCTGTAGTAATTTGATGACATGGCAATTTCCAAATTGTCTCTGAACCAACATGAATTTCTTGGCCTCTTCTTGCAAAAAATATGGCACAAGAATGCATTTCTAGGTACATTTCTTTCTCTAGGTTTTTACAGGCAGCACATGAAGATGAGGGCGTGGGTTCTTGATTGCAAGCGCGGTATTGATAATCTAAAAAACAATTGCAGAAAAGTAAATCAGTTCTGCTAGAAGCTTCCATATCATCAAATTCTCTCAAAATTATATTAGGATTTCTTGTTCTTCGTATTGCTTAAAATAGGAAGAGTGCACATTAAATAAATTAAACTTGCAATAATTTGATGACTTGGTCATTTCAAAAGACTCTGTGAACGAGCATGAATTTCTTGGACTTGTCCTCTAGAAAATATGGTGCAAGAACGCATTTGTCATTACCTTTCTTTCTTTAGGTTTTGCAGGCAACATAGGAGAGGATGTTGGTTCCTGCTTGCAAGTGGTATTGATAACCTGAAAAACAATTGCAGAAAAGTAAATCAGTTCTGCGAGAAGCTTCCATATCATCGAATTCTCAGAGAATTATATTAGGAATGCTTGTTCTTCCCACATTAAATAAATTGAACCTATAGCCATTTGACGATATGGCCATTTCTAAAGGCTCTGTGAACCAACATGAATTTCTTGGCCTCGTCCTGCAGAAAATAAGTCACAAGAATGCATTTCTCAGTACATTTGTTTCTCTAGATTTTGCAGGTGGCACACAAAGATGAGGGCGCCAGTTCTTGTTTGCAAGCGGTATAGATAATGTTAAAAACAATTGTAGAAAAGTAAATCAGTTCCACTAGAAGCTTCCATATCATTGATTTCTCTGAGAAATATATTATGCATCCTTGTTCTTCATATTGCTTACCATTTCACTATAGTGGCCAGTGAAACCGTTTTCCAACATAGTGGAATGTAGAGAAAATGATATCAATGTTCCTAACCGCTTGAAGGTATCAATCTTCGCCGCGCAGTCGCTTGAGAGTTAGTAACTATCTTGAGGTGTCAATCTGACAGTAGAAGATAGTTCTATCCTCTAACATAGATAATTGAGGGTGAAAAATTGCACATAGTAGTAGCTGGGGTGTTGGTTTCAAATGGAAACACCTTACACGGTAACAAAATTCTTACTTTATTAATAGGTATTTTAGGTAGATTTGTAATTCATTATTTTTTTTGGCATGAAAGAGATGTTGTGGCATCAAATTAAATTTTAAAATAATAAAATAATACTCTTAAAGAAAATAAAAAAATATTAATAACAAAAAAAGGTGAGCTATAAGTAAAATGTTTAATTTTAAATGAATTTTATATATACAGAGAAATTAATTGAAAGTAAGAAAAAATAATTTAATTTTAAGTAAGAGGAAATATGTAGTTCTTTTCTTTTAAGATTTAGTTGACACATATCATGTACGTATTACATTGTATGTAATTCATTTTATAATTAGTTCACTTGTAATATTTAAAACCTAAATATATTAATAACATAAAAATATGATTATTAACTAAATAAAATATTTAATTATTCATATTTTTTTTTCAAATATAACTCTCATTTATTATTTATAATATAATATAATATAATATTTTAAATCACATTCCAAAATATACACTTATTTATGTAATTAAAAATATTATCTACTTAAATATAATTAATTACATATATATGTAAAATTAATAATTGTTTTCAAATATGATTCTTATTTGTGTTTTAATTTTATTTCATCATTATGAAATGTATATGCATTATATTTAATTTAATAATTTAAATTTTATTTATATATATAGATATATAATTCCCACTTATATCTTTATGGAATTAAAATATAACTTATATATATATATATATATATATATATATATATATATATATATTGGTGTATGACACTCCCTTGTTTGTGGGATAAGGGACTCACCTCCCACATCCATTTGTCTGCTATGTTAGCAATTGCACTAGATGTTCAAAGGAAATGCCGTAATTCAGTAGTGTAGAAAGAGTAGCATTAAATTGTTACTCTTCCATGATGACAATGAAAGTGTCACCACATGTTCCCTAAGGGTGTAAGTAGAATTTTGGATCCTAGTTAAAGAGGGGGGTCTGAGGAATTACATCATTGACATGATAGTAGTATTCATAGTGTCAGGTTCTCTCTTTTTGGTCATTTAGTGTATTCTCGGTGGAATGTATGCATGTGTGAGAGAGAAAGTGTTGTTGTGTTGTTCTCAGGGTTTTATGGTTGTTGATTATAATGCAATTCATAATTTTTAATTTTTGATGACTGACATACATTTCAACATATTTTCCTGATGGGACATTTATGATTTGATGGCAAGTGGTTGTTAACTTTTAATTGTTTTTCTTTATGTAAATCACGTATGATCTATCATGTTTGATTGGGGTACTTAGTGCCATTATGATCAGGGGTGTACTAACAGAGGGAAAATTATGGCACATGTTTGTATACTAGTGTTAGCACTGCAAATGACAGTCCATAATATTTGTCCTACCTTCCCCAATTTGGTAACTTATTTTTATTTAGTGTTCAAAGTTGTCATTTTAAAAGAAATTATTGCAATTTTCTTGAGTGAATTTGTATTTTCTTAATTTTCATCTATTCTATTCTGATACCTCAGATGTACATGCAAAGTTTTGTGGTTGGAATCTTACCAACTCATGTCCATCAAAAGCTTTCAAGTTGTGAAAGAAGACTTAGATGAGTTAAATTTGAACTCTGTGCATTGGCTTACAGTAGTTACTCGCCTAGTTCAATGAATTTGGATACTTGTTTAAAAATACTTATCTTCATTGTGCAATGTCATCAATGTATGATTGCTTAGTCATGTCTTTACTTTTAATAGGATTGGCCTGACATATATAGAAACTCAAATCAAAGTACAATGTTGCATGGTTCTTGGTTATGTCCAAATTTGATCCCACAACTTAATTGGATCTAAGTCATCCACAACAATAAATTGAGCATGGGCTCATTCCACGATACTCTTCTGTCTCTTGTAGTGATGTGTTGTAAAAATTGGGATTGGAACCTTCATGAAATCCTGCAATGGGGGTTAAGAGGCTAATATATTTCCGATGAATGTCAGCAAATGCTTCTTCTGTGGAAGCCAATTGCGATTCCAGTTATGCTATTATTCTGTGCAGATCATTGATTACTCCTAAACACCCATGGATGAGATCTCAAAGTCTTTCGTTCACTTCATACACCATGCTTCTTACTGCTTCACCCCTCAGCTCAGGAGGGAGATCTTGTAACATAGTGAAGGATTATGAAACGCTAAAACCTAAGTTTTAAATAATCTATAAGATGAACAAGCAATACTATCATATATATTTGATCAATCAATTCTGATATTCATATTAATTCAGTAATTGGTTAGTTCAGTCCTAAATAGGAAGAGCACAGAAGATTTTGTCAGCAACAGAATGGCTATTCTACATAATTTTGAAGAAATCTTGTGGAAATTTTTAGAAATCTATATTACAGTTGTCAATTTTAAAAAATTTGAATGCTCTAGAGGTTCTTGAAAAATCAAAATCTATTTCCACTATTAAAAGAAATTCAAACATTTTCAATTTAAGATTTAAAGACTTCCAATTTCAGTTTTTTTGAAAATTGCATAAATGATCTCACACTTTCAATTTTAAGTTTTTTTTTGAATTTTTCATAAATTAGTTGAACCTTTGATGAAAGTAAAGACCTAAATAGGAAGAGTGCACATTAAATAAATTGAACGTGTAGTAATTTGATGACATCACCATTTTTGAAGGCTCTCTGAACTAACATGAATTTCTTGGCTTCGTCCTACAGAAAATATGGTGCAAGAACGCATTTCTCAGTACATTTCTTTCTCTAGGTTTTGCAGGTGGCACATGAAGATGAGGTCATTGGTTCCTGATTACAAGCGATATTGATAATCTGAAAAATAATTGCAGGAAAGTAAATTAGTTCTGCTAGAAGCTTCCATATCATTAATTTCTCTCAGAATTATATTAGGAATGCTTGTTCTTCGTATTGCTTAAAATAGGAAGAGTACACATTAAATAAATTGAACTTGTAGTAATTTGATGACATGGCCATTTCCAAAGTGTCTCTGGGCCACCATGAATTTCTTGGCGTCGTCTTGCAGAAAGTATGGCATAAGAACACATTTCTTGGTAGATTTATTTCTCTAGGTTTTTGCAGAAGGCACATGAAGATGAGGGCGCAAGTTCGTTGTATGGAAGCGTATTGATAATATGAAAAACAATTGCAGAAAAGTAAATTAGTTCTGCTAGAAGATTCCATATCATCAAATTATTTCAGAATTATATTAGGATTTATTGTTCTTCATATTACTTAAAATAGGAAGAGTGCATATTAAATAAATTATCAGTACATTTATTTCTTTAGGAAGAGTGCAAAAAATATGGCGCAAGAATGTATTTATCAGTACATTTATTTCTTTAGGTTTTGCAGGCGACATAAGAAGATGAGGGCTCTGGTTCCTGCTTGCAAGCGGTATCGATAATTTGAAAAACAATTGCAAAAAAGTAAATCAGTTCTGCTAGATGTTTCCATATCATCGAATTCCCTGAGAATTATATTAGGAATGCTTGTTCTTCACACATTAAATAAATTGAACCTGTAGTTATTTGATGATATGGCCATTTCTGAAGACTCTATGAACCAACATGAATTTCTTGGCCTCGTCCTACGGAAAATATGTCGCAAGAATGCATTTATTAGTACATTTCTTTCTTTGGGTTTTGCAGGCAACACACGAAGATAAGGGCACCGGTTCTTGCTTGCAAGCGGTATCGATAATCTGAAAAACAATTGTAGAAAAGTAAATCAATTCTGCTAGAAGCTTCCATATCATTGATTTCTCTGAAAAATATATTATGAATCCTTGTTCTTCATATTGCTTACCATTTCACTATCATGGCTAGTGAAACCATTTTCCAACATAGTGGAATGCAGAGAAAATGATATCAATGTTCCTAACCACCTGCAGGTATCAATCTTCGCCGCGTAGTCACTTGGGAGTTAGTAACTGTCTTTAGGTGTCAATCTAATGGTAGAAGATAGTTCTATCCTCTAACATAGAGAATTGAGGGTGGAAAATTACACACAGTAGTAGCTGGGGTGTTGGTTTCAAATGGAAAATCGTTACAGCCTAACAAAATTCTTACTTCATTAATAGATTTTTTAGGCAGATTTGTAATTCATTATTTTTTTTGGCATGAAAGAGATGTTGTTGCATCAAGTTAAATTTTCAAATTATAAAATAATACTCATAAAGCAAATTAAAAAAAATATTAATAACAAAAAAAAGGTGAACTATAATTAAAATCTTTAATTTTAAATGAATTTTATATATAGAGAGAAATTAGTTGAAAGTAAGAAAAAATAATTTAACTTTAAGTAAGAGGAAATATTTAATTCTTTACTATTTAAGATTTACTTGACACATATCATATACATATTACATGGTATGTAATTCATTTTATATTTAGTTGACTTGTAATATTTAAAACCTAAATATATTAATAACATAAAAATATGATTATGAACCAAATAAAATATTTAATTATTCATATTAACTATATATATATTTTTATTTATTTCAAATATAACTCTCATTTATGATTTATAATATAACATAATATTATATTATAAATCACATTCCAAAATATACACTTATTTAACTAATTAAAAATATTAACTACTTAAATATAATTAATTACATATATATGTAAAATTAATAATTGTTTTCAAATATAATTCTTATTTGTGTTTTAATTTTATTTGATCATTATGAAATGCATATGTATTATATTTAATTTAATAATTTAAATTATATATATATATATATATATATATATATATATATATATATATATATATATATATATATATATATATATAATATTATATAATTCTCACTTATATCTTTATATAATTAAAATATAACTTTATATCTCTATCTATCTATCTATTTATCTCTCTCTCTCTATATATAATTTTATAAATTGGTGTATGACACTCCCTTGTTTGTGGGACAAGGGACTCACCTCCCACATCCATTTGACTGCTAAGTCTACAACAGCATACATACTCTGCTGCCTCTGGTTTTGAGCTTGTGACCTCTTAGGAGGAAACACATGCTCTTAAGCATTAAGAGCCCACTCAAGCTATTAAATAACATAGTTTTATGTGAAGTTTATATAAAGAAAATCAAAATAATTTAAATTTTATTTATTTATTTTTTAATATTTTAATGTTCATTATAGGGAATATATATAGATATATATAATTCATATATTTTTAAATATGGATGTGATATGTATCAATATAAATATTAATATATAAATTAATTATATGTAGAGAGACTATGTGTTATTGATATATGTTTCTAACTTCAAAATATTATTGGGGCATGCATTAACATTTTAAATTTAATGTGTTGAATGTGAATCATAAATAAATTATTTCAATGTCAACTATTTATACACTATATAAAATAAAAGAAAATATACTAGCAATTGCACCAGATGTTGCAAAGGAAACGTCATAAGATAGTAGTGTAGAAAGAAGTAGCATTAAATTGTTACTCTTTCATAATGACAATGAAAGTATCACTCGATGTTCCCAAAGAGTGTAAGTAGAATTTTGGATCCTAGTTAAAGAGGGGGTCTCATGAATTACATCATTAACATGGCAGGAGTATACACAGTGTTAGGTTCTCTCTTTTTGGTCATTTAGCTTATTCTCGATGTAATGTATGCGTGTGCAAGAGAGAAATTGTTGTTGTGTTGTTCTCACAATTTTATGGTTGTTAATTGTAAAGCAATTCATACTTTTCAATTTTTTATGACTGACATACACTTCAACATATTTTCCTGATGGGACATTTATGATTTGATGGCAAGTGGTTATTAACTTTTAATTGTTTTTCTTTATGTAAATGACTTATGCTTTATCATGTTTGATTGGGATGCTTAGTGTCATTATGATCAGGGGTGTACTGATAGAGGGAAAATTATGGCACATGTGTGTACACTAGAGTTAACACTACAAATGACAATCCATAATATTTGTTCTACTTTCCCCAATTTGGTAACTTATTTTTATTTAGTGTTCAAAGTTGTCACTTTAAAAGAACTTATTGCAATTTGCTTGAGTGAATTTGTATATTCTTAATTTTCATCTATTCTATTTTGATAGCTCAGATGTACATGCGAAGTTTTATGGCTGGACTCTTACCAACTCATGTCTATCGAAAGCTTTCAATTTTTGAAAGAAGACTTAGATGAGTTAAATTTGAACTCTGTGCATTGGCTTACAATAGTTTCTCACCTAGTTCAATGAATCTGGATACTTGTTTCAAAATACTTATTTTCATTGTGCAATGTCATTAATGTATGATTTCTTAATCATGTATTTACTTTTAATAGGATTGGCTTGACATATATAGAAACTCAAATCAAAGTATATTGTTGCATGGTTCTTGGTTATGTCTAAAGTTGATCCCACAGCTGAAGTGGATCTAAGTCGTCCACAATAATTAATTGAGCATGGGATCGTTCCACGATACTCTTCTGTCTCTTGCGGTGATGTACTGTAAAAGTTGGTATTGGAACCTTCATGACATCCTGCAATGGGGGTTAAGAGGCTAATATATTTCCGATGAATGTTAGCAACCGCTTCTTCTATGGAAGCCAATTGCGATTCTATTTCCGCTACTCTTCTGCACATATAATTGATTATTCCTAAACACCCATGGACTAGATTTAGAAGTCTTTCATTCACTTCATACACCATGCTTCTTACTGTTTTACCCCTCAGCTCAGGTGAGAGATCCTGTAACACATGAAATGATTATGAAACCCTAAAACCTAAGTTTTAAATAATCTATAAGATGAGCAATCAGTACTATCATATATATTTGATCAATCACTTCTGATCTTCATATTAATTCAGTAATTGGTTAGTTTAGTCCTAAATAGGAAGAGTGTAAAAGATTTTGTCAGCAAAAGAATGGCTATACTACATAATTTTGAAGAAATCTTGTGGAAATTTTTAGAAATCTATATTACAGTTGTCAATTTTAAAAAAAATTGAATGCTCTAGAGGTTCTTGAAAAATAAAAATCTATTTCCACTATTAAAAAAATTCAAATATTTTCAATTTCAGATTTAAACACTTTCAATTTCAGTTTTTTTGAAAATTGCATAAATCAGCTCATACTTTCAATTTCAGTTTTTTTTTTTTTTAAATTGCATAAATCAGCTGAACCTTTAATGAAAGTAAAGACCTAAATAGGAAGAGTGCACATTAAATATATTGAACGTGTAATAATTTGATGACATTGCCATTTTCGAAGGCTCTCTGAACCAACATGATTTTATTGGCCTCGTCCTATGGAAAATATGTCACAAGAACACATTTCTTAGCACATTTCTTTCTCTAGGTTTTGCAGGCGGCACAAGAAGATGAGGGAATTAGTTCCTGCTTGCAAGTGGTATTGATAATCTAAAAAAAATTGCAGGAAAGTAAATCTGTTATGCTAGAAGCTTCCATATCATCGATTTCTCTGAGAATTATATTAGGAATGCTTGTTCTTCGTATTGCTTAAAATAGGAAGAGTGCACATTAAATAAATTGAACCTGTAGTAATTTGACGACATGGCCATTTCCAAAGTTTCTCTGAACCAACATGAATTTATTGTCCTTGTCTTGTGGAAAATATGGCACAAGAATGCATTTCTCGGTACATTTCGTTCTCTAGGTTTTTGCAAGCGGCACACGAAGATGAGGGCGCAGGTTCCTGATTCAAAGCAGTATTGATAATTTGAAAAACAATTGCAAAAAAGTAAATCAGTTCTGCTAGAATCTTCCATATCATCAAATTCTCTCAGAATTATACTAGGAATGCTTGTTCCTTGCACACTAAATAAATTGAACCTACAGTTATTTGATGATATGGCCATTTCTGAAGACTCTGTGAACCAACATGAATTTCTTGGCCTCGTTCTGCAGAAAATATGTTGCAAGAATGCATTTCTCAGTACATTTCTTTCTCTAGGTTTTGTAGGCGGCACACGAAGATGAGGGCACTGATTCCTGCTTGCAAGCGGTATCGATAATCTGAAAAATAATTGTAGAAAAGTAAATCAGTTCTGCTAGAAGCTTCCATATCATTGATTTCTCTCAAAAATATATTATGAATCCTTTTTCTTTGTATTGCTTACCATTTCATTGTAATGGCCAGTGAAACTTTTTTCCAACATAGTGGAATGTAGAGAAAATGACATCAATGTTCCTAACCACCTGAAGGTATCAATCTTCGCCGCGTAGTTTCTTGGGAGGTAGTAACTATCTTGAGGTGTCAATCTGACGGTAGAAGATAGTTCTATCCTCTAACATAGAGAATTGAGGGTGGATAATTGCACATAGTAGCAGCTGGGGTGTTGGTTTCAAATGGAAACGCCTTACAACATAACAAAATTCTTACTTCATTTTTTTAGGCAGATTTGTAATTCATTATTTTTTTTTTTGGCATGAAAGAGATGTTGTGGCATCAAATTAAATTTTAAAATAATAAAATAGTGCTCATAAAGAAAATTAAAAAATATTAATAACAAAAAATAAGCTGAGTTATAACTAAAATCTTTAATTTTAAATGAATTTTATATATAGAGAGAAATTGATTGAAAGTAAGAAAAAATAATTTAATTTTAAGTAAGAGGAAATATGTAATTCTTTACTATTTAATATTTAGTTGATACATATCATGTACATATTACATGGTATGTAATTCATTTTATATTTAGTTAACCTGTAATATTTAAAACCTAAATATATTAATAACATAAAAATATGATTATGAACCAAATAAAATATTTAATTATTTATATAAAATATTTTTTATTATTATTTCAAATATAACTCTCATTTATGATTTATAATATATTATAATATTATATTTTAAATCAAATTCCAAAATATACACCTATTTAAGTAATTAAAAATATTAACTACTTAAATATAATTAATTACATACATATGTGAAATTAATAATTGTTTTCAAATATAATTCTTATTTGTGTTTTAATTTTATTTGATCATTATGAAATGTATATATATTATATTTAGTTTAATAATTTAAATTTTATTTATATATAGATATATAATTCTCACTTATATCTTTATGCAATATATATATATATATATATATATATATATATATAATTTTATAAATTGGTGTATGACACTCCCTTGTTTGTGGGACAGGGGACTCACCTCCCACATCCATTTGACTGCTAAGTCTAAGATGGCATGCATACTCTACCCACTCTGGTTTTGAACTTGTGACCTATTAGGAGGAAACACATGCTCTTAAGCATTAAGAGCCCACTCAAACTATTAAATAACATAATTTTATATGAAGTTTATATAAAGAAAATCAAAATAATTTATTTATTTATTTTATATTTTCAAGGAATATATATATATACATATACATATACATATACATATACATATACATATCCATATATAAAATTCATCTATTTTTAATTCATATATTAAAATGGATGTGATACGTAACAATTTAAATATTAATATATAAATTAATTATATGTAGAGAGAGTATGTGTTACTGATATATGTTTTTAATTTCCAAATATTATTGGGGCATGCATTAACATTGTAAATTTAATGTGTTAAATGTGAATCATAAATAAATTATTTCAGTGTCAACTATTTATACACTACATAAAATAAAAGAACATATACTAGCAATTGCACCAGATGTTGCAAAGGAAACACCATAAGACAATAGTGTAGAAAGAGTAGCACTAAATTGTTTCTCTTCCACGACGACAATGACAGTGTCAGCAGATGTTCCCAAAGGACGTAAGTAGAATTTTGGATCCTAGTTAAATAGGACGGTCTCAAGAATTACATCATTGACATGACAGGAGTATCCACAGTGTCAGGTTCTCTCTTTTTGGGCATTTAGCGTGTTCTTGGTGGAATGTATGCATGTGCGAGAGAGAAAGTGTTGTTGTGTTTTTCTCATGGTTTTATGACGGTTGATTGTAAAGAAATTCATACTTTTCAATTTTTGATGACTGCCATACACTTCAACATATTTTCCTGATGGGACATTTATAATTTGATGGCAAGTGGTTGTTAACTTTTAATTGTTTTCTTTATGTAAATCACGTATGCTCTATCAAGTTTGATTGGGGTTCTTAGTGCCATTATGATCAAGGGTGTACTGATAGAGGGAAAATTATGGCACATGTGTGTACACTAGTGTTAGCATAGCAAATGACAGTCCATAATATTTGTTCTACTTTCCCCAATTTGGTAACTTATTTTTTTTAGTGTTCAAAGTTTTCATTTTAAAAGAAATTATTGCAATTTGCTTGTGTGAATTTGTATATTCTTAATTTTCATCTATTCTATTATGATACCTCAGATGTACATGCAAACTTTTGTGGCTGGAATCTTACCAACTCATGTCCATCGAAAGCTTTCAAGTTGTGAAAGAAGACTTAGATGAGTTAAATTTGAACTCTGTGCATTGGCTTACAGTAGTTGCTCGCCTAGTTCAATGAATCTGGATAATTTTTTCAAAATACTTATCTTCATTGTGAAATGTCATCAATGTATGATTGCTTAGTCATGGCTTTACTTTTAATAGGATTGGCCTGACATTTATAGAAACTTAAATCGAAGTACAATGTTACATGGTTCTTGGTTATGTCCAAAGTTGATTCCACAGCTGAAGTGGATCTAAGTCATCCACAACAATCAATTAAGCATGAGATTATTCCACGGTACTCTTCTGTCTCTTACAGTGATGCACTGTAGAAATTGGGATTGGAACCTTCATGACATCCTGCAATGGGGGTTAAGAGGCTAATATATTTCTGATGAGTGTCAGCGAACCCTTCTTCTATGGAAGCCAATTGTGATTCCAATTCCGCTACTCTTTTGCACAGATCATTAATTACTCCTAAACACCCATGGACGAGATCTCGAAGTTGCTCGTTCACTTCATACACCATGCTTCTTACTGCTTCACCCCTCAGCTCGGTCAAGAGATCCTGTAACATAGGAAAGGATTATGAAACCCTAAAACCTAAGTTTTAAATAATCTATAAGATGAATGATTAGTACTATCATATATATTTGATCAATCACTTTTGATCTTCATATTAATTCAGTAATTGGTTAGTTCAGTCCTAAATAGGAAGAGAGTAGAAGATTTTGTCAGCAAAAGAATGGCTATTCTACATAATTTTGAAGAAATCTTGTGGAAATTTTTAGAAATCTATATTACAGTTGTCAATTTTAAAAATATTGAATGCTCTAGAGGTTCTTGAAAAAGCAAAATCTATTTCCACTATTAAAAAAAAATTCAAACATTTTCAATTTCAAATTTAAACACTTTCAATTTCATTTTCTTTGAAAATTGCATAAATCAGCTCACACTTTCAATTTCAGATTTTTTTTGAAAATTTCATAAATCAGCTGAACCTTTAATGAAAGTAAAGACCTAAATAGGAAGAGTGCAGATTAAATAAATTGAATGTGCAGTAATTTGATGACATCACCATTTTCGAAGGCTCTCTAAACCAACATGAATTTCTTGGTCTCTTCCTGTGGAAAATAGGGTGCAAGAACACATTTCTCAGTACATTTCTTTCTCTGGGTTTTGTATGCGACACAGGAAGATGAGGGCATTGGTTCCTACTTGCAAGCAATATCGATAATTTGAAAAACAATTGCAGGAAAGTAAATCAGTTTTTCTAGAAGCTTCCATATCATCGATTTCTCTGAGAATTATATTAGGAATGCTTGTTCTTCGTATTTCTTAAAATAGGAAGAGTGCACATTAAATAAATTTCACCCATAGTAATTTGATGACATGGCCATTTCCAAAGTTTCTCTGAACCAACATGAATTTCTTGGCCTCGTCTTGCGGAAAATATAGCGCACGAATGCATTTCTCGGTACATTTCCTTCTCTAGGTTTTTACAGGTGTCACACAAAGATGAGGGCGTTAGTTCCTGATTACAAGCAACATCGATAATCTGAAAAACAATTGCAGAAAAGTAAATCAATTCTGCTAGAAGCTTCCATATCATCAAATTCTCTCAAAATTATATTAGGATTTCTTGTTCTTCGTATTTCTTAAAATAGGAAGAGTGAACATTAAATAAATTAAACCTGCAGTAGTTTGATGACTTGTTCATTTACGAAGACTCTGTGAAGTAGCATGAATTTCTTGGGCTCATTGTGTAGAAAATATGGTGCATGAACACATTTGTCAATACATTTCTTTATTTAGGTTTTGCAGGCGACATAAGAAGATGAGGGCGTTGGTTCCTGCTTGTAAGTGGTATCGATAATCTGAAAAACAATTGCAAAAAAGTAAATTAGTTCTACTAGAAGCTTCCATATCATTGAATTCTCTGAGAATTATATTAGGAATGCTTGTTCTTCGCACATTAAATAAATTGAACCTACAGTTATTTGATGATACAAACATTTCTAAGGACTTTGTGAAGCAACAAGAATTTCTTGGCCTCGTCCTGTTGAAAATATGTCACAAGAATGACTTTCTTAGTACATTTCTTTCTCTGGGTTTTGCAGGCGGCACACGAAGATGAGGGCACCGGTTTCTGCTTGCAAGCGGTATTGATAATATGAAAAATAATTGCCGAAAAGTAAATCAGTTCTGCTAGAAGCTTCCATATCATTGAGTTCTGTGAGAAATATATTAAGAATCCTTGTTCTTTGTATTGCTTACCATTTCACTGTAGTGGCCAGTGAAACCATTTTCCAACATAGTGGAACGTAGAGAAAATGATATCAATGTTCCCAACTACTTGAAGTTATCAATATTTGCCACGTAGTCACTTGGGAGTTAGTAACTGTCTTGAGGTGTAAATCTGATGGTAGAAGATAGTTCCATCATCTAACATAGAGAATCGAGGGTGGACAATTGCACATAGTAGCAGTTGGGGTGTTGGCTTCAAATGGAAATGCCTTACAATGTAACAAAATTCTTACTTCATTAATAGATTTTTTAGACATATTTGTAATTCATTTTTTTTTGGCATGAAAGAGATGTTGTGACATCAAATTAAATGTTAAAATAATAAAATAATACTCATAAAGAAAATTAAAAAATATTAATAACAAAAAAAAAGTGAGCCATAACTAAAATATTTTAATTTTAAATGAATTTTATATAGAGAGAAATTAATTGAAAGTAATAAAAAATAATTTAATTTTAAGTAAAAGGAAATATGTAACTCTTTACTATTTAAGATTTAGTTTACACATATCATGTACATATTACATGGTATATAATTCATTTTATATTTAGTTGACTTGTAATATTTAAAACCTAAATATATTAATAACATAAAAGTATAATTATGAACCAAATAAAATATTTAATTATTCATAATAAATAAAACAAGTTTTATTTCAAATATAATTCTCATATTATATTTATAATATAATATTATATTATATTTTAAATCACATTCCAAAATATACACCTATTTAAGTAATTAAAAATATTAATTACTTAAATATAATTAATTACATATATATGTAAAGTTAATAATTGTTTTCAAATATAATTCTTATTTGTGTTTTAATTTTATTTGATCATTATGAAATGTATATCTATTATATTTAATTTAATAATT
Organism: Pinus tabuliformis; assembly: GCA_031772625.1. Lineage (NCBI taxonomy): Eukaryota > Viridiplantae > Streptophyta > Pinopsida > Pinales > Pinaceae > Pinus > Pinus tabuliformis. The sequence goes on from CM062815.1 coordinate 572,659,589, forward strand.
TAAATTTTATTTACATATATAGATATATAATCCTCACTTATATCTTTATGCAATTAAAATATAATATATATATAAATTGGTGTATGACACTCTCTTGTTTGTGGGACAAGGGACTCACCTCCCACATTCATTTGATTTCTAACTCTACGATGGCATACATACTCTACCCCTTTGGTTTGAACTTGTGACCTCTTAGGAGGAAACACATGCTCTTAAGCATTAAGAACCCACTCACGCTATTAAATAACATAGTTTTATATGAAGTTTATATAAAGAAAATCATTTTTCTTTTCATTATAGGGAATATATATATATATATATATATATATATATATATATATATAGATATATACCTCTTAGGAGGAAACACATGCTCTTAAGCATTAAGAACCCACTCAAGCTATTAAATAACATAGTTTTATATGAAGTTTATATAAAGAAGATCATTTTTTTTTTCATTATAGGGAATATATATATATATATATATATATATATATATAATTCATCTATTTTTTAATATGGATGTGATATGTAACAATTTAAATATTAATATATAAATAAATTATATGTAGAGATGTGTTATTGATATGTGTTTTTAACTTCCAAATATTATTGGGGCATGCATTAAATTTTTTAAATTTAATGTATTGAATGCTAATCATAAACAAAATATTTCAATGCTAACTATGTATATACTATATAAAATAAAAGAAAATATATAAAATTCTTACTTCATTAATAGATTTTTTAGAAATATTTGTAATTCATTATTTTTTGGCATGAAAGAGATGTAGTGTCATCAAGTTAAATTTTAGAATAATAAAATAATACTTATATAACAAATTAAAAATATTAATAACAAAAAAAAGTGAGCTATAACTAAAATCTTTAATTTGAACTTAATTTTAGATGACTTTTATATATAGAGAGAACTTAATTGAAAATAAGAAAAAGTAATTTAATTTTAAGTAAGATCATTGCGGAGGAGTGTTGTAAGGTGGTCGATAGTTGAGTAATAAGGTGGTTGATAGTCGAGTGATGCCTCCTAAACCTAGATTTCCCTTTAGCTCTTTTACCATGGTTTTCAAGCTAAAGGCTAAGCTTCTTTTCCAAAATGAGCCCAAATAGATTGGCTAGGATGTGGCTGATCATAATTATCATGTAGTTAGAGGGAACACTTTTGTCCCCATTTTTAAAGATATGCATAATAAGCCTTTGTGTCCAAAGCTTAGGGAGGGCATGCTTTACTGCCAAATTTAGAAGCTTGTGAAGATGAGAAATGAGGATAGACCTTCCAAATTTAAATATCTCAGCTTGGTATCCTTCAATATCTTTAGATTTCCCATTAGCAAGCTTATTAATCCTAAACTAAATGTCTTAATATAAACAAATATAAAAAACAGTTCAAATTATTTTGATTTTTTTTACATAAATTTCATATAAAACTATGTTATTTAATAGCTTGAGTGGGCCTGATGGTTAAGAGCATGTGTTTCCTCCTAAGAGGTCACAGGTTCAAAACCAGAGCGGGTAGAGTATGTATGCCTCCATAGACTTAACAGTGGAGGTGGGTCCCTTGTCCCATAAACAAGAGGTCTTATACACCAATTTGGTATCTAGCTTGATTGTGACCTAAAAATTGGATAATTAATATATACATGGTGGTCGATAGTTGAGTGATAAGGTGGTCGATAGTCGAGTGATGTCTCCTAAACCTAGATTTCCCTTTAGCTCTTTTACCATGGTTTTCAAGCTAAAGGCTAAGCTTCTTTTCCAAAATGAGCCCATGTAGATTGGCTAGGATGTGGCTGATCATAATCATCATGTAGTTACACGGAACACTTTTGTCCACATTTTTAAAGATATGCACAATAAGCCTTTGTGTCCAAAGCTTAGGAAGGGCATGCTTTACTGCCAAATTTAGAAGCTTGTGGAGATGAGAAATGAGGATAGACCTTCCAACTTTAAAGATCTCAGCTTGGTATCCTTCAATATCTTTAGATTTCCCATTAGCAAGCTTATTAATCCTAGACTCAACGTCTTCCAAATAAAATTATCTTCCTTACAAGGAATGTTTAAGATGATGCCCATGGTGTCTGGAGATTCATACATCTTCTTAAGATAGTTGTCCCAATTTTCTAAGGGGATAAAATGATTATATTTAGTTTTACGAACAAGCATGTTCCACCAAAACTTTCTGGCCGCAACATTAGAAAGGCAGAGAAGATGCTATTGTATCTTATTGATATATGACCTCTTATTCCTCTTGATGAGAGATTTTCTATGCAGGTGTAACATGCTTATATTCCAGAGCTTAATGAATTGATTATGAGAGTCTCTAATTGCTTTCCTTGTAATTTTATAGTCTTTATCATACCAAGGATTGGAAGTTCTATTATTTTGATTATACGAAGTCTCATTAGAGAACTTGCTAATGGTAGAGGAAATGCTAGTAATAAAATAGTAATAAATTTGATCAATGTTGTTATTATAATCTAGGGAGCCTAAATCCATTTCTAAATTTTTTAAGAGAAGGTGGACATTACTCCTATTGAAGCAAATGCGTCTTTTACTTTCATTGGTCTCCTGCATGTGGGTGGTATGCATAACAAGATTTAGGGATAAAGACAAAGGTCTATGGTCAGAGTCAGGCTCATAATCGTCAAGTAGCTCAAAGTTTGTAATACAGTTTTGGACATGGGTGTCAAAAATCACATAATCCATGACACTGCTACCCATCCCATGGAAACAGGTCATCTGACTGGAGAGAGGCCACTTGTTCATACCATTACAAATGATTAGGTCTCGGGAACTACAAAGTTTGAGGATCTTGGTGTCAAATAAAATATCGATTATGTCTTGAGAGAGTCTCTTAAATCTATTAGCTAAGTTACCATATTCATCAAGCCATAAGGGGTCGAGGTTATAGTTGTTACTTAACATAATAGCTTGGTTAGTAGCAGTTGTAGAATTAAAGTCCCTAATAAAAAGGATATTAGCTTCATTCCTTAGGTTGTAGATGTATTTTTATAAGGTATTAAAAGGACAATTCTTATCCAAGTTGTCTTTCTTGTAGGATGTAGAGTTGATAGGAGTGAAATAGAATATTGCAAGAAAGATCCTATTGGTGGTAGAATCAAAGATCTCGGTCCAAATGTACTAATTGAAGGGGTCGATTTTATGAATTTAGATGTGAGAGGAAACAATGTTCCTTATATAATAGGCTATACCACCAAAACCCCTCCGGTAGGATTTCTTATTCAAAGTTGACCAAAGAGTTAATCCATCAAGGTGAGGGACCCTAGATTCGTCATGTTCCCAAGTCTCAACTAAAAGAATAAGATCAATATCACTTAGGATCCAACTTAGCATAGGAACTTTACACCATGGAAAGCCATGACAATTCCAGAAGAGGATCTAAATTTATGCTATTCCTTATTTATCACTCATGTTTGGAAATTTATCTCTAATTATAACTTTCCTATTCCTAATGATTTCCCATTTCCCTTCTTTCCTTTCTTCCTTGACCTTTTGGACTTCCTTCCTAAGTTCAACTTGGTCTTCTGGAATGAGATCTTCATTTATAAATATTCCTGTTCCTTTTAGGCTTGGGGATTTCCTGATTATATCTAATTTCTGGTCATTACAATTGACCTTGACACATATTGGTCTGTGTTTATGCTCAAGTATTTTTCCTACCCTTATTACTTCTGTGAGATAAGTTGTTTGAATTTCAGATTTTGTTTTTAATTATTCTTTAACTATTTCTAATGTGTCTTCATTGTTTTTTCTTCTATACCAGCAATTATAAGGTCTAAGAATCTTTTGTGGTTCTCATGGTCGAGCACAATTAGTTTATTAATTTCCTCTTTTATGGGTTTAATATCTAACTTATTTTCCATGTTATTTAGGGCTGAGTTATTATGTAGTTATTCTTTTAAATTTTTAATCTTGCTTTTCAAATTCTCATTTTCTTTAACCATTACTTGTTTACAATGTTATATTTCTTGAATTCTACCTTTCATTCCTTAGAGTTTAGTATCGAGTGTGATTATTTTATTTTCTAACGATTTGTGGTTATTGTCAAGCATTGTAGTTAATTCTAGTTTAAAATGGTTTTCTCTTTCTTCTCTTCATCTTTCTAAAGATTCAATGTACTCATAAAGACTCTCTAGGGTAATTTTACTTGGTCTCCCTTTGCTAGAGGGGGGCTTAGAAATATTAGGGGAAGTACTCATAGTGTAAATAGGAAAAACTTAACAAGAGGAGGGTAAGTGGGAATGTATGCACCTGTCAGAGCTATGTTGAATGTTGCAGACTCAATGCAAATGTATATGATTATTTGATGAGCCAAAGTATATTCAACAAACCACCTAGACCGCAAATTATTCAACGAACCACCGAGAAATTAAATAAAGTTCTACAAATACACCACCATGACCGCAGATTATATAACACTTCAAAATTTATATGCCATGGAGAATAGGGTTCACTGCAGAGATCTACGAATACAACCTAACCAAAAGTTCTAGATATTACAAATTCTTTAAATTCTATGCAAAAACTGCACTGCTCAGGATCCGTGTATTATCCCAACTTCGATCCACGTCAAAAAATTTGATTTTATCCCATAAAAATCATCTATAGGTGTCGGGTTTAATTTTTGAAGTTCAGACCTGGTATAGGAGTTGAATCTACTATAGAAGCCTGGGTTTGTTCATAGTTCACACCTATTTCATGGGCCACATCAATCACAAGAGCTTAGAGCTGATGCAGGAGTCCATGTGTAACACCCCAAATTGCATTAAAATTACTGAGAATTACTAAGTAAATCTTCACTAGATGTTAATTTAAGTTTTAATTCATTTTGATGTTTAACATTAAATGACTGAGGCTGGAAGGCCAAGAAACATTTATTATGGTTATCTTGTGATTACCTAAATTATTGGTGACACTACTTTAACAAGAATAAAACTGTTTTGTTTTAGTTAAAAGAAATGGTTACCAAGAAACAGTTACCCTCTGCCTGAAAAGGGAAATATAGGGAGGGGAAATGGGCAAGAAAATCTATCCTAGAGCTGGGTGGAATAAACTAGTTGGAAGGTTTCTCAATACAGTCAAACATATAGTATTGAGATAGAGGCTGGACAAGAGTCCAGAGGCCCATGGTACTGATTGTAACTGGATATAATCCAGCGTGGAAGGTAGAAAGTGCTCGGGGGAGAGTCTGGACGTGATTGCCAAACTCATGGATGGGAGGAGAGACTTTCTAAAAAGTATTATTATTATTATTGTAGGATAACAGGTAAGTAAGATAAATAACCTCCAAGATTTAGTATTGGTCTGTGTATTTTTCTCTGGACTTACATGATAATAAATGTGTAATATAGAATGTTGTTAAAGATGCTAGACTACAGATGCTATCATTAACTTGCAGGTTAGACAAATAAACAAAATAGAGGGCTCACTTCTGTGTAAAAACCTTGAAATATATGATGGACAACGGAGCTGACATAGTGGAATTAATTGTTTTGCAAATCCGAAATAGGAGATAATTCCTAAACCATATTACTAAATATAACCTAACAGTAAAACAGAGGAATTGCAAATATCTTTCTGACATACTTTGGAATAAACATAAATGTTATTAGAACAATAGTTTGAAAGGTTGAATACATGTTAAACAATTCTCCTACTCTGAGTTAAGCAAAGAATAATTCTATATCAATCTCTCTCTCTCTCTCTCTCTCTCTCTCTCTCTCTCTCTCTCTATATATATATATATATATATATATATATATATATCATGACAGTAAAAACCCTCAGAATAATCTTTCCCCATAAGATTCTACGTAATAAATAAACGCAGGTATACACAGTAGATCGCTATAAATAATTTGGCCAGAGCCTCATATCCGAATATATATACTGTGTACATATGAATAAGGTCGCAGGACCTTGAATCCCATAGTATGGAGCCAAAATGAGTATATTATATTAACAATTGTATTAAACATCAAATATGCATAACTTAATAGTTGAGGGCAATCTAAGAAACACCAAAATCTATCTAAGAGGCCACCTAGAGACACTGTCGACTCTTGCGTGCATTTAAGAAGGAATTCATCCAGTCTTTCTTTAAAGAAAAACTCAAACCTTGGAACGAGTCATAATATCAATACATTTAAATTTACAACCAAAACTAAGAGCATTTGACAACCAGAGCTCGTCGTTTGATTAACTTAAAACAAAAATGAGCAGTTTATGCATTCATAACTTAATCTGAATCATAAGGAGAATAACCCTCCATGAAACCCTGTAATGACAAGTCAGAACAGACTATCAAAGGTCTCAACACCAACTTGTAAAATGTTTGGAAGGCTGTAAGCCCTTACGAAATTAATGGCCAATGAATCAAACTTTAGGTTTCTTGTAAGATTGCTTACCTGTCATAAAATGCCATAGATTAGTAAAATTAGTGCAAATAGAAACCCTTCCAGTGCAATAATGAGCTTTCTAATGATAATATGGTTTCTTAGCTGGAATTGAGGCATCCTCATGCTGAATCGATAATATGCAGAATGACGAAGGGTTTTAGTGACAATCTAGAAGCAAAGGGTAAGAATACATAAACCAACAATAAAACTATATGGAAACAAAAGTTGCAATAAACACTGTGATCGTGGCAAAATTACCTTTATCTGGTGTCTCAGGGTGCTAGTTGCCTTCCGTCACCTCTAAAACCTCGGAAGCCATGCCTGTAAAACGATGTCGGACCTTAGGACTTGTATGTGGTTGAAACCCTCGAAATAATGTTAAAATCCTCAAGGCCGAGCAAATAAACCCTCAGTACATCAAGGTTATGGATATACTTGCTCCAGGGGGTTCGAAATTCATCATTGTTTCAAACCAGAGCACACTGTGTGTAGTGATTAGTACTGTAGAAAACCTTGACCACAATAGAGCAGCGCGGGAGATCCGAGTAGTAGTAACAATGAACCACCAGAGGTGCGGATGCGAGAGGTTGGTTAGAGAAACGAACTATAGCCATTTCCCATCGTTCGATCAATAGAAGAAGATCAATGATGCTAGAATAAGCCATATGGCAGGATAAAACACCAATACCGCACCTCAGTAAGTCTTCTCACCGCATATCACCACATGCGAGTGCCAACCAAGCGATTTGTGCCTTGGATAAATGTGTTCATTAATGTCAGAGTATCCCCATTCGGATTTTTCCACATGAAAATTAAAGACTAACTTGCAATCATATACGAACGGTTTAAGCCTTCATAATTATCATTGAATACATACCTGTATGCGTGCTCAAAGGTCACTGTGGGTTGATATTTATAATCTTTAGGATTGCAGGTCTATAACATTAATTTTTTTTTGTATTTATTTTCATTTCGATATAATTATAAGTTTTATGTGAAAATTTTCGTTTAGCTGTTACAAATGGTATCGAAGCTCAGGTTCGTACGCTAAGACTCTTTGGGAACATACATGTACATGAAATAATTTTGCTTCAGCCTTTTTTTTAACAAAATAAACTTATGTGTGAAACAGTTAATAAATAAAGATCACACCAACAAAAGAGATAGGGAAAAATGCAAGGGAGCCTTCGGTCAACAGATTCACTCAGAACCACATACGTAAATTCTAATTCTGACATATGGATACAACTAGGTGAAGACTCATGACAGGCCAATGTAGAATTATTAGAAACTGTTTAGCAATTGCGTGCTGAAATGATGAATTTAAGATTAGATAATGAAAGATTACGTGAAGAATAGGAGAAGATACTAAGAAGTATATCCAATAGATAGAATCAACGACATCTAGATCCCAGTGTTGAAGACCAGGAGAAGACCCCAACAATGCAACATGGAGAGGAAAACGCTGAATCAGCTAAGAAACATGGGGAAGATGAGGAAGGGTGCTTAGACAATGTGTCCGACCAACGAAAAACCAAAAGACAGAAAACTAAATTGCAAGGTGAATTTAAAAAGATTAAGCCATCACTTTTTGAAGGGGAATTAGAAGAGGCAGCAGAAGCTTGGCTCATTGACATGGGAAAATATTTCTAGATTTATGAGTACACAGATAAACTGAAAGCAAGATTAGCAGTTTATCAGTTAAGAGGAAAGGCCACCTTGTGGTGGGAAGAAATCAAAACAGTAAGGAAAATCAATGAAGAGGAAGTTAGCTAGCATGAATTCCAAAAGAATTTCAAAGATAAGTATTTAAGGTTGGGAAGCTTAACCATGGATGAGTACATGGTTGGGAACCATAACCATGGATGAGTACATGACACGCTTTACCTACCTGCTACGTTATGTGCCTTACATGCAAGAATAAAAGGTCAAAATTTAGCGCTTCATCAGCAGTTTTCCCAATTTTATGAAAGAGAAATTAGAGTTTGACTACCCTAAGACAATGGATGACGCTGTGCAGAAAGCCCACATCTGCTATCAACAAATGAAACAAAATAATGAAGGATCCAAGGGAAATTTAAACATGAAAGGTAGAAGTCTAGTTCCAAGAAAACATTCAAGATTTGTAGGTAGCAGAAACGTATAGAAAAATCCCTTGAGCTGATTTCTAGCCAAGAATCAGCCCAAGATGGCTTATTCGGAAAACAAACATTCGGAAGGAGCTACTAAATCTATAAATGACCTGCAAACCAAACTGCCACTACAGTGCTGGGGATGCAGAGAATCACACTATTATAAAAATTGTCTGCATAAAGCAAGAACAGAACAATTATCAAACATGCAAGAAGCATCCACGGTGGGAGATGTGGCAAGGAGCATGCCTAGAATTAATGTTGCCCTAGATGATCATCAGGCAGAATTTCAGCCCACCATGATCGAATGTGAAGGTATGATTGCTAAGCAACCTGTCTCTGTTTTATTTGACCCAGGCGCTAGCTTAAGCTACGTTAGTCCTAAGGTGGTAGATAAATGTCAACTGCCGAGTAGTAAATTTTCAAAACCATGGTTAGTTCAACTAGCCACGGGAACAAAAAGAAGGGTAACCACAAAGACAGAACGTTGTCCCATAATGATTTCAGGACAACCTATTTACATAGACCTTAATATACTGCCTTTGGGTTCTTATGACATACTAATCGGGATGGACTGGTTAGAAAAGTGTTGGTCCTTAGTGGATTGCAAACATAAAACTGTCAGTTTTATTGCTGAATCGAGCAAAAGGGAGGAACTCCAAGGCATTAAAACTAATACCAACTTACATCCCATTACTGCTAGTCAGCTAGTAAGATGTATTAGAAAAGTTTTCCAAATATATGATGTTCAGGTGGGATTTACAAACACTAAAAATAAGAGGACCTATCTGGAAAATATTCCTATTATTAAGGAATTCATTGATGTGTTTCCAGAATCCATTCCTAGTCTACCACCAAAACACGACATTGACTTCACCATTGAGTTAATTCTGAGTGCAACCCCTATATCCAGAGCCCCTTATCGCATGAGCATACCTAAATTAACAGAACTTAAAATGCAGCTTCAGGAGCTTTTAGATAAAAAGTATATCCGTCCCAGTGTGTCCCCTTGGGGAGCCCTCGTATTATTCGTACGAAAAAGGATGGGACCCTAAGATTATGCATCGATTATCGACAACTAAACAAACTAACCATCAAGAATAAGTATACATTACCACGTATTGATGATCTTTTTGACCAGGTACAAGGAGCCAAGGGATTTTTGAAAATTGATTTAAGATTCAGTTATCATCAGATAAGGATAAAGGAGGAAGATATTTACTAGACAACATTCCACACTTGCTATGGTCATTACGAGTTCGTGGTATTGTCGTTTTACCTTACCAATGCCCCAGCCACATTCATGAGTTTGATGCATGGTATTTTCCAGCCCTACCTTGACAAATTTGTGCTGATTTTCATTGATGATATCTTAATATATTCTCAGAATTAGGAGAACCATGAAGAACATCCGAAAATAGTATTGCAAACATTAAGGGAAAATCAGTTATATGCCAAATTTAACAAATGTGATTTTTTCAAGGATCAAATCCAGTACTTGGGTCACGTTATATCAGTAGATGGCATTGTAGTGGATCCAAAAAAGATCAAAACAATCATGGAATGGACAACTCCAAAGAATGTCACTGATATCCGATCATTCTTGGGATTAGCTGGGTACTACCGTAGATTTATTGAGGGATTTTCAAAAATCACCTTTCCAATGACCTCCTTACAAAAAAGGGGTGCACTTTCCATTGGACAATAGAGTGTCAACAGAGTTTTGAAAAACTAAAACACCTGCTCACCACTGCACCAGTGTTAAAAGTGGCAGATCTGGAAAGGTCTTTCGTGGTTTGCATAGATGCAAGAAAAGAGGGCGTTGGTGGGGTGTTGACACAAGAAGAAAAGGTGATTTCTTACGAATCTCGAAAGTTGAAGGAATATGAACAGCGATATTCAGCCTATGATCTTGAGTTGACAACAGTGGTGCATGCACTTAAAATGTGGCGACATTACCTGCTTGGGAAGAAATTTTTGCTGCTAACAGATCATAGCAGCCTTACAATTTTTTTTAACCAGTCTAGCTTGAACGCTCGACAGGCCAGATGGACAACCTTTCTAAGTGAATTTGATTTTGAAATGAAACATTTAAAAGGGAAGGAAAATCATGTTGCTGACGCACTAAGAAGAAAGTTACATTGTATCTATGAGGTTCAGATGAGCCAAGTAAGTTCAAATATTCCTGAAATCATAAAAGAAGCAGCTAACAAAGACCCGAAGTATTCCTTCCTTTGGAAACAAACAAAAGAAGCTTTGCTGAAAAATGAAAAATCAGAATTTGAAATAAATTCCGATAATCTCCTTACTTTTAAGAACAAAATTTACGTTCCTAACCAAAGTTCAGTTAAACTTTTTGTGTTGGATGAGTTTCATAGGAAGCCTTGTGCTGGCCACCCTGGTTATCAGAAAATGTTTTCAGCCATCAAGAAAGAGTACTTTTGGCCCATATTGAGGACGAATATTAGAGAATATTTGTCCAAATGTTTGGAGAACCAGCTGGTGAAGGCAGAGCACCAGCATCCTACCAGGTTGTTGCAACCATTTCCAATTCCAGAATGGAAATGGGAGACTATATCCTTAGATTTCATCACTGGCTTACCCCACACAAGGAAGAAACATGATTCAATTATGGTGGTAGTATAAAAATTGAGTAAAATAAATAACTTCATACTGGTGAAGTCCACATACAAAATCGTGGAAATTGGGGACATATTTATGAAGGAAAATTTTCGCCTACATGGGATAACCAAAGTGATGATTTCAGATAGGGACGTGAAATTTACTTTCACCTTTTGGAAAAATCTATTTTCGGGTTTAGGTACTCAGGTCTAATTTATTATCGCTTACCATCCCAAAATAGATGGACCAACTGAACAAGTAAACCAGGTATTTGAAGACATGCTATGCATGTTTGTGATGCAGAAACCACACAAGTTGGAGGGTTACCTCCATTTAGTGGAATTTGCATAAAATAATGGACATCACAAATCGCTAGGCATGAGCCCCTTCGAGGTGTTGTATGGGAGAAAGTGTAGAGTGCCCATAGACTGGAATAACCTAGTTAATAAGTTTGCCCTGGGTCCTGACATGCTAGTAGAAATGGAGGAGACCGTAAAGAAGATTTGACAAAATTTGAGGGCATCCCAAGATAGGCAGAAAATGTATGCAGATAAAAAGAGGACCAACAGGGAATTTCAAGTAGTAGATCACATTTAACTAAGAGTGAATCCCCAGAAAAGTTCATTGCAGTGGCAGGGTTGCGCTAAATTAGTACCCCGATACTGCGGCCCCTTTCAAGTCTTGGAACAAGCTGGACCGGTGGCCTATAAGCTTGCACTACTAAGCCACATTCATGTCCACAATGTATTTCATGTATATTTACTAAAAAAGTATGTGTATAACCCTCAACACATTATTGACTGAGAAAATATTCAGGTAAATAATTAAGTAGGTATAAGACTGGATATATTGTTTTGGTTTTAAGAAAACAGAATATAACTGAGAATTATTTTGTGGTGCAAGTCGAACCAGAAGGAGAGTTCCTGGCAGAACCTCTTCGTATTCTTGATCAGAGAGAAACCAACTTGTGGAAGCAATCCATCACCCAGGTTAAAGTGCAATGGAAGCACTTTGGCCAGAAGAGGCCACCTGGGAAGAGGAGGAATTTATGCAAAAAGCTTATCCGACATTGTTTTCTGAAGGAAGAGAGAACACCAGGGACAATGTTCCTAAAATGGGGGGGGGGGGGGAGATGTAACACCCCAAAATTGCATTAAAATTACTGAGAATTACTAAGTAAATCTTCACTAGATGTTAATTTAAGTTTTAATTCATTTTGATGTTTAACATTAAATGACTGAGGGTGGAAGGCCAAGAAACATTTATTATGGTTATCCTGTGATTACCTAAATTATTGGTAATGTTATTTTAACAAGAATAAAACTGTTTCGCTTTAGTTAAAAGAAATGGTTACCAAGAAACAATTACCCTCTGCCTGAAAAAGGAAATATAGGGAGGGGAAATGGGAAAGAAAATCTATCCTAGAGCTGGGTGGAATAAACCAGTTGGAAGGTTTATCAATACAACCAAACAGATAGTACTGAGATAAAGGCTTTACAGGAGTCCAGAGGCCCATGGTACTGACTGTAACTGGATATAATCCAGCGTGGAAGGTAGAAAGTGCTTGGGGGAGAGTCTGGATGTGATTGCCAGACTCGTGGTTGGGAGGAGAGACTTTCTGAAAAGTATTATTATTATTATTGTTGCAGGATAATAGGTAAGTAAGATAAAGAACCTCCAAGATTTAGTACTGGTCTGTGTATTTTTCTCTGGACTTATAGGATAATAAATGCATAATATAGAATGTTGTTAAAGATTCTAGACTACAGATGCTATCATTAACTTGCAGGTTAGACAAATAAGCAAAACAGAGGGCTCACTTCTATGTAAAAACCCTGAAATATATGATGGACAATGGAGCGGACATAGTGGAATTAATTGTTTTGCAAATCCGAAATAGGAGATAATTCCTAAACCATATTACTAAATATAACCTAACAGTAAAACAAAGGAATTGCAAATATCTTTCTCACAGACTCCAGAATAAACATAAATGTTATTAGAACAATAGTTTGAAAGGTTGAATACATGTTAAACAATTCTCCTACTTTGAGTTAAGCAAAGAACAATTCAATATATATCATGATAGTAAAAACCCTTGGAATAATTTTTCCCCATAAGATTCTATGTAGTAAATAAACGAAAGTATACATAGTAAATCGCTATAAATAGTTTGGCCGGACCCGCATATTTGAATATATATATATATACTGTGTACATATGAATAAGGTTGCAGGACCTTGAATCCCGTAGTGTTGAGACAAAATGAGTATATTATATTAACAATTGTATTAAACAACAAATAAGCTTAACTTAACAGTTCAGGGAAATCTAAGAAGCATCAAACGATATCCAAGAGGCCACCTAGAGGCACTGTCGACTCTTGTGTGCATTTAAGAAGGAATTCATCTGGTCTTTCTTTAAAACAAAACTCAAATCTCGGAACCAGTCACAATATCAATACATTTATATTTACAACAAAAAATAAGAGCATTCGACAGCTAGAGCTCATTGTTTGCTTAACTTAAAACAAAAATGAGTAGTTTATGCATGCATAACTTAATCTAAATCATAAGGAGAAAAACCCTCCATGAAACCTTGTAATGATAGGTCGGAACATACTATCAAAGGTCTCACCACCAACCTGTAAAATGACCAGAAGTCTGTAAGCCCTTACGAAATTAATGGCCACGGAATCAAACTTTAGGTTTCCCGTAAGATTGCTTACCTGCCATAAAACACCATGGATTTGTAAAATTAGTGCAGATGGAAACCATTCTAGTGTAATAATGAGTTTGCTAATGATAATATGGTTTCTTACCTGGAGTTGAGGCATCCTCATGTTGAATTGATAATCTACAGAATGACGAAGGGTTTTAGTGACAAATCTAGAAGCCGAGGGTAAGAATACATAAACCAATAGTAAAACTATATGGAAATAGAAGCTGCAATAAACACTGTGGTTGTGGAAAAATTACCTTTATCCAGTGTATTAGGGTGCTGGTTGCCTTCTGCCACTTCTGCAACCTCTAAAGCCATGCCTGTAAAATGATGTCGGACCTTAGGACAGGTATGTGGTTGAAACCCCCGAAATGGTGTTAAAATCCTCAAGGCCAAGCAAATAAACCCTCGGTACATCAAGGCTATGGATATACCTGCTCCGGGGGGTTCCAACTTCATCATTATTTCAAACCAGAGCAAACCATGCATAGCAATTAGTACTATAGAGAACCCCGGCCACAATAGAGCAGCGCGGGAGACCTAATCAATAGTAACAATGAAGCACCAGAGGCGCGAATGCGAGAGGTCGGTTAGAGAAATGAGTTATAGCCATTTCCCACCGTCAGATCAACAGAAGAAGATCAATGATGCTAGAATAAGCCATATGGCAGGATAGGACACCAGAACCACACCTCAGTCAAGCTGCACGCCACATGTCACCACATGCGAGTGCCCACCAAGCGAGTCGTGCCTTGGATAAATGTGTTCATTAATGTTAGAGTATCCCTGTTCGGATTTTTCCACCTAAACATTAAAGACTACTTTGGAATCATATACGAATGGTTTAAACCTTCATAATTATCATTGAGTACATATATGTATGCGTGCTCAAAGGTCACTGTGGGTTGATATTTATAATCTTTAGGATTGCAGGTGTATAAAATTAATTTTTTTTTGTATTTATTTTCATTCCGATATAATTATAAGTTTTATGTGAAAATTGTCATTTAGCTGTTACAAATGGTATCAAAGCTCAGGTTCGTACATTGAGACTCTTTGGGAACATACATGTATAGGAAATAATTTTGCTTCAGACTTTTTTTTTAACTAAATAAACTTATGTGTGAAATAGTTAATAAATAAAGATCACACCAACAAAAGAGATAGGGAAAAATGCAAGGGAGCCCTCAGCCAACCGGTTCACCCAGAACCACATACGTAAATGCTAATCCTAACATATGGATACAATTGGGTGAAGAATCATGACAGGATAATGCAAAATTATTAGAAACTGTTTAGCAACTGCATGCTGGAATGATGATTTAAGATCAGATAATGAAAGATTAAGCGAAGAATAGGAGAAGATACTAAGAAGTATGTCCAATAGACAGAATCAACATCTAGATCCCAGTGTTGAAGACCAGGAGAACACCCCAATAGTGCAAGATGGAGAGGAAAATGTTGAATCAGTTGAGAAACATGGGGAAGATGAGGAAGGGTGCTCAGATAATGTATCTGTTAGGGTCCAACCCTAACCCCCTTATTTATGTAATAAGGTCAAGTCATAGTTATAGTTAGTTAAAGAGTCAATAAAGCCCATATTAATGATTGTAAGTGGTTGACCCACATTTAAAGAAGGGACCACAATTAGTTGCAAATGGGCCATGGTATTAGATAGATGGTATTAATAAGAGCCATAGTACTAACCCATGGTATTGCATGTATGAATCCTATATAAAGGATAGAGACTCCCCGTGAGGAGCGTCATGTCTTATTTTGTAATTGAGCCCAGCTCTATTGGAGGTTGCCCCCTCGAAGAGGCAAGTGAACATTGCTTTCCTTTCTGAATAATAAAATACATGCTGTTATTTCTTATTATTATGTGTTCTGGGTATATTTATTCGCATATTTGGTATTCTGGTATCTTCTCGCAGGTCAAGAGCATAACAGGTGGTATCAGATCACTTTCCAGGGCCGGTGGGATCTCCATTTTTAGCAGATTTTTTTTTGGCTAGAGATGTGTTCCGTCGTCTCTAAACCATAGGATCTGTCATTGAGTGCATAAACCTGCGGATTTGGGGAGGCATGCACGCAGGAAATACAAGAGGTGGTCATGCTTGTTGGACTCCCTTGTAACCCCTGTGGGTGCCCCTTCAAGTAGTAGCGCATTAGACAGAACTGTGCATGGACTATTTTCCAAGTACCTTCTGGGTATATCAGAAGCCCCCTAGACTCTCTTGAAACCTCACCATAGATAAACCGTTAGCCATATTTCTACTACAGTACACCAAGAACAACACTCGGGGAGATTACTGGCGTATACGATAGGGTAGTCGGGTTGTATGGCTAAGGGTATGGTTGATCCTCCTTGGTTAGTGCCCTGAAAGATTGGGCTGAGTACTATTGTCAAACACTTATGTATATTGTGATCTGTAGCACCTAACACTCCTTGAGACCATAGTTCCCTTGTCTCTCTCTAGATCATGCATCATCTTTGCTAGATCAGATCTAGCAGATTGGGTTTTGTCATAGCTGCAACAATTAGTTCCACCATTTAGATCTATCAAATCCTCCATTCAGATCTATTAGATCTGCTAATCAGATCTATGAGATCCGCCATTCAGATCCAGCAGTTTGGTTTTTGTAGCAGTCGTAACAATCAGATCTGCCATTCAGATCTAGCAGCAGGGGTTGATCACTGCCACATTCCTACTCATACTTTGCAGTTGAGGGTTTCGCCAATAGATCTGACTATTTGTGTGGCTCCTATACCTGGGCGTGATTCTCACAGGACATTGGGCATAATTAAATTTTCTAGGAGTCGACTACTGCAGTATTCCTAAGAGAGGAGTAAAACTCCTTTCGGAGTAAAAATAAAAATAAAAATAATAAAAAATAAAAATCTAAGACCCTCCCGGGATGCTTATAGGAGACTTATCCCATAAGAATCAGGTCGATAGGCTGAGCAAGGTGGTACCATTCACTTGTCAGCATTAAAATTTTGGGTGGTCCCAAATTTTTTTCACAGTAACGATAAGTGCACCGGATCTGTGCATGGTAAAAACCAGAGCTCAAGCTATAGAAAATGAGAAGATAAACACCCTTGAACACAAGTTGGAGGCATTAACGAAGCAAATCCAGACCTTAAATGACACAATCACAAAGGGAAAGTCGGGGGAACAATTGGAGGCATATGATTTTAATGAAAACCTTGAGAGCGAGTCTAGCCATTCTCTTCACTTCTATGGAAACCACCAACAGTCCCAGCCTTGACCACCCAAGTTGGACATGTATAAATTTGATGGCTCTCATCTGGTCATATGGTTAGCACAAATGAAGCAATATTTCACATTGAATCACATCAGAGATGATGCGACTAAGCTAAGTGTGGGAGGCCTGTACTTGGACCAAGAAAGATGATAATGGTGGTAGTGGCATAAACATTGTTGTGCAATGCCAATGACTTTGCAGATATTCTCAAAAGCCCTTTCTGATCACTTTGACCATGAATCTAACTTTTTGGGTCATCTTACTAAGCTCCGACAGACAGACACAGTGCAAGAATATATTAAAGATTTTGAAGCATTAGCCTTCCGCACAGGAGGTCTAGCAGATGAATTCTACTTGGAATGTTTTGTCAGTGATCTCAAAGATGCCATACAAGCCCACGTCCTACTGCAACACCCAGTATCATGGCTGGCAGCTTGCAAGATAGCTCGTGAAGTAGAACGCGCATTAGCGGCCCAGTTGACTCGTCCAAATTTCATAGCCACGAGATGCCCCACCCAGGCTCCAAGCACTACCCAAACACTTAAGGTTCAAAAGGTGTCACCAGCGGAAATGGTAGAAAGAAGAAAGCAAGGATTGTGTTACTACTATGATGAGAAATACTCCCCGGAGCATAAATGAAAGGAACCCAAATTCTTTCAAATTGATGCTACTGATCACATCTCATTTGAGGAAGCCCCACCATTTGAGGGACCAGAGGAGGAAGATGAGGACAACCAACTAGACAATGAGCTCCTAGCTACACTTGAAGAACCAGTTATCTCGCTTCATGCTTTGGCAAAAATTTCTTCTCCCCAAACTCTCAAAATTAGAGGTTTTATTAAGCATCGCCCTGTAGTAGTCTTGATTGATAGTGGCAGTACACATAACTTTATCCATAAAGGAGTAGCTGAAGAAGTGCATTGTTTTGTCAGAGCAATCTTTAATTTCTAGGTCCAGATTGTAGATGGGGGGACAATGAAATGTGAAGGCCACTGTGAAAATTTCAAACTTCAAATGGGGGATTATCGCCTAAAGAACCACATGTTTTCCATCAACATGGGTGGGTGTGACATTGTCTTGGCTACTGAATGGCTCCACACACTCGGACCAATCACAATGGATTTCTAGGAGTTATATATGAGCTTTAAGTAGAATAACTACACACATACCCTCCACAGACTCCAGGCAAGTGCTCCTTCTATCATCAACTCGCATAGGATGGAAAATTGTTAAAAAAGGGCCACCATGGCGTTATAGCCCAATTTAATGCCATATAGGCCTTCGAACCCACTTCCCTTCATATTCATCTTAAGATGCAACAGGTGTTAAACAACCATTTGCAGGTCTTTGACAAGCCTCATGAACTTCCACTCTCGAGAGGGGAACATGATCATAGAATTACTTTGGTCCCAGGGGCACAACCACCAAATGTGTGCCCATATAGATATCCTTTCACCCAAAAGAATGAAATTGAAAAAATCATCAAGGAACTCCTGGAATCTGGTGTCATTCGTCCTAGCATTAGTCCTTATTCATCGCCTGTGGTCATGGTGCTTAAAAAAGATGGGGAATGGTGTATGTGTCCATACTTCAAGGCCCTCAACAAGCTGATGGTCAAAGATAAATTTCCCATCTCGGTTGTTGATGATTTGTTGGATGAACTAAATGGGGCTCAGTTTTTTACTAAGCTCGACCTTCGCTTGGGCTATCACCAAATTCACATGAAAGAAGTAGACATTCCAAAGACTTCTTTCCGAACTCATGAAGGCCATTATGAATTCCTGGTCATGCAATTTGGTCTCTGTAATGCCCCATCCACTTTTTAGAGCCTCATGAATCACCTACTCAAATCATATCTCAGAAAAATTGTCCTTGTTTTCTTTGATGACATCCTCATCTACAGCCTCACCTGGGAAAAACATCTTCAACATGTAGATCTGCTCTTGCAACTGCTCCGGAAGCATAAATTATTTGTCAAATTGTCCAAGTGCTCTTTTGGCATGGAAGAAGTTGAGTATTTGGACCACATTGTGGGGTGTGAAGGTGTCAGGGTGGATCCCAAAAATATCCAGGCAATGCAGGATTGGCCTCAACCAAAGACCTTGAAGAGCTTGAGAGGATTTTTGGGTCTCACTGACTACTATCACAAATTTGTCTACAATTATGGTCGCATTGCTAGACCCCTCACTCACCTTCTCAAGAAAAATTCATTCCTATGGAATGATGAAGCGCAACAAGAATTTATAGCTCTCAAACATGCCATGTGTTCCACTCTCGTATTGGCACTACCTGACTTCACCAAATCTTTTGTGATTGAATGTGATGCTTTAGGTATGGGTATTGGGGCTATCTTAATGCAGGAAGGTCAACCCTTGGCCTTCACTAGCCAACAACTAAGTGGGACAAATCTGGGACAATCTACCTATGAGAAGGAGATGATGGCCATCTTACATGTAGTGGATACTTGGCGACCATACTTGTTGGGGCGGCGTTTCCAAATTTGCACAGACGATCAAAGCCTTAAATATTTTTTTGGAGCAATGCCTATCCTCACCACAACAAAATAAATGGCTAGCCAAAATGTTGGGATATGATTATGAGATAATTTACAAGAAAGGGCGTGAAAATGTCGTAGCAGATGCTTTATCATGCCAATTTGAGGAGGAAAGCACCCTGCTAGCAATCTCTCTTCCCATTCCAGAGTGGATTGAAGAGGCTTGCAAGGAATGCTTTTCACATCCTTTTCTCTCCCAACTCATTAATAAATTGCAGGCGAATCCAAATTCCACAGCGGGCTACTCTTGGCAAGATGAGATTCTTCGCTACAAGGAAAAAGTAGTGATATCACCAACATCCACCCTCAAAAGTTGCATTTTGGCAGAGTTGCACACATCTCCCACTGCTGACCATTCAGGCTTTAAGAAGACTTATGCTTGCACTCGACGTTCATTCTTTTGGACAGGCATGAAAAAGGACATTCTTACTTTTGTAGCTGAGTGTGATGTGTGTCAGTGCCACAAAGGAGAAACAGTCAAATCCCCAGGCACATTACAACCATTTCCCATCCCTCCCTCAATCTAGACGGAGGTTTCTATGGACTTCATTACAGGTCTGCCGAAGTTAGGCAACAAATCAGTCATCATGGTGGTTGTGGACAGACTTTCTAAGTATGCTCATTTTTGCACCCTACCCCACCCTTTTACACCAGCTTTGGTGGCTCAATCTTTCATGGATTAGATCTTCAAATTGCATGGCATGCCCACTTCCATTGTGTTTGATCGTGACTCGATCTTCACCAATAAATTTTGTAGGAACTCTTCAGGCTACAAGGTACCTGACTACAACTCAGTACTTCCTATCATCCCCAAACTGATGGTCAAACTGAAGTAGTCAACAAATGTTTGGAGACCTACCTCAGGTATTTTACTTCAGAAAAGCAACATCTATGGGTACAGTGGTTACCTCTAGCCGAATGGTGGTATAATACTAACTATCATGCCACCACAAAAATGACTCCATATGAAGCAGTTTATGGTCAACTTCCTCCTTCACCTACTTCTTATATCTAGGGATGCTTGAAGGTACAAGCAGTGGATCAACTCCTACAGAACCATGCAACCATACTGGTCCACCTCAAAGAGAATCTCCATCAAGCTCAAAATCGCATGAAGCAACAGGAAGACTAACATCATTCAGAGAACAAATTTCAAGAAGGGGATCATGTATTCTTGAGGTTGCAACCATATAAGAAAACATCACTCAAAGAAAAGGGTTGTCAGAAATTATCTCCAAAATTCTATGGACCGTATCAAATACTTCAGCGCATCAGAGAAGTAGCCTACAAGCTAGCCTTGCCACCCACTGCAAAAATCCATCCCATCTTCCATGTCTCATGCCTTAAGAAAGTGGTTGGGAACCATTGTAGAATTCAAACTAGTCTACCGAAATTGGATGAAGAAGGTTCAATTTGGCTCCTACCTAAATAGGTTCTTGACACATGAGAATGGCACCTACATGGCCGCACGATTAAGGAAGTCCTCGTCAAGTGGAAAGACACCTCTCCAGAAGATGTGACTTGGGAACCAGCCACTGTTCTTCAACAGTTTCTGCAGCTTCAGCCTTGAGGACAAGGTTATTTTTATGGGGGAGGGCATGTTAGGGTCTAAACCTAACCCCCTTGTTTATGTAATAAGGTCGAGTCATAGTTATAGTTAGTTAAAGAGTCCATAAAGCCCATATTAATAATTGTAAGCGGTTGACCAACATTTAAAGAAGGGACAACAATTAGTTGCAAATGGGCCATGGTATTAGATAGATGGTATTAATAAGAACCATGGTACTGACCCATGGTATTGAATGTATGAATCCTATATAAAGGATAGAGACTCCCTATGAGGAGTGTCGTGTCTTATTTTGTAATTGATCCTGGCTCTATTGGAGGTTGCCCCCTTGAAGAGGTAAGTGAACATTGCTTTCCTTTATGAATAATAAAGTACATGTTGTTATTTCTTATTATTCTGTGTTTTGGGTATATTTCTTCGCATATTTGGTATTTTGGTATCTTTTCACAGGTCAAGAGCATAACAATATCCAACCAACAAAAAACCAAAAGACAGAAAACTGAATTGCAAGGTGAATTTAAAAAGATTAAGCCATCACTTTTTGAAGGGGAATCAGAAGAGGCAGCAAAAGCTTGGCTCATTGACATGGGAAAATATTTCCAGATTTATGAGTACACAGATAAACTAAAAGCAAGATTAGCAGTTTATCAGTTAAGAGGAAAGGCCACCTTGTGGTGGGAAGAAATCAAAACAGTAAGGAAAATCAATGAAGAGGAAGTTACCTGGCATGAATTCCAAAAGCATTTCAAAGATAAGTATTTAACAGAGCATTATTACGATGAGAAGGCAAAGGAATTTCATGAGTTAAGGTTGGGAACCTTAACCATGGATGAGTACGTGACACACTTTACCTCCCTACTACGTTATGTGCCTTACATGCAAGAAGAAAAGGCCAAAATTTAGCGCTTCATCAGCAGTTTGCCCAATTTTATGAAAGAGAAATTAGAGTTTGACTACCCCAAGACAATGGATGATGCTGCGAAAAGCCCACATCTGCTATCAACAAATGAAACAAAAGAATGAAGGATCCAAGGGAAATTTAAACAGGAAAGGTAGAAGTCTACTTCCAAGCAAACATTCAAGATTTGTAGGTAGCAGAATCATATAGAAAAATCCTCTCAGTAGATTTCCAGCCAGGAATCAAGCCAAGATGGATTATTCGGAAAACAGACATTCAAAAGGAGCTACTAAATTTTTAAATGACCCACAATCCAAACTGCCACTACAGTGCTAGGGATACAGAGAATCACACTATTATAAATATTATCCACATAAAGCAAGAACACATCAGTTATCAAACATGTAAGAAGCATCCACGGTGGAAGACGTGGCAAGGAGCATTTCCATAATTAATGCTTCCCTAGATGATCATTAAGCAGAATTTTAGCTCACCATAAATGTGAAGGTAAGATTGCTAAGCAACCTGTCTCTGTTTTATTTGACCTAGGTGCTAGCTTAAGCTACGTTAGTCCTAAGGTGGTAGATAAATGTCAACTACCGAGTAATAAATTTTCAAAACCATGGTTAGTTCAACTAGCCATGAGAACAAAAATAAGGGTAACCGCAAAGATAGAATGTTGTCCCATAATGATTTCGGGACAACCTATTTACATAGACCTCAATATATTGCCTTTGGATTCTTATGACATACTAATCAGGATGGACTGGTTAGAAAGGTGTTGGTCCTTAGTGGACTGCAAACAAAAAACTGTCAGTTTTATTGTTGAATCGGGCAAAAGGGAGGAACTCCAAGGCATTAAAACTAATACCAAGTTACGTCCCATTACTGCTAGTCAGCTAGGAAGATGTATTAGAAAAGGTTGCCAAATATATGTTGTTCAGGTGGGATTTACAAACACTAAAAATAAGATGACCTCTCTGGAAAATATTCTTGTTATTCAGGAATTTGTTGATGTGTTTCCAGAATCCATTCCAGTTCTACCACCAAAGTGTGACATTGACTTCACCATTGAGTTAATTCCGGGTGCAACCCCTATATCCAGAGCCCCTTATCGCATGAGCATACCTGAATTAACAGAACTCAAAATGCAGCTTTAGGAGCTTTTAGATAAAAAGTATATCCGGCCCAGTGTGTCCCCTTGGGGAGCCCCCATATTATTCATATGAAAAAAGGATGGGACCTTGAGATTATGCATCGATTATCGACAACTAAACAAACTAACCATCAAGAATAAGTATTTGTTACCACGTATTGATGATTTTTACCAAGTACAAGGAGCCAAGGTATTTTCGATTTAAGATCCGGTTATCATCAAATAAGGATAAAGGAGGAAGATATTTACAAGACAACGTTCCACACTCGCTATGGTCATTACGAGTTCGTGGTATTTTCATTTGGCCTTACTAATGCCCCAACCACATTCATGAGTTTGATGCATGGTATTTTCTAGCCCTACCTTGACAAATTTGTGCTGATTTTCATAGATGATATCTTAATATATTCTAAGAATCAGGAGGAGCATAAAGAACATCTAAAAATAGTATTGCAAACATTAAGGGAAAATCAGTTATATGCCAAATTCAACAAATGTGACTTTTTCAAGGATCAGATCTAGTACTTGGGTCACGTTATATTAGCAGATGGCATTGCAGTGGATCCAGAAAAGATCAAAACAATCATGGAATGGATAGCTCCAAAGAATGTCGCTGATATCCGATCATTCTTGGGATTAGCTGGGTATTACCATAGATTTATTAAGGGATTTTCAAAAATCACCTTTCCAATGACCTCCTTACAGAAAAAGGGGTGCACTTTCCACTGGACAGCAGAGTGTCAACAGAGTTTTGAAAAACTAAAACACCTACTCACCACCACACCAGTGTTAAAAGTGGCAGATCCGGAAAAGTCTTTCGTGGTTTGCACAGATGCAAGCAAAGAGGGCGTTGGTGGGGTGCTGACACAAGAAGGAAAGGTGATTGCTTATGAATCTCGAAAGTTGAAGGAATATGAACAACGATATTCAGCCTATGATCTTGAGTTGACAGTAGTGGTGCATGCACTTAAAATGTGGCAACATTACTTGCTAGGGAAGAAATTTTTGCTGCTAACAGATCATAGTAGCCTTACAATTTTTTTAGACAATCTAGCTTGAACGCTCGACAGGCCAGATGGACAACCTTTCTAAGTGAATTCGATTTTGAAATGAAACATTTAAAAGGGAAGGAAAATCGTGTTGCTGACGCACTAAGCAGAAAGTTACATTGTATCTATGAGGTTCAGATGAGAAAAGTAAGTTCAAATATTCTTGAAATCATAAAAGAAGCAACTAACATAGACCCAGAATATTCCTTCCTTTGGTACAAACAAAAGAAGCTTTGCTGAAAAATGAAAAGTCAGAATTTGAAATAAATTCCGATAATCTCACTTTTAAGAATAGAATTGACATTCCTAACCAAAGTTCGGTTAAAATTTTTGTGTTGGATGAGTTTCATAGGAAGCCTTGTGCTCACCACCCTAGTTATCAGGAATTTTTTTTAGCCATCAAGAAAGGGTACTTTTGGCCCAGATTGAAGAAGAATATTACAGAATATTTGTCCAAATGTTTGGAGTGTCAGCTGGTAAAGGCAGAGCACCTGCATCCAGCTGGGTTGTTGCAACCATTGCCCTTTACGGAATGGAAATGGGAGACTATATCCTTAAATTTCATCATTGGCTTACCCCACACAAGGAAACGACATGATTCAATTATGGTGGTAGTAGAAAAATTTAGTAAAACAAGTCACTTCATACCGGTGAAGTCCACATACAAAACCTTGGAAATCACGGACATATTTGTGAAGGAAATTTTTCGCCTACATGGGATACCCAAAACAGTGATTTCAAATAGGGACGTGAAATTTACTTCCACCTTTTGGAAAAATATATTTTCGGGTTTAGTTACTTAGGTCCAATTTAGTACCGCTTACCATCCCCAAACGGATGGACCAATTGAACCAGTAAACCAGGTATTGGTAGACATGTTACGCATGTTTGTGATGCAGCAACCACACAAGTGGGAGGATTACCTCCATTTAATGGAATTTGCATATAATAATGGACATCACGAATCGCTAGGCATGAGCCCCTTCGAGGTGTTGTATGGAAGAAAGTGCAGAGTGCCCATACACTGGAATAACCCATTTAATAAGTTCGCAGTGGGTCCTGACATGCTAGCTGAAATGGAGGAGATAGCGAGGAAGATTCAACAAAATTTGAGGGCAACCCAAGATAGGCAGAAAATGTATGTAGATAAAAAGAAGACCTACAGGGAATTTCAACCAGGAGATCATGTTTATCTAAGAGTGAAGCCCCAGAAAAGTTCATTGCAGTGGTAGGGTTGTGCTAAATTAGCACCTCGATACTGCGGCCCCTTTCAAGTCTTGGAATGAGTTGGACCGGTGGCCTATAAGCTTGCGCTACCAAGCCACATTTGGGTCCACAATGTATTTCATGTATCTTTACTAAAAAAGTATGTGTATAACCCTCAACACATTATTGACTGGGAAAATATTCAGGTAAAGAGTTAAGTAGGGTTAAGAGCATATATATTGTTTTGGTTTTAAGAAAATGGAATATAACTGAGAATTATTTTGTGGTGCAGGTCGAACTGGAAGGAGAGTTCCTGGCAGAACCTCTTCGTATTCTCGATCAGAGAGAAACCAACTTGCAGAAGCGAGCCATCACCCAGGTTAAAGTGCAATGGAAGCACTTTGGCCTAGAAGAGGCCACCTGGGAAGAGGAGGAATTTATGTGAAAAGCTTATCCGACATTGTTTTCTAAAGGAAGAGAGAACACTAGGGACGGTGTTCCTCATATGGGGGGGAGATGTAACACCCCAAAATTGCATTAAAATTACTGAGAATTACTAAGTAAATCTTCACTAGATGTTAATTTAAGTTTTAATTCATTTTGATGTTTAACATTAAATGACTGAGGCTGAAAGGCCAAGAAACATTTATTATGGTTATCTTGTGATTACCTAAATTATCGGTAACACTATTTTAACAAGAATAAAGTTGTTTTGTTTTAGTTAAAAGAAATGATTACCAAGAAACAGTTACCCTCTGCCTAAAAAGGGAAATATAGGGAGGGGAAATGGGCAAGAAAATCCATCCTAGAGCTGGGTGGAATAAACCAGTTGGAAGGTTGCTCAATATAGTCAAACAGATAGTACTGAGATAGAGGCTAGACAAGAATCCATAGGCCCATGGTATTGACTATAATTGGATATAATCCAGCGTGGAAGGTAGAAAGTGCTCGGGGGAGAGTATGGATGTGATTGTCAGACTCGTGGCTGGGAGGATAGACTTTCTGAAAAGTATTATTATTATTATTATTGTTGTTGTTGCCAGATAACAGGTAAGTATGATAAATAACCTCCAACATTTAGTATTGGTATGTGTATTTTTCTTTGGACTTACAGGATAATAAATGCGTAATATAGAATGTTTTTAAAGATGATAGACTGCAGATGCTATCATTAACTTGTAGGTTAGACAAATAAATGAAACAGAGGGCTCACTTATGTGTGAAAACCCCGAAATATATGATGGACAATGGAGCGGATATAGTGGAATTAATTTCTTTTCAAATCCAAAATAGGAGATAATTCCTAAACTGTATTACTAAATATAACCTAACAGTAAAATGAAGGAATTACAAATATCTTTCTAACAGACTCTAGAATAAACATGAATATTATTAGAATAACAATTTGAAAGGTTGAATACATGTTAACCAATTCTCCTACTCTGAGTTAAGTAAAGAACAATTCAATATATATATCATGACAATAAAAACCCTCGGAATAATCTTTCCCCATAAGATTCTACGTAATAAATAAATGTAGGTATAGATAGGAAATCACTATAAATAGTTTGGCTGGACCCGCATATCCGAATATATATATATATATATATATATACTGTGTACATATGAATAAGGTTGTAGGACCTTGAATCCCGTAGTATTGAGACAAAATGAATATATTATATTAACAATTGTATTAAACAACAAATACGCATAACTTAACAGTTCAGAGCAATCTAAGAAACATCAAACACTATCCGAGAGGCCACCTAGAGGCACTGTCGACTCTTGCATGCATTTAAGAAGGAATTCATCCGATCTTTCTTTAAAACAAAACTCAAACCTTGGAACCAGTCACAATATCAATACATTTAAATTTACAACAAAAAATAAGAGCATTTGACAACCAAAGCACATATTTTGATTAACTTACAACAAAAATGAGAAGTTTATGTGTGCATAACTTAATCATAATGAGAATAACCCTCCATGAAACCTTGTAATGACAGGCCATAACAAACTATCAAAGATCTCAGCGCCAACCTATAAAACAACCGGAAGGCTATAAGCCCTTATGAAATTAATGGCTGTGGACTCAAACTTTAGGTTTCCCATAAGATTGCTTACTTGTCATAAAACACCATGGATTAGTAAAATCAGTGCAGACAGAAACCCTTCCAGTGTAATAATGAGTTTCTTAATGATAACATGATTTCTTACCTGGAGTTGAGGCATCCTCATGCTGAATCGATAATTTGCAGAATGACGAAGGGTTTTAGTGACAATCTGGAAGCAAAGAGTAAGAATACATAAACCAACATTAAAACTATATGGAAAAGGAATTTGCAATAAACATTGTGGCCATGGAAAAATTACCTTTATCTGGTGTCTCAGGGCGCTAGTTTCCTTCCACCACCTCTGCAACCTTGGAATCCATGCTTGTAAAATGATGTCAAACCTTAGGACATGTGGTGGGCTCTAGTATTGCAGCAATGATGCTGCAACTCCTGGGACTCCCTTCTTTACTTTTATCAACTCGGGAGTTCGTAACAAACTTGGAAGCGACGATATTATATGCACAAGTACTAGCTCTTACTGCAGGCTGTCACTTGATCAGCTGGCACAAGTTTGCTAGGAGCTTAAGCCAACTTCTATGAGTTCTTAGAAGAATCTTTTAATTATGATGGATGAAAGCTAACTCAAAAGAGGCTAATCTACTTGCAGAAAGAAGTTGAAAGTTGAAAGGAAATGCAAACCGTAGTTTTATCAACTAACCCTATTGGTGCAAGAAAAGAGATGAAAGCTGTGAAAGTGGATGCCATTGACTCTTGGAAAGGTAAAATGCATGTGACTAAGCTACTTCTGAAGTAAAATCTAGAAAGAAACATCCTTTTGTATTTTTGAGTAATCTTGCAGAATTATTATGCATATGCTTTAACTGTTTTTTACTATGCAGAGGTTGATTGGCAAAATGAAATGGAGTGGGCGCTTGCAAGAGGTTGGGAAGGTGAGAAGAGGGCATAAGTGGTCCCTAGCACCCTTCTAGAGAGTTTCACAGTGATTAGATCTCGAAAAAACTACTCATGTGAACTTCTACAGGAAGTCTGCAGGGGTTCTACTAGATGTTCTATAGGAAGTTCTATAAGAATAGCCGAAAGAGGATTTTAGAGGGTTGATGGAGGAAAAACGGTGGGAAAGTGGAAATGAAGGATGGATAAGGATGTCAAGGGGTCTAGGACCTGGTAAATGAAGCTAAGGAGTGATGAACATGATTGGATTTGTTCAAGGATGGAAAGGGCAATGTTGCACAAAGATGTAGAAATTAGGGCAAATTGGAAAAGTGTGGCAAATGAAGGGAAGGAATCTTGAATTAGGGGTTGGAACAAGGTGTGTGATGAAGGAAGGGTAGGTAGGGATGTATTACAGGTGCTTTGCACACTAATTCCAAAACTGACCGAATAAAGACTAGAAAAACCAGAGATCTATCTATTTTGACCTAATCTGACCTAAAAACTAGAAACATGATGAACATAAGTTTATAGACAGGAAATCATGCAAGATAACTATGGAAACTAAGCAAGAATAGATCTAAACATTCAAGTAGAACTGATATCAACTTTTCCAACTCAAAATCTAACACTAGCAGTAGCACTGGAAGGAAAAAACAATGTTTTTGTGGCAGCAAGTATGCCTTGGTCTCAGCTCATGGTCCCAAGGAGAGAGAGATGAGATCAAGGACTAATTGATGGCCTTTTTGAAAATATTTTCTGTTACCAAATTTTCAAATAAACCTGAAGCATGAAAAACTATCTTAATCATCAAAAACAACCTAAGTAACAAAGCAAGAATTTGACCTAAATAACAAAAATTACTCTATGAATGCAACAAATAAACATAAAAGTACACAAAGGAGGTACTAGCACTTTGGTTTGGCCCAACCCAAAGAGCTACAACCTCCTAAGAAAGATCAGAGCTGGTGCAAAGCTGGATTCATCTTTATTGACCAAAAAATAATAGTTACATCCCAAAAACTGTCTACAAGAAAAAACTCGAAAATGTGCTAATACAGAGCTGCACTAAAGTGCAAAAATAGACTAAAAAAATGACTAATCTACTGACTAAAATTTGACTAACAAAACTGAGGCCCTAAGCCTTCTTATTTATACAAATTAAGGATCCCAACAGTCCTCCTAAACTTTAGGAACTCGGTTGCCAAAACTTGCAATTAACAACAACTTTACTAGCCCTGCTCGGCTGCCCTTGTGATCATCGATGTGGTGGCCCTTGAACTCCAAGCTACTGGTGGAGAATTCAAGGTAAGGGATCATAAATGAAGGGGTCACCCTCCTACAAATCCTCTCCCTTGTTCTTCCACGAATTTGGCTGCCAAGTGCTCATTAAACCTTTGATTTTGTCTCAAAATTGACCAAAAATCTGCATAAAGCACACATTAGACTTTTGGCATAATTACTAACCCAATTCACTCTATTAGCATAAATATAATAAAAAACATGCAATAAACTAATGAGAATGGTGGATTAAGTCAAATTAGGAGGCTAAATGAGCTCATATAATTACCCATTTCCGGGGCTCATCAACATGTATGTGGTTGAACCCCCCAAAACAGTGTTAAAATCCTCAAGGCTGAGAAAATAAACCCTCAGTACATTAAGGTTATAGATATACCTACTCTGGGAGGTTCCAACTTCATCACCATTTCAAACCAGATCATACCATGCGTAGCGATTAGTACTGTAGAGAACCCCAGCCACAACAGAGCAATGTGGGAGACACAAGCAACAGTAACAATGAACCACCA
Source organism: Pinus tabuliformis (assembly GCA_031772625.1). NCBI lineage: Eukaryota > Viridiplantae > Streptophyta > Pinopsida > Pinales > Pinaceae > Pinus > Pinus tabuliformis. The sequence continues at coordinate 572,690,020 of CM062815.1, forward strand.
GAGGCGCAGATGCGAGAGGTCGGTTAGAGAAACAAACTCTAGCCATTTCCCACCATTAGATCGACAGAAGAAGATTAACAATGCTAGAATAAGACATATGGCAAGATAGGACACCAGTACCACACCTCGGTCAGGTTGCTCACCGCATGTCATCACATGCGAGTGCCAACCAAGCGAGTTGTGCCTTAGATAAATGTGTTCATTAATGTTAGAGTATCCCTGTTCGGATTTTTCCACTTGAACATTAAAGACCAACTTGCAATCACATACGAACGGTTTAAACTTTCATAAATATCTTGAATACATATATGTATGCATGCTCAAGGGTCATTATGGGCCGATGTTTATAATCTTTAGGATTGCAGGTGTATAATATTAATTTTTTTTTTGTATTTATTTTCATTTCGATATAATTATAAGTTTTATGTGAAAATTGTCGTTTAGCTATTACACCATGAACTTCCTTCAAAGGTTTAATCATGTTCTTGTAACAACCTTCAGAATTTATACGGAAACCCTAGATCTGTTGCTGAACTTTTTTCTGTGTTTCTTCACAGGATTTCATGGAAAATATACCTTTGTTACTTTTGCAGATTCAGAAATTGATCACCCAAAATCATACAAATAGAAATGCAAAATCCACTTTCACAATGAAATCAATTTGTTTTCAATTTATTTTAACCCAAAAATGTACATAATCCCGAAAACTAAAAGAAAAATGAAAGGCAACTCCACAAACGGTCGTGAATCCCCTTTGTTAATTCACATTCCAGAATATACATCTATTTAATTCATTAAATACCAATATAAATATCTAAATATATATCTATATATATATCTATATATATATATATATATATATATATATATATATATATATATATATATATATATATATTAATTAATTATTTTTAAATATAATTCTTATTTGTGGTTTAATTTTATTTGTCTTTAATGTAGTCATTATGAAATGTATATGTATTATTGAATTATATTTAATCTAGTACTGGGGTTTTCGTAGTGCATTATATTTACGCCGTAAGGCGTTCTTATGTGAAAACAACTCCTTTGCTGCCCTCGTGTCCTCTGTTTGCGCCGTTCGATTTCATGTTAGACGATTAGATTCTGATAGGCCGTTGATTTGAATTGCAAACCGCTTTAACTAAGTGGCAACGGATCGACCTTGGTTAGTGGGGCATGAATCCAACCGCCTTCATGCACAAAATTTCGTTATAGGTGGCCGCAGTATTCAACAACTGTTCCATTCTGCTGCGCTGCTGGCCACAGTTTTCGACAACTATTCAAAGAAGATTTATTTCAAGCGACAGGTTCCTTTTACAATTTATTTCAATCGACAGGTTCGTTTACAGTTGCCTGATCATATTTGTTAGTGTTTGGGGGATATCGATAATAAAGTTTGTTGGGGATAGATTTAACTCTCGAATTGTGAATGACTTCAGACTCAAATTTTTTAAATCTCAGGGTTGGATCAGTTCTGGTGTACACACAAGCAAACATTTCTCAACTGATTCCACTCAGTTAGGTTATATGCGTCATTGTTGCAGTTTAGATCTTGTTGTCACTGGTTCACCTGCTACATTGTATTGTTGAGTCACTCTGTATTGGGCCCATTAATTTCCAAATTATTTAATGACAATAGAAGCCTGTGATAGGTTTGACAGGCAAGCCCTGGTTGGAATTCATGATATTCTCTGGCAAATAATGGAAGAAGTGCCGCTAGGCTCTATTCGAAAACTCTTCTCCCTTACGGAGCCTATTGGTAGAAATGTTGCAGCTTTCTTTGCTCCTGTTGAAATATTGAACCCCATTTCCATCACCAGTTACAGGTTGGGACATTTCACCACGGCCAAGTGTGTTGTAGGGGACAGATTGCGTTGATGCCTTCAATATCAATGGTATTATAACTTTGCTCGAGGATGATAATAGTCTTGATGTTTGGTTGGCAATTTACAATGTCGATAATTTGTGTACGGAAATCGGAAAGGTTTACCCAAACAGAGCCAAGGTGTGCATCTCAGATACCTATTTTAAGCGTTCCTTGGACGGTGGCCTTGCCATCCGTGTCCACAACCCTAACAACATCCAGACGTTGACTAATCAGTAAGTTCACATGTATTCCTATTTTGAATAATGAATATTGAATGTGCTAACCATAAAGCTGTCGTATCATTAATCCCATTCATTTGTTAATTGTATCACCGTTCTAATGAGGTTTCTTCATTTTTGTTAATTCTAACAATGTTCCAGCGAGGGTTCACTTATGCTCCGATTTGGGATGTCAACAGAAGCAAGTTTGTTGAATTTCCATTAAAATAATTTCATTACTGCTCAAACCCAACGCCCAACTCTACGACATTCTCTCGCCCAGCTCCACTACATTCTCTCTGACTCCAAGTTTTTCTACTCAAATCTAAGCAGATCATGTCGTAATCTAACAACAGGTTTCCATGTTTTTTATATTTATTAATATGTTATTAATCTATAGAGGTATTTGAAGTTGAGAAAACAAATATGTTTTTTCCTATACAGGTATTTGAACTTGAGAAAAAAAAAATATGTTTTTTCCTATTAAGTTATATGCAAGTTTAGTTCTTCCAAACTGATTACAAATTTAAAAATCATAACTGACCTTGAAAAGGGAAATGTATTTCCTATTAAGTTATGCGCAAGTTAAGTTCTGCGAAACTAATTACAAAGTTTAAAATCATAATTGTATTTGAAAAAAATATATGATTTTCCTATTAATTTATATGCAAGTTTAGGTCTGCGAAATAGATTACAAATGTCAAAATCAAAATTGACTTAGAAAAGGTGAGAATACAGAGTTACAAGCAGTGGGTACAGTTCTTTCAGAAGATGTGAAATGACATCGACGGGATTTCCTTTGAACACGAGAAAACAAGATCCTCTTTGTCTCAAACTACCATCAAGATCAGCAATGCATTGCAATAAAAACCGAATTCTATTGATACCCACATGGGCACAACCAGGAGAAGGTGCATTTGCGTCAGGTTCCAAGAACCATGGATCCAAAAGAAACACAGGAAGCACATGCTTGGCATTCTGGCATGCATATTCCAAAGATGTATTATCATGAATCCTCACACCTTTTCTGAACCATATTAGAGAATTCCCTTCCATTATTTTCTTGTTAGCAATGCTGGTAGCTTTGTAGAGGGCAACGGTATTTTGAAGACGTATTGTGACAATATCATCAAACGAACTTTTTATAACTATAGTTTTACAATATGTTTATTAAATGAGTTTTATTTAATTAAAATGTGTTTGTATGTGATTTTATATATGCATTGAATTTAGATTTTAGAAAATAAGCCTTTTCCATTTAGTTTAAATTAAAGAGTTTAAAACTAAGTAATTGTTTTTAAAAGTGTAAAGGTACACTAAAAGAATAAAAGATTTGGGAAAATTATCTTGCCACTTACTCCAATGCAAGAATTGTTAAATGTTTCTATGAGTATATCTAGATCACACATATCTAAAGCCATCCAAAGACCTTAAAAATGGGCATTTAAATCTCTGAAGACTCATGAGAAGAATTAGGCTGCTATTAGGATGGAAGAAGACATTTTGGGTATTATGTCATTGTGAGTTCCTTCGGTTAGGCTTCTATTAGGATGGAACAAGACATTTTGGGTATTCAAAAAGATGTCATTGTCAGTTCCTTCGGTACGGTCCACTCTTGGATCAAGAGGAATGGGAATGACAACATAGGAGGTGGTACTGGAGTAGAGTGATGCTCTTCGAGAGGTGGAAAGAGACACTATTTCAGGAAAAACAATATAATTTCGTTTTCTCGTTAAGTTAATTTCTATGCCAATTTTGAGCTTCTAGGTTCTAAGTTTTGTAAATACAGAACCGTGATAATATAAAAGTCCTTTTAGAAGAAAAATAAGAAATTTAAAACAAATGCGTAGCACATCTCACTTGTGGTGAATGCTATTACATAAAAAATTTTGGAATAGGAGTTATCTTCTAAAGTAGACAATCTTGAATTCACCAACCAATTTCTAGTTCGTGCCTTTCAAATTCTCATCACCATTGTGATTTCATTCTTGGGCTTGCGAATAAAAGTATTAATCCTTGAATGTTTCAAACTATTTCAGGCTTGGTCTTGCCAATAAAACTATCAATCCTTGAATGTTTCAAAACACCCTTGAATGTTTCAAATCACCGTGAAAGTCCCCATAATTTCCCATTTTGGAGTAAAAGCAACACTAATGACATTGATTTTGACCCATGTTTTGATATACACATCTAGTCCATGAGATTGATTAAAATAAGGCAACACAAAAGCAATATTACTCCATGATTAATATACAAGAATTAAATATTTCCTTATATTCAAGGTGAAGCTCCATCACATCTTTGGGTTTCTATTCTCTCTTTTAAAATATTATAATATAGTATAATCATAATAAAAAATACTTACATATTAATAATATATATTGAAATTTTACATAATAGATATTAATTTTTTTATTATAAATTCACTTTAAAACATCTAAATATAAAAAAATATATATATTATATATATAATTTTCTACTATTTTTATAGATTTATTTTTTAAAACTCAATAAAACTTATTTTTATAATAAATTAATTTAGAAGCCAATGATAAATAAAATTATCTCAAGATTTAAAGGCTAGAATCATTCTTTTTCCATTGAGGATTAGAATCTTTTTTTCACTGCACTTTCTAGCAAATTCCATGAAGTTGCAGTGTGCCACCTGTCAAAAATACTTATATATTAATAATATATATTAAAATCGTGTATAATAAATATCAATTTTTTATTATAAATTGATTTTAAAACATTTAAATATAAAAATATAAATTATTATTCTAATATTTTGATAATTTTATTTTTTGAAACTCAATAAAACTTAATTTTATGATAAATTTATTTAAAAACCAATGAAAAATCAAAATATCTCGAATTTTAGATATTAAAATCTTTATTCTTTCATCTAAAATAAAATTTATAAAACTTTAAAAAACAACACACTTCCTAACTAATTCTATGACAATTACCAATTCTATGACCATTATGACAATTACCAATTCTATGACCATTACTGTGCCACAGGTTAATTTTAATGTAAAAAAAGAAAGACTAAAATACACCAACCTTATTGCTAAAATTTAACCAAACACCTCAATACAGTTCTACACGTTTATTGAATAGTATATCTTTACGCCCTAAGGCGTTCTTATGTGAAAACAACTCCTTTGCTGCCCTCGTGTCCTCTGTTTGCGCCGTTCGATTTCATGTTAGACGATTAGATTCTGATAGGCCGTTGATTTGAATTGCAAACCGCTCATGCACAAAATTTCGTTATAGGTGGCCGCAGTATTCGACAACTGTTCCATTCTGCTGCGCTGCTGGCCACAGTTTTCGACAACTATTCCATTCTGTTGCGCCGTTGTTAGCTTAAATCAAATTCTGGTGCACCCCCGTTAGTTTAAATCATATTCTAGTGAGACGAATCCCATAACAACGAGCGATGGGATGGACCCTGCTCACTGAGCATGGTTGGTCTTCCAACACTGCAGAGTGGATGGAACCAAAGAATATACGAGGGATTTCAATTCCAATCCGGATGTTCACAGAGTGTGGCAGACTGTGGAAAATGTATCAAGAACAATATTATTGAATTCTTATTTTGGCAAACTCATCGAACCCCAGGGGTGATGCCTGCAACCGATCCTTTGCTTCCAACTGTGGTTCTAAATTCCTCCACAACCTTCTGTGCATATGACGGTCACCCATCGCAACAAGAATGGCTCTTTTCTATGCCGAATATCAGAATTATGGACCAAGGGCCAAGTTCTCTCGAAAAGCTATTGGCACCCTGGGGAAGACATTCTCTGCTCTCGTACAAAGGTAGCGAGAAAGAAGGCCTATGTTTTGTTGAATAATAATAGTTATTGTCAAAGCTTTTCTGTTTGTCTCCCCTTAACTGTTTTTAAGATTGGATAGCTTACACAATTTGGTAAAATAGCTATTTTAATTGGCTAAATTACTTCGCAACCTATAGTTATGGTTATTTATGAATTTAGTTTAGCATGGTAATTGTTTGAATTCCACCCTTCGCTGGAAAGTTCATTCGACAACTTTCATATTCTCTCTCCTTACTAGCATTGTAAACTGACTGCATGTGCATTGGTTTTGCCCTCGGTGGGCACTTTCTGGTTGACCCCTCTTGTGCTAATTTTCCTGCTCAAGAAGACCCCTTTCACCCCTTGCAGCCTGTTGTATGCAATTTTTCCTATCTATCTTGTGAAAGCATCACTTTTAAGGCAAAAAATGTTAATGCTGGCACGGTTGAGAAAGGGCAGTGCACAGGAAGGGGCTATGCTGATAAACTTTGCTAGGTGCTAGGGATTGGCTTGACTCAACGACCTGCAAAATTTCTCCCATTAGCATTTAATAAACTGTTGTAACTTGTGGTAGACAGGCATTATGGTAATGAGCTTCCCTTCTTTGATTCTGTATAAACTCGTATTTTCAACGATTTTCTTTTCTCCTGGTTAACGATAAATTAAACTCAGGTCAATGGAATTGTGGTTCAATGGGCAGGGAAGTGGCTTCTCCAGAAACCCACCAGGGTACCAGTTCGTCTATGCAAGTAGGTCACTATGAGGTTTGCCCCTCATCGCTTTCAGGAAGTTGAAAAAACCTGTTACTCACTGAGCTAGGATTTTTGTTTTTGAAAGTGTTTCTTAATCAAGAGAAGCATTACAATATGTCCAAAGAGGTTGGGCACCACAAACAGTAGCAACACAATCCTGAAGGGGTGAACCATTGAACGGAGGTTCATCTAAGCAGCTGCCACAAGGGGTATTCTTCTGGGAAAATCACCCAAGAATTGCACCTAGCCCTATCCCCTTATCCATTATCCATGCCTCCAGGGAAATGAAACCTTGATGGGTGACCTGACATGCCACCATCTTCGCCTTTACTGAACCATAACCTCATTGATAGGCCTGGACTTTTTGTCTGTTTTTTCATGGTAAAACATTTTGCTCAAGTATAGAAATATGATACAATACCCATACCTTAGCCTTATGTGGGCACTTTAAAATGATGTTATTCTTCTCATTTCGATCAATTTCATCAAACTTTTCTCCTATAATGAGATTCTCAAGGAGTTGTGACACCAAATCCCCTACATGATCATGTCTTGCACCATCTAATAAAGAAATTTTTTCACCTTCCTCATCCTTTTCCTTATCATCAGCAGATGAAGCCTTTGAACCCTGCTTGCTCTTCTCCTTATCAATCACACATAAAAACTTTACACATTCCTTGTCCTTTGCATCCTCAAGTCTTCCACCATTGGCAATGGCCTCTAGAAGATTAATCACAAAACCTGCACCTGTAATGTTGCCCTTACCATTTCGGCACGTTTTCCCCCTAGATTTCTTCACTTTACCACCTGTTTTGATTGCATGTTTCTTCTCGAACCGTGGACTGATACGCTTGATCTTGGGATTATTTTCAAGACCTGGCATGAATTCGTCCGGTCCCTGGAAAATCAGCTTAGCATCATGAATGCCAGAACGTTTCATGTCAACCCTGGAGTTGACATTCAAACTAACGTTTGCCGCTTTTGAGATAAGCCTGGCAGACCTCCTTGGTGGCTCTTCTCTTCAAGAGAGACAAGACCATGCAAGACTTAATAACATATATAAAGTACTCTAGGTCTGATCCATAAGATTTCAAAAGATAATCCCTGCAAGTTATCAGAATCCCTTCCCCCAACTCACAAAAACAGATACCTATCGGTTTCTATTAGTTTATGTTCTTGTCACATATAATCTATGCTTGAGTTTATATTTCAAATCATTCTACACTTTTCGGTGTGGGTATTGGCCACCTCAAAAATTTTACAAAGGAATTTATTTAAACTATTTTATTTGTAGTTATTTACATACCTTATAACATGTCCTGGAAAAAAAATTCAAACATAAACATGGTTTTCAATTTCATTTTGCATCAATGATATACAATACATGCCTTCACCTCTTAGTTGGGGTTTAAGGTTCTTTAAGTTATTATGTTTTGGATACCAATCAATATTGAAGTCTTTCAAATTGTTTAGTTAATAAGTTACCATGTTTGGATACCAATCAATGATTTTTTAACGCTTGGGATTTATGTACCCAAGTTTTGTTTAATTAATTAAGTTATTATATTTTGGATAACAATCAATCTTGAAATATTTCGAATCCGATCTTTCTTATTATTTCTACGCTACATCGTTTTTATAGTTTAGTTTTTACCAAAAGTATTCCTGTTTATCAAAAATTCAGTTGGATGTCATGGATTATTTTCAATGAACATAACACTTTGAATCCTCGTTGATTTTGGTAGGGACATGAATTCAAATGATTTATCAAGAAGTATTCATCCATCTTTGAGTAATCTTACAAAACTCTACTGGTTCCACCCCCAGTTAAAATGCTTCAGTTGGATGTCATACATTATTTTCAATGAACATAACACTTTGAATCCTCGTTATTTTGGTAGGGACATGAATTCAAATGATTTATTAGGAGGTATTCATCCATCTTTGAGTAATCTTACAAAACTCTACTGGTTCCACCCCCAATTAAAATGCCACTCAGTTCCTGCTGCGTTATCTCTTTTAAGTCATTCTGTTTCCTCCCCATTTTCAATTACAAGCCCACCTTCAATCGCATAAAACACTCATACTCTGTTAGTCAATGTACACCTAATTCAATAACCCACAACTTCAACCCCTTTTAGATCACCTTCAAAAACCTGGGTATTTCTCAGTTGATATATGCATAGCACAAAAACAACATTCTCAAGGATTTGGGTAAGCAAACTCTTTCAATGGCATCCATGCTCTTGTTCACCTTTCTGATTCAGCAAGTGCAGTTCACACCATCTTTAGCAATTACTCCAATCCTAAAGATTTCACAAGAGTTGCAGGCTTTGGAAGACAAGTCAGAGTGGAAAACGAGAATCCTTACAAGGTCTGGGCCATCCCCATCTCCTTCAGATAAATCCTTTAGGGACCTATGGTGCCTTGATGATAGGATTGTGACTATAGTAGAGGACATCTCTTCCCCAAACATCTTGAATTTTGGCATAGGATTAACAGTGGGTTCCAGGCTTCCTCGTCAACTCTTTGGTGGGCAGCAGTCCAGGTATGGGAATCAGTTTTTTGTATCGAAAGAGGGCTATCAGGCAGCCCTTTTGAATACAATTGATGCCATCAAGAAATGCATTGTTAGGGAAGACGGATGCAATAACGTGCCTGGTTTGACAGATGGCCTGTACTTTTGAACTCTTGCGACATCCATTGCTGGGGTTGTGTGTTTAGGTTTGCTACCCGGCTTAGCACTCAGGGCAGAGTGGAGGGTTCATGGCAGTGGGTTGTTCTTCTTTCTCCTCTGTGGCTATTGTTATTTGCTTCCTTTTGGATACTTCCAATTGTACACCCATCTTTGGAAAATCACCTATTGAGAAAAAATGATTTAACTTTGATATAAAAGTCTGGGAATTTTTTATTTTGCAGAAGTTCAGGGCTCAAATGCAACTCATGTTTATTAGTATCCTCAGGAGGGTTGCAATGGCTTCTTATAATTTCTTTCAATGTAGCCTTATGTTAAGGGTTGTCCCTGTGGCTTAACCTGTCTCTCTTATATGGGACTATTAATCCACTGTTTTCATCGAAGGAAATGGGGATATAACACTGAGAGTGATCATGCAGGACTGCATCGATTAATGGGTCTCCTTCACATATCCACCATGCTTTGTAGTGAGATGGAATTAGTTCTCATTGCTGTAATTGATTCTGTGTTCTCTCGCCAAAACAATACTATAATTCGCTGTAAAGTTCCCAAGTCTGACATTATCTGTGCTCAGCAACCCTGTTATTTTGTTATTCTTGTTTTAGTTACATTCAGCAGAGAATAAATTTCATTTTGATTTGTGTAAAATAAACCTTTTATTGCAGGCATTATTGGAATAAATAAAATAATTATTTTTGCATGAGATTCCAAGTGTCACTATTGAAAATTTCTATAAAAGAGGGAGAAAGCTAGTGAGAAAGGGAGTTTTTGAACAACCTACTATTGGATTAATATCCTAATGACATTATGTACTTAGGATAACTATCAATATTTGTGGTGATTTTAGTAAAAATGGATGTCATGTTCTTCTGTTCATCTCCTCAGTGGGTATTGAATTCCCGTCTTCATCATAATGTTTGTAATATTTATTTCTTTCTTTCGTAGGCTTTGGCGTCCTACTTTTGTAAGATTTATTTCTTTCTTTTGTAGGCTTTTGCTTTTAATTCCTACCTTTCTGAGCTATGGTGCTTTAAAGGAAACTAGTCTTAGCCTTTTTCTCGATCTAGGTGGTTTGTAAGGAATAAAAATAAGATGTGACATACCCTAGTAGATGTTGTTACCTTTTTCTCCAGCTAGGCATACTTATATTTGTTCCTTAATGTTATTGCATCTAGGGTTAAACTAGGAAAAAACTTACTAATCTCTAAAATTTTAAATGCATATATTCCTTAATGTTATTGCATCTAGGGTTAAATTAGAAGAGAACTCACTAATCTCTAAAATTTTAAATGCATACAATTAAGGTTGTGAAAGCATAGTAGTCAAAAAGGGCTCCAGATACAAACATTAAGACCTTAAATTATTTACAAAATGTAGGCCACCATTATACCATTTAATGGAAGAATAATGAGTACCCATCAACATCATTACCATAGGTTTCTCCCATAAAATGGTTTTGGGGTCAATGTCAATAGTGAAAATATCATCTACATAATAGTCAACATTTTTTATATCCGTTTTTCGTGGGATTGAATTTGAAGAGCCACACTTGATTCTTCTTTACCTTCACTATGTTAAGACAATTTAAGTACATATAGGTTATAGTTTTAATGTTATAGTTAACGTGTTAGGTATTAAAGTCTATGTATCCTAACATTTTAGGAGTTACAATGTGTTTATGATGAGAGTGTCAACCCTGGAGTTGACATTCAAACTAACATTTGCCGCTTTTGAGATAACACTGGCAGACCTCCTTGGTGGCTCTTCTCTTCAAGAGAGACAAGACCATGCAAGACTTAATAACATATATAAAGTACTCTAGGTTTGATCCATAAGATTTCAAAAGATAATCCCTGCAAGTTATCAGAAACCCTTCCCCCAACTCACAAAAACAGATACCTATAAGCTTCTATTAGTTTATGTTCTTGTCACATATAATCTATGCTTGAGTTTATATTTCAAATCATTCTACACTTTTCGGTGTGGGTATTGGCCACCTCAAAATTTTTACAAAGGAATTTATTTAAACTATTTTATTTGTAGTTATTTACATACCTTATAACATGTCCTGGAAAAAAATTCAAACATAAACACGGTTTTCAATTTCATTTTGCATCAGTGATATACAATACATGCCTTCACCTCTTAGTTGGGGTTTAAGGTTCTTTAAGTTATTATGTTTTGGATACCAATCAATATTGAAGTCTTTCAAATTGTTTAATTAATAAGTTATCATGTTTGGATACCAATCAATGATTTTTTAACGCTTGGGATTTATGTACCCAAGTTTTGTTTAATTAATTAAGTTATTATATTTTGGATACCAATCAATCTTGAAATCTTTCAAATTGTTTAATTAATTATCATGTTTGAATACCAATCAATCTTGAAATCTTTCGAATCCGATCTTTCTTATTATTTTTACGTTACATCGTTTTTATAGTTTAGTTTTTATATGATTGCGAAATTTAGCTCAATATGGTGCAGACTATTAAACATTTTACATTTTAAACTTTCATGAAATAGTGAACATTTTAAATTTTAAACTTTCATGAAATAGTGAATGGCTTTTTGCAGATGGGGGTACCTGAGTACATTTTTGTGATAAGTTGACACATTCTTATTAAAAAATATATGTTTAAATGATGAATGGAGTAAGATTGACATGTAATGCTCTGGTAAATAATTGATTATTTTACCTTAATTACATTATGGAGGTGGTTATCATTAAAGAGAATTAGTTTAGAAATTTAATACTTTGGTAAATAATTGATTATTTTACCTTAATCACATTATGGAGGTGGTTAACATTAAAGAGAATTAGTACAATTGATTATTTTACCTTAATTACATTATGGAGGGGTTATCATTAAAGAGAATTAGTTTAGAAATTTAATACTTTGGTAAATAATTGATTATTTTACCTTAATCACGTTATGGAGGTGGTTAACATTAAAGAGAATTAGTACATTATTTACAAAGCATCTCTCTCTCCCAACAAAAGACGAAGAATTTAATTTTGATTATCAGCCTAATCACATTAAGAAAATAGTTTTCCCTTCAGAATGTCAATTTAATAGTTTAGTTTTCCCTTCAGAATGTCAATTGTTTTGATCCTGGGTAACAACGTGTATAAAAATTCTCTTTTCTATTAAAATTCGAACAACATCACACTCTATAAAATCCCACTAAAAATATGCCTGTTTATCAAAAATTCAGTTGGATGTCATAGATTATTTTCAATGAACATAACACTTTGAATCCTCATTGATTTTGGTAGGGACATGAATTCAAATGATTTATCAGGAAGTGTTCATCCATCTTTGAGTAATCTTACAAAACTCTACTGGTTCCACCCCCAGTTAAAATGCTTCAGTTGGATGTCATACATTATTTTCAATGAACATAACACTTTGAATCCTCGTTGATTTTGGTAGGGACATGAATTCAAATGATTTATTAGGAGGTATTCGTCCATCTTTGAGTAATCTTACAAAACTCTACTGGTTCCACCCCCAGTTAAAATGCCACTCAGTTCCTGCTACGTTATCTCTTTTAAGTCATTCTCTTTCCTCTCCATTTTCAATTACAAGCCCACCTTCAATCGCATAAAACACTCATACTCTGTTAGTCAATGTACACCTGATTCAATAACCCACAACTTCAACCCCTTTCAGATCACCTTCAAAAACCTGGGTATTTCTCAGTTGATATATGCATAGCACAAAAACAACATTCTCAAGGATATGGATAAGCAAACTCTGTCAATGGCATCCATGCTCTTGTTCACCTTTCTGATTCAGCAAGTGCAGTTCACACCATCTTTAGCAATTACCCCAATCCTAAAGATTTCACAAGAGTTGCAGGCTTTGGAAGACAAGTCAGAGTGGAAAACGAGAATCCTTACAAGGTCTGGGCCATCCCCATCTCCTTTAGATAAATCCTTTAGGGACCTATGGTGCCTTGATGACAGGATTGTGACTATAGTAGAGGACATCTCTTCCCCAAACATCTTGAATTTTGGCATAGGATTAACAGTGGGTTCCAGGCTTCCTCGTCAATTCTTCGGTGGGCGGCAGTCCAGGTATGGGAATCAGTTTTTTGTATCGAAAGAGGGCTATCAGGTATCCCTTTTGAATACAATTGATGCCATCAAGCAATGCATTGTTCGGGAAGACGGATGCAATAACGTGCCTGGTTTGACAGATGACCTGTACTTTTTAACTCTTGCGACATCCATTGTTGGGGGTTGTGTGTTTAGGTTTGCTACCCGGCTTAGCCCTCAGGGCAGAGTGGAGGGTTCATGGTAGTGGGTTGTTCTTCTTTCTCCTCTGTGGCTATTGTTATTTGCTTCATTTGGGATACTTCCAATTGTATAGCCATCTTTGGAAAATCACCTATTGAGAAAAAATGATTTAACTTTGATATAAAAGTCTGGGAATTTTTTATTTTGCAGAAGTTCAGGGCTCAAATGCAACTCATGTTTATTAGTATCCTCAGGAGGGTTGCAATGGCTGCTTATAATTTTTTTCAATGTAGCCTTATGTTAAGGGTTGTCCCTGTGGCTTAACCTGTCTCTCTTATATGGGACTATTAATCCACTGTTTTCATCGAAGGAAATGGGGATATAACACTGAGAGTGATCATGCAGGACTGCATCGATTAATGGGTCTCCTTCACATATCCACCATGCTTTGTAGTGAGATGGAATTGGTTCTCATTGCTGTAATTGACTCTGTGTTTCTCTCGCCAAAACAATACTATAATTAGCTGTAAAGTTCCCAAGTCTGACATTATCTGTGCTCAACAACCCTATTATTTTGTTATTCTGGTTTTAGTTACATTCAGCAGAGAATAAATTTCGTTTTGATTTGTGTAAAATAAACCTTTTATTGCAGGCATTATTGGAATAAAGAAAATAATTATTTTTGCATGAGATGCCAAGTGTCACTATTGAAAATTTCTATAAAAGAGGAAGAAAGTTAGTGAGAAAGGGAGTTTTTGAACAGCCTACTATTGGATTAATATCCTAATGACATTGTGTACTTAGGATAACTATCAATATTTGTGGTGATTTTAGTAAAAATGGACGTCATGTTCTTCTGTTCATCTCCTCAATGGGTATTGAATTCCCTTCTTCATCATAATGTTTGTAAGATTTATTTATTTCTTTCGTAGGCTTTGGCGTCCTACTTTTGTAAGATTTATTTCTTTCTTTTGTAGGCTTTTGCTTTTAATTCCTACCTTTCTGAGCTATTGTGCTTTAAAGGAAACTAGTCTTAGCCTTTTTCTCGATCTAGGTGGTTTGTAAGGAATGAAAATAAGATGTGACATACCCTATTAGATGTTGTTACCTTTTTCTCCAACTAGGCATACTTATATTTGTTCCTTAATGTTATTGCATCTAGGGTTAAATTAGAAAAAAACTTACTAATCTCTAAAATTTTAAATGCATATATTCCTTAATGTTATTGCATTTAGGGTTAAATTAGAAGAGAACTCACTAATCTCTAAAATTTTAAATGCATACAATTAAGGTTGTGAAAGCATAGTAGTCAAAAAGGGCTCCAGATACAAACATTAAGACCTTAAATTATTTACAAAATATAGGCCACCATTATACCATTTAATGGAAGAATAATGAGTACCCATCAACATCATTACCATAGGTTTCTCCCATAAAATGGTTTTGGGGTCAATGTCAATAGTGAAAATATCATCTACATAATACTCAACATTTTTTATATCCGTTTTTCGTGGGATTGAATTTGAAGAGCCACACTTGATTCTTCTTTACCTTCACTATGTTAAGACAATTTAAGTACATATAGGTTATAGTTTTAATGTTATAGTTAACGTGTTAGGTATTAAAGTTTATGTATCCTAACATTTTAGGAGTTACAATGTGTTTATAATGAGAGTGTACTAGGGGTCATAATTTTTAGAATTCAATGTGTTAAAAATCATATTGCACTATGGTTTACTTAATAATAGAGTTATTCCCTTAAGAATTATAAGGTAATAAATGCCACTTTTTCTTAATGGTAATAGTGGCTAGAAGTTGCATTTTGGAAGGGTTTGTAATTCTAAAAGAGTGATCAAAGTATATTATGGTTTATATGGGATATGAGACATATAAGTATTTTGACTTTCATAACGGTTTTTAGTTAAGAGACACATATTGTATTTGATATTCTAGTGACCATAGTGGTGAAAGGTTACATTAAGAAAGGGAAACAATTAGTGGGGCTAATATATAGTGCAATATATAGGAATATCTAATAATAAATTCATTATAAGTATTTTTATTCTTTATGAAAGTTTTTTTTTCTTGTTGTTTTTGCGTTCTTCAATATATGCCTTATGGCGTTTCCTTTGCAACATTTGGTGCAAATGCTAGTAGATATCATTTTGGGATTCAACTGTGTTAAGTAAGTCATTCATCTATGACCATTTCCATGAGAGGTATTCATAACTAACTAATTTCTCATGATTTTTGACCATTCAAAAATCATGAGAAATTAGTCAGTTATGACTACCTCTCATGGAAATGGTCATAGATGAATCACTTACTTAACATAGTTGAATCCAAAAATGATATCTAATATAATGCATTGCGAAAACCCCAATAGTTAATTGAAAAGAGTGAAGGGAACTCTACTTGAATGGTTCATGAGGCACAATACTTGCTAAGGTTTTTCAAATGGGATAGCAAGCTAAGTGGGCTTGATTGTGGGGAAAGCTCCACAGTTAAGCGCGCTTGAGCCAGAGGCGATCTGGGATGGGTGACCTCCTGTGAAGTCCTAGTTATCGGGTGCAAGCCTTGGAAGTGACGATTGATGCTACATGATTCATTTCACTAGTTTCAATCCCACTTCTTCACCCCTATGAGCATCATCTGATGCAATGAGTGCTAAGTGGACTATTTCAAAATCATGAGAAATTAGTCAGTTACGACTACCTCTCATGGAAATGGACATAGATGAATGACTTACTTAACACAGTTGAATCCCAAAATGATATCTAATATATTTAATATAATATTTGAAATTATATATATATATATAATTCTCATTTATATTTATATGACAATTGAAATATTATTTGAATATATATATATATATATATATATATATATATATATATGTGGATGGCAATTGAAATATTATAATAATTTTCAAATATAACTTATATATATATATGTGATGTGATATGATTAATGTCCATCATAACTATATTATAAATTATGTTTCAAAATAAATATTATTATAAAAAATATTACTTACATAAATATAATTATATTACAATAAATATTATAATATTTTATATATTTTTATTTTAATAATATAAAATTTTCAAATATAAATCATATATATATTTCCATTAATAAGTTTTTGGAAGATTTATAATTCATCCATTTTTTAATAAGGAGACCTTGAAATATTAATATAGAAATTAATTATATGTAGAGAGAGTTTTGGTTATTGATACATGTTTTTAACTTCAAAATATTATTGGCATAAACATTAACATTTTATATTTACTGTATTGAATGTGAATCATAAATAAAATATTTGAATGTTAACTATGTATACACTATATAAAATAAATGAATATATATAAAATTCTTATTTCATTAATAGATTTTTTAAGCATATTTGTAATTCATTATTTTTTTCATGAAAAAGATGTTGTGGCATTAAGTTATATTTTAAGATAGTTAAATTATACTTATATAACAAATTAAAAATATTGAAAAGAAAAATAAAACAAAAATGTTAATAAGAAAAAAAAAAGATAAGGTATAACTAAAATCTTTAATTTTGAGCTTAATTTTAAATGAATTTATATATAGAGAAAAATTAATTGAGAGTAAAGAAAAAATAATTTAATTTTAAGTAAGAAGAAATATGTAATTATTTACCACTTAATATGGACATGACACATCACAGGTAAAAATATTACTAATATTACATGGTAGGTAATTCATTTTATGTTTTTTTGATATGTAATAATTAAAACCTAAATATACTAATCACATAAAAATATGATTATAAACCAAATAAAATATTTCACTCTTCATATTAAATAACAGGAAAAATATATTTCAAATATAACTCTCATTTATGATTTATAATATAATATAATATTATATTTTAAATCACATTCCAAATTATACACCTATTTAAGTCATTATAATTAATTATATATATTTTTAAATATAATCTTATTTGTGTTTTAATTTTACTTGTCTTAAAAGTCATCATTATGAAGTGTATATGTATTATCTTATTATATTTAATTTAACATTTAACATTTTAAGTTAGTTATATATATCTATATCTATATCTATCTATATATATATATATATATATATATATATATATATATATATAGATATATATATATATATATATATATATATATATATTTATATATCCTGATTGAGGTGTGAGATGCCCTCATTGGGCTTGCCTTGGCCCACAGTTTAATGTGTATCTCCCAGATCTTTCCGGCCACCCTCCGCATGCATGTTACACTCAGTGATAGTGTGCATGCAAAGTTTAATTGCCATCATTGAGGGTGGCAGAGTTATTATGGCAGACATTAAGGCGAGATTTCCTTTTGGTTTGTTGCATAAGTTGGTTTGCGCTCTTCATCTTCTGTTGATTTGGTTCAGGCTGGTCATTCTGGGAAACTTGAGGTTATCATCTACTCCAGGCCTTGGAAGCAGTCACTGGTATGTCTCCACTCTTAATTTAGCTCCTTCTGCATGTATGGATCAGTGTATATGTCCTTCGATCTATGAGATGCATGATTTTGTGGTTTGGTGGGACTGGAATTGAAATTTCTTGGAGCATGACCTCGTATGGTTTCTAGTTTGTGTTGTGTGATGTCCCCAGAAAACTGTAATTATTTTATTTTACTGCAGAAAAAATAAGACTGGATATTATTGTTACTATTTGAGTTAAGTATTTAAATTTGATAATTATAAATGAAACCATTTTGGAGTGTTAACAAATCTTGTAACTCTTTCATATCAAGAAAATTGGGATAGGTAGTTACCTAACCCTAACTACCTCCCTGATTATGAATTCTCCAAAAAGGACTCAAGAGGGTGATGAATGACACCTGAGAGAACCAAGAGGAGAGAGGGAGAGAATATTTTTCCATGTTGAAAGGTCAGACGGAAGGAAGCTAAGTC
This sequence comes from Pinus tabuliformis, assembly GCA_031772625.1. Lineage (NCBI taxonomy): Eukaryota > Viridiplantae > Streptophyta > Pinopsida > Pinales > Pinaceae > Pinus > Pinus tabuliformis. Next base: position 572,708,596 of record CM062815.1, read on the forward strand.
TGGTGGTGACCAGATAGCTGAGACACTGTGCTTGAAGCCTTGCAAGAAGACATTTGTCTTGTGAGCAAAGCTCGGGGGGAGACTTGGACCTGAAGGAAAGTCTCATGGTTGGGAGGATAAAAATCGTTGAATTATAGAGGTGACTTCAACAGTTGATTTTCTTATAAGACTGAATTCAAGTAAGTATAACAATTTGTGAAAGTTATTTTAGTCATAAGATTACATTGTAAATGACAGAGAATGGTAGAATTAGTAGTCCTTGAAAATGCTAATAAATGAATCTTGGATTTAATAATGTATAGTAATTATCTGAGAATGAAGGAAATTAATAAGCTAAGAATTTTGTTGAATGTGTAATTTTTTATAGATAAAAACAAATACTGAAGTTATACATGTAGTTATATTTACAGAAAAGAAGGGAAATTAAGGAGTTAATCATGTAGGTTGTAGTAGAAGATGAACCTAGAAAACTGAGCAAAAGAAAATAAGATGGTAAGACTGAAAGAAAGACAGTCACAATTAAATTTGGAAGTAATGCCTAGAAAAGGGAACATTTACAACCGCATTAACAAGAGAGAAATAAATAGTTGTTCCACTATCAAAAAAATTGATATAACAAGTACAGATAAGTAAACAACTGGCCGAGAATTATATCTTAAATATTAATGCTAACTTGAATAAACAAATATATTATTAGCAACAAAAAACCTATAGCATCGCGGCAATTCACGGCTCCAAAAATACAAATGTGTAGCAACCATAGAGGAAGATTAGAGTTATAATAAAGAATAATAAGAAAGGACAGTCAGACTGTTAAAACTAGAAACGTCCTTATACCCGAGGCAAGGATCTGAGTGTTGGGCCATGATTACAAAAAAGGGTAAAACATGTACATATTACCAATTATAGATTCACTGGGATTTATACAGTAAATCAAGACTATCTCTGCAGGAATACATATATGAACTAAAACCTGGTCCGAGATAAAAGTACAAAACTTCATGCATGTGATATTAAGCCAAGTTCATTAATGAATGAGAACACGAAAACGACAATAGAAATCATTCACATACTAGAAGAAGCCATAAAGTTCGATAACCATTGAAAACTATAACAAACACAAATCTGAGCCAACACAGATTTATATTTATTTATATTTTCAAAATGGAACTGTCAACATAAATACAAAAGAGATCCCGTTAAAAGTTGGTAAAATCCCTTGGCACATAAACTAGCAGCGCTTTCGAATAGGGCTTGTAACCTTCTAGCATAATCGTAAGGGTTTGCCGGGTAAGCCCAGGACTTCGAAGAGACATTTGTATGCATATATAATTCTAACCAAGAAAAATTATGAAAACACAATAGCGATAAGCCTCAAGGGCATAGCCTTTCCCGTTCCACCAATATATATAATCTTTTCACTAAAACCCAACCCTATGTGCTAACAAAATTGAAACCGAAAGCCCTTCTAAGGGATTTTTCTATAGGCTAGAGATATTTTGTCTCTTTACCATGCCATAAAAGACTATAATCCAACTCATCAACATACCTGTAGGGTCTTAGCTGGCCAGAGTATGAAGTCGTGCCAGATCCTGGGTGAATCATCCTTAGAAGACCTCTGGAGTACTGGGACTTTATTTGGAGAACCTAAAACACAACACAGAGAACAAGTCACTGAAAATATAAAATCAATAACAAAGGCTCCAATGTACACAGAGGAAGAGAAAAGGTCAACATGTTAACCATACCTGATATGGCTGTGTAAGGGTGATGAAGACAACAACATAGAGCCCTCACACCTTGCCCAACCATGAATGTTATTGTAAAAAGTCCACCTGAGAACAAAACCCCAACGACAAGCCAAAGTAACTAGAGAGTTGATAACAGATCTGATAAATGCAAAACAAACCCTCAAGAATACATCGACAAAGTTAATAGGAGACCCACCGCCCATTGGATGAAAATGGATGGGATTATACCATTGATGAAGCAAAAAGGCTGAGGTGGGAGGGACAACTGGAGGACAGTTGGCGAGTGTCTCGAGGCTTGCTCCCCCCACAACTTGGAGCACAGAGAAGTTTAGAAATTAATATCTCTGTAGGCTTAACATATTAAATAATCCAAAATATGTACTTAGTAATAAATGTAATATATAGCACATTAAACTATGTGTAAATGAATGGCATACGACAGATATACATGTGTGTTGTGTTAAATGCTATATAGTATATGGTCTAAATTACTGTGGTAACTCATATATATGTATATTTTATTTCTAATTGATATGGAGACATGACATGTTGAGTCTTTAGTCTTGTATGTCTAGGTGTCTGTGGTGTATGAAATTTGGTTGTCTTACATGGGCTCTCGCAGAGTTTGGCTAGCAGACTACTTTGTATGTCGTGGTACTCCTTACTCGGGAAATTGTGGAACTGTAAGGGTATGTGTCTATGGTAAAATTTGTCCTGTTCAAAGGTATTTGACTTTGTGTGAGCTCAAAGTCAAGCCACGATTTTTTGTATCCTTTTTCCTGACCTTAGTCGATATAGGGTCGAGGTTAGGAGAGATTTGTTGGAACATTTTAGGGACATTCTTGACCTGATGGATAGGGTATGTTGTGTTTGGCTCTCTCATCTCGTTGTGGGATGGTCCTGGTTAAGGGGAAAATCTTGGCTTAATTCCTATAAATATAAGCTTGCTTCTGGACAAGTGGGTTTCATTTTTGTAGCCTGGGTTCACTGCATATGGTTTCAATTTAAAGGATTTTGTGGGTTACTAGCTCGGGGCAGCTGTCGGCTTAAATTCTCTTTCCTTTCTCCATGTAAAGTTTTGTTGGTTGATTTGACAAATTATGAGACATGCCTGAACAATTCAGGGGTCTTGAATATGGATGGTGTTGTTAGTCAGTTCAAGCCCATCAGTGGGCAATGGTGGAACACTGGTAAAAGGGGCCCCGTAAAGCTGTGTTGGTAGCTAGTTGATAGTATGATTCAAAGTTGGTTCCTTACTTGGTTGGTTTCTTTTTAAATTCCTTTTATAGGAGCCGCGACCCTATTTGGGTTGACCTCCAGAGATTGACACAGGTCAAAATCTTGTTGGAAGAAGTCAAATAACAATCTGGGCCTCTGGTAAAGGTAAGAATGGCCATGGGAAGTAGAGGAAGGTCTCCCCCTTCTCAGACTAGTCAACCCAGTTCTTTTGGGTGTAAGGGATGGGGGCGCAAGTTGACCTCCTATATGTTGAGGCCTCAAAAATCATTGCTTCAACACAAGGGGAAAACCACCCAGTTAAAACCTTAAGACAACACCTTTTCTGTTTAGGTAGTGGCTCCGACTGGGGATAATGGGACCAGTTTCCCAATGAAAGGTAATTGAATAAATGTGTAATGCTTATAGTGGAGTGAAATAGATGGATTTGCAACAATGAATCAAATAACACATATTTCATTAAATTTGGAAATATTTTATTACAAGGACAATGACTAGAATTGGGATTTTTGGTTATTTTGTAATTCTAGATCCACCATTTAATTCCAAATTTAATGAAATATGTGTTCAATGGAAAACATATGCATTAATGTTCTCTATAACTCGGGATTGTTTAAAATTTATCTATATGTGATCTATAATGATTTTCCTTAGTAAATGACAATATAGATTGATCAAACACCAATGGAAATGAAAATATTTCAAGATGATTATGTTGATTAAATAGTTAATCAAAATAATGTGTATAACTCATATCGCATTTAGAATATCAAAGCAAATTGTTTAACAGGTATTTAAAAATATCAATGGTAACATGATCATAAATGAATACATGTAACACTGTTCTTTAAACACCATGTAATAAGCAATCTAAAAATATAAATTCACTATTTATTTATGAACAAAATAGAGGTACAAAGATAGAAATACCAGATGTACGTTTCTCAACTTATAAAAGAAATAGCAGTAGTTTATTCCTTCCCACAAAGATGATTCCAAGAGTACAGTAATGCAACTTCTCAAAATTCTTTATGAAAATTCCTAAACAATGTTCCAGTGGTTCTATTGAGAAAAGGATGAAAGTACAATAGTGCAGGCTTTCATAATCCTTTCTTCATAAAATTCAGGACCTTTATTTCATACAACAAGTAAGCTTAAATAACATAAAAACAAATGAATCTATTATGAAAAGCGTTAAGGGCATCTAAACAGATCCCTTCAATACGCTTAAAGAAAAACAATTTTTTGGTAGCAATTTTCTGAAAGTGATTTGCTGTCTTCATAAGCTTTGTTTGTTCCATAAGATTATATGGATGTTTATCTATCTGTTTGAACTGAGCTACCGCTTATCAACACAACTCCCCTCTTCTGTCATGTACCTGAACATGAAAACAAGAATCGATAAGTAAAAATTAATGAGACTAATAAGTGAGTTTTATTTTAAAAAAATCACTTTTGGAGGAAATAAGGAAAAATGTAGAGCGTAATAAATATGAACACAACCATCATGAAGAGTAATGTAGTGTGAGCTCTGTGGTAAGACAAGTCAGACTTTATGGTATTATCACAAAATCACAATCACTTTTAGATTAGAACAAGGGTAGAACTTTGAATAATTGCAATCATTTTGAGTCCTAGAGCACTTCAAATACAATCAAAGTCACAATCGCGGAAAGGTGAATAACTAACGGTTTTTTGGAGGGGGTCAGAAGTAGTGAGTGGTTTGCGAAGAGGGGGGTTCGAAAGAACAAAAGAGTGACATGTGGATATAAGGTTTGGAAGAAAAACCACTTTTCGGACTGCCCCATGAGAAACTTAAAATGAGCGCAGGGGGTCTAAAGTCTTCTCTGTCGTTGATCCAGGAAGATCTGAGCCATTTATTAAATCAAGGCAAGTTGGTCTTTTATATCACAATCAATGTTAAGGAGTGGCAGACTTTAATAGGTGGCAAAAAGACTTGTGATTTGCGATATGCAGGATGAGATGACGTGATGGTGACATCACTATGATGTGGCAACCCATGTGGAATATGATGTGGCAATTGCGTGGTAGATGACATGGAGTATGACATCACAAATGATGTCATATCACAATTGGCATGAGGAAGGATATTGCAATCGCAATTAAAATTAGACATGACTCTTTGGTATTTACGATAGCTGTGGATGCGGGGTTTATGAATTGTAGTGGATAATCCTGTCGGGTTCGAGGCTTTATCGCATATCGCAATCAGTGATATACTATCCTAATCACAATCACAAATCAGTGTAGGTAGTGGGGCATGGACTTTTGGAAGCTGTGATAGCTCCAGACGTGGGGATTTATGGAATGGATTTTATAATCTTGTCGGGTTCGGGCTTAATCACATATCGCAATTGGGATAAGGTAGGAGTATGGACTTAAGATTTTTGGAACCTTTTGTGATAGCTGTAGATGCGGGGAATTTATGAATTGCAATAGATAATCCCATTGGGTCCGGGGATTTATTGCATATCGCAAAAGAGATAGGTAGCGGGACTTGGGAAATGGTTCTTGTGATTGCATAGACGCGGGATTTTAATGAAGTGAAGTTGATTTTCTTGTCGGGTCCGATATCATATCGCAATCACAAATGGAATTAGCGGAGGAGTCTTGCCTTGAAACTTTGTTTATTTGCGATGTGAGGGAGTCTTAGCCTTTAGAAACTTTGCAATGCAGGGGAGTTGTAGCCTATAGAAACTTTGCGATGCAGATTTGGATGAGTCAGAGTTTATAAAGGTAAAACATTTGGGAATTAAAAACTCTAATTATTTTTTTTTTTGATTAAATAACCCATATTTTTTAATACATAAGGTTTTTTAAAGCTTAAGTATAGTTTTGGTCTTGAGGCTATTAAAATTTGTTTTTTTTTGTATAATAAAGGTTTAATACTTGGGTTTTAATTAAAAAGCCTACGTATTAAACTTTGGTTATAGTTCTTTATTAACAATTTTTATGTTGATTTTATAAAATTAAAGGGTCCCTATTTTGATATAATAAATTTCATATGAAATTTATAATACATTAAAATGGGGTTTGTTGAACAGTACAACAATTGGCGATTCACTGGAAGAACCAGTTATCTCTAATAAATGATTATTTTCCAAAAATTCAGTAAAAATAATCTAAGAAGTGAAAGATGCTTTTCAAAACATTTAGATAAATAAAATTACTCTGACTATAAAACTCATTAAATTGTAATTTATTTTTAAAAAACCTTTCATGAATGAAAAACACCTATTTACTTGTATCAGTCATTAATCAGTTTATAAGAATAAAGTAGGGGTCCTTTTATGACTTAGCTTAAAATTTACTCATTCACCACAGTTAGAGCCACTACTTCCAGTAAGCATTCATAGCCTCGATAGGGTTACCTTTTAACCAACAACAATCCAGTGTCCCATCAATTTAATGGTGCAATAATTAGAGGTAATTTTTTTTTGATGCTAAAAAGCCATTCTCTTGGTTTGGTGGCCAGATAAGGACAATACAGTTGATCGGTAATAATTAAACTAAACAAGCTGGCTTGTGATGAGACCCCTTATCTTACAATTAAAAATCGTAAGTCATTACCTTGATTTGGTGTTCAATGTGGCAATGTCATTTTAATTGGTTTCCTAAGAACATGGTAAGTAGGCTCGTGATGAGACCTCTTATCTTTTTAGATTTATTATATTTTAGAATTACACTCTAAAAATTCCCTTTTTAATGGATGAGGAGGATCATTGACTCCTTAAGAGTTTTGGATGACAAATTCGAGTTGAAAGTGTTTTAGTCGTAAGACGGTCTTTAATTTTTAAGGATAACCTTTTTTGATTGAAACTAGAGTAAAATGATATAATTTTTAAGTTTTTTTTAAAGATTTTACAACTTAATGGAAAATATTTTTAGAGTTCTATAATTTTTATCTAGTTTTCAATTTTGGTAACCACTTCTTAAAAATTCCTACCTTCAAAATGAAAAAATAAAAATAACTTCAAGAGATGTTTGAAAAGTCAATAGAGTACTACTTAACATTTTATTAACAAAATCTGTAAAAGGAAAAATAAATTGCAGTGGGATGTACAATGGGAGTGATTTTTTACAGATTTTATTCTTTATTCTATTTTTTTTTAAGAAATTAAGAAAAGAATTTCTTTAAGATGAGCCCATTTACAGGAAGAGAATCTCTCTTTCTTGATAAATATTGAAGTATAAATGTAGATGGGCTTATTTGTTCAACAATCTAAAATGGACCAAGCCATAATTTCTGAAATTTGGTATATTTACCTTTTTCTTTGTGTGCTTTGTCCCACTTGAGAACTAGATATCCAACTTGGAAGGATATTTGTGTGACTGAAATTGCATCAAAAGAAGCTTTCACCATTTGTTGATGTTTGGTGTGTGTGAGTTTGGCATTTTCTCTTTCTTCTTTTAGTTTTAGGATTTGTGAATTTCTTAATTGCAATGAAGAAGAAAGTGTTTCTTCAATAAATTAAACTAGGGCTAATGAAGGAAGAGCTAAATGTGATGGAATGATGGTTTCCTTCCCATATACTAAGTTAAATGTAGAAGTGCCTATAGAGGCCTTTTGAGTTATCCTATCAACCCATAGAGAAAATATTTAAGCTTTGTGCCAGTTTCTTTGATTTTGATCTACAATTATTTTGATTATTCCGAGGAGATTTTTAATAGTGGATTCTACCAAACTGTTTCAATGGGGATAGTAATTAGCAAAATGTTTGAGTTTTAAAACATCTCCTAATTGAAAATTCAATCATACAGGTTCTCGAAAAATAAGATGCATTATCAAATATAAGTGCAGAAGGAAAAGCAAATCTTGTGATGATAAATTGATCAATAAATTCCATAACAGATTCATAATTGACTACCTTTAGTGGAATTGCTTTCACCCACTTAATGAAGTAACCTGTAGTAGTCAGAATATATCTATGTTGTTTAGAAGAGTGAGGAGCGATCTCACCTATGATATCCAGTCCCCATTGTTTGAAAGGCTGTTCGATGTTAACTAGTTACAGAGGCAAGACTTGTTTCTTTTGTCTTCTAGAAGAAGTTTGGCATGTTTTGCATTTCCTTACGTATGCATGTGTATCTTTGAAGAGAGTGGGTCAGTAATATCCAACATGTAACATTTTGTGTGTAGTAGTATCTCCTCCAAAGTTTCCACTTGTTGGTATATTGTGCTTTAGGTGTTTCAAGGCATCTTAACAACATGGAATCATAGTTTCTCCTAAATAACATGTTATCAACCATCTCATAATGACCTTCTTTTACTCGTAAAGCTCTTTTTCTTTTATAATTGAGTTCATGAGGAGCATATCTATTTTTTAAATAAAAAATTAAGTCAGTGTATTGGGAATCAACATCAATTACACTTACCTCGAAATGTGTTCATTGTTACCTATGTCCCCTTTAGCTAGTATGTTGGATTCTCCTATAAGATGTGTGTAGAAACCTTTCCCTCTAACAATTTTGGCTGATTTTATTTCATTATCATATTCCTACATAGTTGTTACCTAATTTTCTCTCTTTTCTCCTAATTCTTTATGCATTAGTAATTGCCTCACTGTTGGGAATGGGACTATTGCATTCGTGTGTGTTTTTAAAAGAAAAGGTCTAAATTTTTTTGCATATTTATATACAACAAATGCTTGTTTTTCTACTTCTGAATAATTCAATTCAACACCCTAAAAATTTGAACTAAAAAATGAGATGGGTGCTTTAATTTTCTGAATATTAATTTGTGGCAAAAAAACGACATAAGAAGTTGAAGAAGAAAAGGTATATAAGATGAAATGATCAGAGAAATTCAAAGTATTTAAAGAAGGAGCATCGATAATTGCCTATTTGATTAAATCGAATGCTTGATTTTCATGATGCCCACATTTAAAATCTGTGTCTTTCTTAATCATTTGCTGTAATGACAAAATAATTTGTGAGAAATCAGGGAAACACCTTTTGACAAAATTGATCTGTCCAAAAAATAATTGCATCCTTTTTTTGTTATATGGTGGAGAAATTTCTGAGATTTCTTTTATTCTATTAGGGTCAATGTAAATTCCAATTTTTTACACAGTGAATCCTAAAAGTTTCCCTTCACTAAGAGCGAAAAAAAGACTTTTTTGGATTTAATGAAATCCCATATTTTCTACAACATTCAAAAATTTGTTTTAAGTTTTGAAAATGATTATTTATGTTCTTTGAATAAAAAATAATGTCATCCAAATTATAAACAACAACTATTTTATTTAACATACCTTTGAAAGCTATATCCATGGCTCGTTGGAAAGTGGACCCTACATTTATTAAACCGAATGGCAGTTTTTTGTAGGCATAAGTTACCCATTTGGTTATGAAGCTAGTCTTTAGCCTATCATCTAGGTGGACCATGATTTGATTTTATCTTGAGAAACCATCAAGGAAAGAAATAAGTTTTGAACCAACAACTGATTGTAAAATTTGTTCCATAGTGGGTAGAGGGAAACTGTCCTTTTGATTGGCTTTATTAACATTCCTAAAATCTATAGAAATGTGGATATCATCGTTTTTCTTCCTAATAGGTACCAAGTTGGAAACCCATCTTGAGTTCCTAACATGAAAAATGATTTTAGCCTTAAGGGGTTTATTCAATTCTGTTTTGATTTGATTTTCTAAGTTTGGATGAATTTTCCTCAATTTTTGTTGGATAGGTTTATCATTAGATGTCATCAGAATTGTAGGTTGAATGATGGAAGTGTAAAATGTTTTGAGATATTCGTAACTCCAAGCAAATATATCCTTATTATTTTTTAACAAATGAATGAAGGATAATATTTCTTCAGATGAGAGACCAAGTCCTAAATTGATGTTCTGGGGTTTAAAATCTGTCCCAAGGTTTATTAATTCAAATCTCAAAGTTTAACTCTATAGTTTTGAATTAGTAACTCTTTTAAATGTGTCTTTTAAATCATAAACATCCTCACGTTTTACTACAGATTTGGGTATGGGATTATCCTCAATTTTCTATTTTAATTGATTGTCGTGTTCATCTTCGTCGATTATTTGGTCATCATATGATTTTTCAGAAGTTAATAAGCTTAAAATGTCTTCATCATCATTAAATACTGCCAATTGGTGATATTATCAGGAATGTATGGTCTAAAGATTAACTCTACATAAAATCTATCGGGATTGTAATCTTCATATGGGATTAGTTTTGATGCAACATTAACAAGAAGGTTAGTGCTTGCATTCTGAATCCTAGGAATAGAAGAAATGTTAAATGCTAAAAAATGTGAAGTGAGAGACTTAACCTATGACTGATAATGTTTCAAATGTGTAGAGATACAATGCATCATGTTTCTTACTTGTTTAACTACAATTTATGAATCTCCAAAAACATGAAGGTATTTAATGTCAAGGCTAATTGCTTTGTACATACCTTGAACCAATGCTTCATATTCTGAAATATTATTTATGCATTCAAATTCCAATCTGCAAGTCAGCATTGTCTTCACACCTTCAGGATTAATCAATATGCAACTTGATCCTGCACCATCACTTGATTTCAACCCATCAAAATACAATGTCCAGAATAAAGAACTAACTAATGGTTTTTCTAACATATTTACACATCTGGAAAAGTTTGTCTATGAAAAAATTTCAATTTGATAAGTTACAGAATTACTTAGAAATGGTGACGTTTGTTCTTTAAAATTCTCAAAAAATGATTTAGTAGAGTAGTTTCCAAGAATTTTGTTATTAAATGCTACTGCCTCATTTTCACCTTCGAAATATGTTACTGAATTTTTCATGCGCTTTTATTGGTTGATTTTAATTTGATTCGTCTTTCCATTAAATGGGATCCATAAGTGAGATCAATTAGTGGAAAAATAATCGTGTAGTTTTTCTGACGAATATCTACTAAGAATTAAACCATAGAAATGTAGGATATTGACAACAAGTATATCAATTATTTGAAAAACTTCAGCATTCAAAGATAATCTAATAAGAACTGAATTCATTTCTCTTATGACTTTGACTTTTGTCCTATTGAGTTGCACAATGTGAATTATAGTTTTAAGTGGTGACATGTTTAATTTCATACAAACTAAATACAAAAGGATATTCAGAGAAGCCCCTGAATCTACTAAGCAATTATGTACATTTTTATTAAATATTTCAAAAGTAAAAAGAAAAGGAGGGGTATGTGAGTTAGACTTGTCACCTATCATAATAGCATTAGAGGAATCAAATAATAAATGATCATGAGGTTTACCCATTCCATTAGAAGCTTTGGATACAACATTAGCAGGAAGAGGGGAAGCAGGTACTGCATTCAATTCTTTCAGTAAAAAATTATGTTGTTGTTTGAGTTTAGTGAGTTCATGAAGGGAAATGTTTGCTTTTATTTTCTTCATATCCTCAACTATATTGTACTCAATAGTATCTGAAACTACTAAGGTTATGGGTGAAGATGGAGAATTGGATGAAGACGAAATTACTTGGGGGAAGTGGAAGTGGATTTTTTAACAATAGCTTTATCTTTAGCAGTGGAAGTTGAAGGTTTATGTTTTTGAATTGGTTGTATAAGATCAACTGGACCTTTACTTCTTGTGCTAACAGGTAATGCTTCATATTCATTTTCACTATCAGAAATAGGAAGAATAAAATACAACATTCCATTTAACTCAGCTATTTGTTCATATTGGGATTCATCAACAGAAAATGTTGCTTCCTCCTCATTTTCATCATCAGTTTATACATTAGAGATTGTGTTTGGAGGTTGTGGATTAGGTGTATGATTTATTCTGAATATTCTAAAAGGTTTTTTGAAAGAAGATTCATCTACTTGTTTTTTGATCTTTACCATCTCATTAGACAAAATTTTAAGGACTTGTTGCAAGCCTTCAAGATCAAAGGGAAATTTAGGTGCTTTCTTTTTAGCTTCATCCTTAAATGTAACTCTTTTTAATTTTCTATCTTCCCGATCCTTTTTATTTTCTAGTGAATTTATCCCCTTCTCTACAGACACAAATTCTTTCATGTTTTTGACCAAGGTATTTTTATTATCTCTATCTACAAAAATTTCTGTGTTAGAAGGAAGAGATGTAATATACCATTCAATTTGTACATCGACACCAGGTCTAGAAGTAGCTAGGATTTTATTTAACAGTTTGTTAAATATGGAATTGAAATCTTTTATCTTTTCCCATGAATTCATTTTTAAATTCGAAAGGTCATTGATAAGAGATGCGGTTGACCGATCATCACCAAATTTAGTCAAAAATAGTTCTTCAAAAATATCCCAAACAGTAATAGAATTGGTTGGTAATGAAAAGTACCAAGACCCTGTTGATCCTGTAAGAGTGTATGAGAATAATCTAACAACAACATCTTCTTCAACTACCTCATTGAGATTCATGGCTAACATATAATTGTGAAGGTGCTCTTCAGTAGGTAACCCATCATCACGATTGAATTTGGGAAGCCATCTTTTAGGATGTTTTGGTAGAGCATAAAGTGGTGCTGGCATTTGAACAACTCCCAGATTGGACCATGGTCTAGTAGCCATTATAATAGTTGGGGAGGTGGATGTGATAAAAGAAGAACTAATGGATATGATAGTACTGCTTGAGGTAGCACTAGTCATTTGTGTAGAGGAAATGGAAATAGATGAAGTGAACGATAGAGAGAAAGGAAATGAAAAAGGAAGAAATATAGATGTTGGTGAATGAGAGAATGAGGTAATATCATTGGTAGATGTTTGGGAATATGATGTAGCAGTTTTCATTTGGTGGGATTGAAGTGGATGTTGGAAATAATACTGAGAGGGGGGGGGGGGGGGGGGGGGTGAATCAGTATTATCATATCAATAACTTAATTTTCAAAACTAATTTGTATATGCTACTTTAGCTTAATGAACTAGCGTGTATACACAATTGTACTTAACACAACCAACGTATATAGAGAGATCTTTTTATTTACCCAAATTATCATATATTTAACTTTAACCAGTGTATCAAAAATTCATTAGATAGTGCAGTAAAAGCAGAATAATCATCACACACAAGCAACACACATGAACACCAAGATATAAGGTGGAAACCCAATGTGGGTGAAAACCACCTGCTGTTGTCGTCTCTGTCTTCTTTTAATAATAAGAAAATTCTGTTTACAATTTTTGTACTGGTGCAATCTTATACCATTATGCAGGCTTCTACCTAGAGAAGGCTACAACCTTTTCTCATTCTCCAGCTTCTACTGGAAGGGAGCTATAACTCCCTAGCTCTTGTACTAGCTGATATGTTTACTAGTATGTAGGTGCTGGCCTACAAAAGGTTACAACCTTCTCTTTTCTTCCAGGGACCATGTTTCATAAATTTTTAGACTGGATCCATCAACAACATCGTTTAATAATCAAATATATCTGCATCAACCAATCTCCTTTCGAACCAAACACAGTTGAATTAATCAATCACTTTGACAAGCCACCAATCTGATCTTTCAGAATGCTGTCACTAGAATACAGTAACAAGAACCCAAGCGAGAACTTAGAACACCGCAACACCAAACAGAAGCAACAAAAACATATTTTATAAGGTATACACTACTTCCATGTGTCGAACCTGTGTGTACACGCGCTTTTCTCAAAGCCAACTAGTGTATACATCTGCAAATATAAATTCAGAGTTCTGCATCTATTCCAGACTTTAGTTATACCCAGATCATATCATTTATAGAATAATATGTGTCAGTGTTCAGATCTAGAATATATATGAGCTTCAACACAAAAGATAGTACATTTTACACCTTAAGATCTTGATTCATCATTAGATCTGATTCCTCATCATTAGCTAAGGTTCATCCTTGGTTCAAATCTAGCTATGCACCATAACCCAATAACCTGCATACTATATCTCACACTTCATCAGATATTTGATACTTGCACAACTGGCCTAATGATCTTCTCCTCCTTATATACTCTTATGCCTTTCTCAATACCATGGACCAAAACCACTTAGGACCAATACCTTGGACCAAATACCTAGGGTCAATACCTCGGACCAGATACCTTGGATAAAAATACCATGGACCAAATACTTTGGACCAAAAAACTTAGTTTTCCAAGGTATACGCACTTTTCCTTTTGTGAAAGTGTGTGTCTACATATACGCAACTTGTATACAGTGAACCCGCGTGTATATGTGACTTGGCCAATGGTGAACATGCGTATACCTTTCTTTCTTCATCCTGTGAAGTCTGATATGTAACTCTGTGCTGTTAACCTGCTGTATTGTGATCTGTCATCTGAGTGAGTTGCCATCAAGGAAAACACCTGTGTCATAATGCTAACAATCTCCCCCTTTGGACTTGATGGCAACACCAAGTCACTCTCCCCCTTTGTCATCAAGGGCAAAGGGTCATGCTCCCCCTGAGTACCTGCTAAATTCTCTGATATGCTGAAGTGTGTTGATTGAGCTCCTATGATTGAGTCCATGCTCCCCCTAAGCACAAGCAAGGTTTGCAAAAGGATAACATGATTCTACAGATACATCACCAATGACCTTCCTATCACCAAATACACATACATATATCCATCTCCCAAAAAAATGGGGATATACCAAATTTGAGTCATCCACCCAACCAAGTGGGGATATACCAATTGTTTATACAAGAATCATTACATCATCTGTCCCATGCATAGTGGGGTTACAAATTAGGTCTTTTCATGAAATTTACATTAAATGACATATATAATAGAGACCAAATATCTTAAAGAAGACCATGATAGTCATCAACAACTATCATCAGCAGAATCTGTCAATCAACATCCAAACCAGCAACCATGTTCTCCCCCTGAACCTGTTCCACCTGAATCAAAAGAACTATGTGAATCTGTACCAAGATCTTCTAAGATAGTGCTAAAAATGCATTATTAGAGGCATATTCTCCTCCTGAACCTGTGCCAAATTTTCACTGTCAGATCTGATAATTTCATATAATAGAAGAGTTATCAAAGCATCATCATCAATCAGATATATATCAAGTTATCAACAACTTATGAGAGCCAACATATTTACATATGTCATCAACAAATTGTAACCAACATCAAGAAAAGTAGATAATTCATATCAGACCCCTTTCTTCCTGAGTCTGCCCCACTGCTTCTCCTCAAACTAACATATACGCGACTATACCCACAAAAACCAGCATATGTACGTGACTACGCTTCATGAAACTTGTTGGCATTATGATACAAGTGTTGTCCTTGATGGCAACTCACTCAGAGGTATGATACAGGTGATGGCAACTCAATCAGAGGACAGATCTTAGTACAACAGGTCAAGAGAGAGATATACGCAGGTTAACCTCGATGAAAGTGCGTATACACGCGGGTGAGAAGAACAAAAGGCGCGTATGTGTACACATGTAGGCTCACAAAAGGAAAGGCGTGTACATTGGTCTGTGGTATTTGGTTCATGGTATTTTGGTATTGGTCCGTGGTATTTGGTCCAAAGTGTTGACCCTAGGTATTGGGTCCAAGGTATTGTTTCTACATGGTTTTTGGACCATGGTATTGAGAGAAGCCTAAACCTATATAAAGAGAAGATCATTAGGCCAAGGGGAGGTGTGCAAGTAATGAGTGTCTGATGAAGGGTGAAGATCCAATATGCTGGTTATGGGTTTGTGATGCTTGGCTTGATCTGAATCAAGTTGGAAATGGCAGCGAAGGTATAAGTAATTATCTTTAGATCTATATGCGGGTTCTCTCTGGTGAAAGCGCATGTACACGCAATTTTGACACAGTAAAGTAGCGTATGCATTATGAGATTTGATGTTTTAGGTTGCTGTTGGTTCTAGTGGTTGTTGCAGAGTTCTGGGCTTTGGTCTGTGTTCTGGTAACTGTGTTCTGATTCAGGGTTTCAGTGATTCAGTATTGGGTGATTTAGTGATTGATGATGCAGGTATAGTTGATGATTGTCTTATAGTGGTGATTGTTTTGTATTTATGGATCCAGTTTGAAAATTTATGAAATGTGGTCCCTGGAAGAAATGAGAAGGTTGTAGCCTTCTGTAGGCCAGCACATACGTACTAGTACTTCAGCTAGTACAAGAGCTAAGGGAGTTGTAGCTCCCTTCCAGGAGAGTCTGGAGAACGAGAGAAGGTTGTAGCATTCTGCAAGTAGAAGCCTACGTACTGGTATAAGACTACACCAGTACTATTGTAAAAAGAAGTTTTCTTATTAAAAGAAGATAGAGACGAATTGCAGCAGGTGGTTTTCACCCACATTGGGTTTCAACCTTATATCATGGTGTTCACATGTGCTCCTTATGTGTGATGATCTGTTCTATTTTAACTGCACCTGTTTACTTTTAATATGGTTAATTATGTTCTGATGCACTCATTGAAGATCAACTAATTGAATCATAAGTTTACTGGATATACGCTAGTTGCGTTAAACACAGTTGTGTATATACGCGAGTATCGTTAACTAAAGTAGCGTATATGAATTTGAACATGGAAATGAAAAAGTTATATTGATTTGATAATACTGATTCACCCCCCCCCCCCCCCCCCCCAGTATTATTTCCAACAATTGGAATCAGAGCAGGTCCTTTAGAAGAAGCTTGATTGCTTGAAGGAAAGATCCATCAGAATGGCTAATCAAGAAAGAGAGGCATCCATCAGGCCACCAATCTTTGATGGGAGCTACTTTGTCCACTGGAAGATAAGAACCACGCATATCTACAGTCACTTGGAACGGATGTTTGGGGAATCATGGAAGGAGGATACACATATCCATCAGCAATTCCTACAGATACAATAGAGAGAAAGAAATATGAACTCAATGCCAAAGCAGTTACTGTCTTATTGGGAAGTTTATCACAATCAGAATTTATGAAGTTCATGCATTTAAAATCAACCAAAGAAATTTGGGACAAAATCATTCTAAGCTACGAAGGAGATGAACAGGTAAAACGAGCAAAGCTTCAAACTCTCAGAATACGGTATGAAAATCTTAAAATGCATAGTAATGAAAGCATAGCTAATTACTTTCTGCGTATAGATGAGATTGTCAATTGCATGAGGAATCTGGGTGAACAATTTAAGGAAGTTGTCTTAGTTGAAAAGGTTTTAAGATCCCTGTCTGCTAAATTTGATTCCAAAGTTTCTGCCATAGAAGAAAAGGAGGATCTGCAGAAAATCACTATGTCGCAGCTTCACAGAATCTTAATTGCTTTTGAGATGAGAAAAGGAGGACCATCAGATATGAGAGAAGCTGCATTCGAAGTGTCAACAAATGAATTAGGATACATTTTAGAAGGAGAAGATGAGGTAAATTTTGTCAAGAATCTTGAACGGGGATCTGGAAGGTTCAAAGGTAAGCTACCTTTCAAATGCTTTTCATGTGGTAGAGTTGGTCACTACGCTACTAGATGCCCTCATAACAAAGGAAAGATGTCGGATAGAAGTTATTATATCCATGAAAAAAGTAATGACTCACCCAATAGTGATGAAGATATTAGACTTCTCATGGCATATGAAAATAAGAACGTAGAACCAGAAGAAGTTACCAGATTAAAAGAATAGTTGGAGTCAGTAACTAGAGTAAGGGAGCGATTGCAGGATATAGTAAAAGATCAGAGCATAACAATTCAGAGACTTGAATCGAAGATCCTCTCTCTAGAAGAAGATCTTAAAGAATCAAAGAAGCAAAATTAAGAAGCTCCTAAAGAACAAGAACACGAAGTAATCGAATTAAGGCAATAAGTGGAAGAAGGAAGAAAAGCTGAAGAAAACATAAGGACACAGTATCTAGAAAAGGAAGAACAACATCATGTTGAGGTAAATATCTTAAAAAGTAAATTAGAAGAAAAGGATAAACTGTTACGATTTCAAGATAGTACTAAGATTTTGGATGACATTCTTGGTAGTCAAAGGTCCCCTACTTAAAAAGTGGTCTTGGCTTTTATGAATCTGTTGAAGGTGAATCTATCTCACAAGGTGAGGCAAGGAACTCTAATAAGAATTCTGAAATGCTCAACAAGGAGATGAGAGGACAACCTCATCAACAGCCAAGGAAAGAAATTCCTCAAAGAAAATCCTTTACTCCTAACTATGGAAGTGATAGACGATTATTTCCTCCATTGACTAATGTTGAATGTTATGTATGTCATAATCTTGGACATGTTGCAGCCAGATGTAGAAGTAGAATGGTTCAAGACCGTCACACAAGATCATCACATTCCAGGTACTTCAAAGGATATTGTTTTGCATGTAATATGTTTGGCCACAAAGCAATTGATTGCAATAGAAGGAACATAAATCATGTAAGATGTTATGCATGTAACAAGTTTGGACATAAAGCAAGGGAATGTAGGAGAAAAATTCAAACTCCAAAGCAAGAGGATTATACATCATCACAATTCTAGGTATTGAAGAAGATATAATTAGAGACAGAAAGGTGTGACATAACTCAGTTAGCTGACATAACAAACACAGGGGAAACTAAAAGTGAATACCTTCAGTATTCCATTTTGCATACACTGATATAATGAAGATAAGTCACGTATATACATGATCTAGAGGCTGCAGAGTCGCGTATATGGAGCTCAGAAGAAAAAGGCAACAGAACAAACTCAGGAAATGGTTCAGTCATGGTATATGATGGGTGGCACAGGCTCAGGGGGAGCGTATACTTCAAATAATGCATTGTTGGCATTATGGTTAGAAGTCTTTGGTGATGATGCTTATGTGGCTAAATGATACATCTTGCTGTTTGATCAAAAGAATGGTATTGCAGGTTACAGAACTGGATGCTGATATGGTGTATGATAGCTGCTGATAACTGTCATGGTCTTGTTTAGATCCCTGGTCTTGTGAGTCATATAATGTATCTTGTTACCCCACTATGCATGGGATGGATGATGTAATGGTTCTTGTGTTTGAGTAAAAAATGGTGTATCCCCACTTGTTTGGGAGATTGATGTATGAATGTATCTTTAGGAAGGTCATTGGCAATGTATGTATAGAGTTATGTTATGCTTTTGTAGGCCTTGCATGTGCTCAGGGGGAGCATGGACGGATTGGTACAAATTGGCATGTACAAAGGGGGAGCTCAATAAGAAACTTCAGCATGTACTCAGGGGGAGCATGGACAACGGAAGGTTTATAAAAGAAGAGAATATCTTGGTCTGCCCTTTGCCCTTGATGTCAAAGGGGGAGAGTGACTTGGTGTGGTGGTTGCCATCAAGTCCAAAGGGGGAGATTTTTGGCATTATGATACAAGTGTTTTCCTTGATGGCAACTCACTCAAAGGTATGATACAGGTGATGGCAACTCAATCAGAGGATAGATCTTAGTACAGTAGGTCAAGAGAGAGATATACGCAGGTTAACCTCGATGAAAGCGCGTATACACACAGGTGAGAGGAACAAAAGGCGCGTATGTGTACACACGCAGGCTCACAAAAGGAAAGGTGCGTACATTGGTCCATGGTATTTGGTTCATGGTATTTCGGTATTGGTCCATGGTATTTGGTCTGAAGTGTTAACCCCAGGTATTGGGTCCAAGGTATTGTTTCTACATGGTTTTTGGACCATGGTATTTAGAGAAGCCTAAACCTATATAAAGAGAAGATCATTAGGCCAAGGAGAGGTGTGCAAGTAATGAGTGTCTGATGAAGGGTGAAGATCCAGTATGCTGGTTATGGGTTTGTGATGCTTGGTTCGATCTGAATCAAGTTGGAAATGGCAGCAAATGTATAAGTAATTATCTTTAGATCTGTACGTGAGTTCTCTCTGGTGAAAGTGCGTGTACACGCAGTTTTGACACAGTCAAGTAGCATATGCATTATGAGATTTGATGTTTCAGGTTGCTGTTGGTTCTAGTGGTTGTTGCAGAGTTTTGGGCTCTGGTCTATGTTCTAGTAACTGTGTTCTGATGACAGGGTTTCAGTGATTAAGTATTGGGTGATTTAGTGATTGATGATGCAGGTATAGTTGATGATTGTCTTACAGTGGTGATTGTTTTGTATTTATGGATCCAGTCTGAAAATTTATGAAACGTGGTCCCTGGAAGAAATGAGAAGGTTGTAGCCTTCTGTAGGCTAGCACCTACGTACTAGTACTTCAACTAGTACAAGAGCTAAGGGGGTTGTAGCTCCCTTCCAGGAGAGTCTGGAGAACGAGAGAAGGTTGTAGCCTTCTACAGGTAGAAGCCTGCGTACTGGTATAAGACTGCACCAGTACTATTGTAAAAATAAGTTTTCTTATTAAAAGAAGATAGAGACGAATTGCAGCAAGTTTTTTTCACCCACATTGGGTTTCCACCTTATATCATGGTGTTCATGTGTGCTCCTTATGTGTGATGATCTTTTCTATTTTAACTGCACCTGTTTACTGTTAATATGGTTAATAATGTTATGATGCACTCATTGAAGATCAACTAATTGAATCATAAGTTTACTGGATATATGCTAGTTGCATTAAACATAGTTGCGTATATACGCGAGTATCCTTAACTGAAGTAGCGTATATGAATCTGAACATGGAAATGAAAAAGTTATATTGATTCACCCCTCCCCCCCCCCTCAGTATTATTTCCAACAAAACATTTCTCAAAAAAATTGGATTTTAACAGCAGGATGATGCAGTAACTACTCTCAACTTTTGTATGAGATATTCAAATGTCTCTCTGGGCAGTGGTTTGGTGAATATATTAGCAACCTGTTCTTTGGAGGGAACATACTCCAATTTGACCTTTTTTTCAAGCACTTTTTCATGTAGAAAATGATATTTGGTGGGTATGTTCTTGGTCTTGGAGTGCATGACTAGATTCTTCGAAACACTGATGGCAATTGTATTATCACATAGAATGGAGATGGGTGGAGTACATGTGATCTGAATGTCTTGCAAGGTTTGCATCATCCAAAGTAGTTGTGTGTCGCAAGATGCAACAGCCACATATTCTACTTCAGTTGTAGATAATGCAATTGAACTTTGTTTCTTGCTGAACCAAGACACTAACCTAGAACCCATATAGAATGCACCACCACTAGTGCTTTTTATGTCATCAACACTTCCTACCCAATCTTCATCTATATATGCATGAAGTGTAAGATCTGTATCTCTAGGATATCATAAACAAAAGTTTTGTGTTCCTTGAAGATATTTGAAAATCCTTTTGATTGCCTGAAGGTGTGATTCCTTTGGATTTGCTTGGAATCTTCCAACTATTCCTACTGCATTCATGATGTTTGGTCGGGTACCTATTAGATAAAGTAGATTTCCAATCATGGATTTGTAAGTTGGTTGATGTACTGCTGCTGATTCATCATTTGAGCTGAGACTGCATCCTGTTACCATTGGGGTACATACTAGTTTAGAATCTTCCATGTGATACTTTTTCAAGATCTGTTTGAGATATTTGGCTTGTGACAAAAAAATACCATCTTTATTTTGTTGAACTTGTAGACCAAGAAAATATGTAAGCTCACCAAGCAAGGACATTTCAAATTCTTGCTGCATTACTGAAGCAAAATTCCAACTCATGGATTCTTCATTGCTACCAAAAATGATATCATCAACATAAACAACAAGTATTAACAATTTATTATTGTCAATCTTTGTATATAGATTGCTATCAGCTGATCCCTTTGAAAAACCTTGTTGGTGGAGATATTTGTCAAGACGGTAATACCAGGCCCTTGGAGCTTGTTTTAGACCATAGAGAGCCTTTCTTAGTTTGCATACAAGTTTTGCATCATTTCCAAGAATGAATTCATTTGGTTGCTCAATATAGACTTCTTCTTCTAAGTCTCCATAAGAAAGGCAGATTTTACATCCATTTGGTATCCTTTGAATTTCTGAAAACTAGAAAGAGAAAGAAACATTCTTATGGCTTCAAGTCTAACAACAGGTGCAAAAGTTTCTTCAAAATATATACCTTCTTGTTGAGCATATCCTTTACAAACAAGTTTGGCCTTGTTTCTAATAACTTCTCCATTTTCATTTAGCTTGTTTTTGAATATCCATTTAGTTCCTATGATATTCTTATCATGAGGTCTAGGAACTAATTCCCAAGTATTATTCTTTTCAATTTTCTCAAGTTCTTCATTCATGGCCTTGACCCAACATTAATATTTGCATGCTTCATTTACATTTTGAGGTTCAGTGGAAGATAATAATGCTAGATAGCTTGAAGCCTCTGTAATAGTTCTTCTTGTCTGCACACCTACCTCTTTTTGTCCTAAAATTTGAGTTTCTGGATGATTTTTCTGAACATACTTGGACATAGTCTTTTCTTCTACCATTATCTCTTCTTCTGGTGCTTCATTTGTTTCTTCTTCAGAATTAGTGTGATTTGATGTGGGAAAATAATCCTCATCTTCTTCATAATCTTCAGTTTTTATATGTTTTGGATCTTTGCATGCTTCATCAACCACAACATCAATACTTTCAATAATTTTCCCAAGTCTTTTATTATAACATATATATCATTTACTTCGGGAAGAGTAACCAAGAAGAATACCTTCATCTGCTCTGGGTTCAAACTTACCAAGTTTTTCATTAGTCCTTTTGATGTAACATTTGCTTCCAAAAACATTGAATTATTTTACAGTAGGAGTCTTACCATGCCAAAGTTCATGTGGAGTTTGAGTGCTGTTTACCCGAACATTTGCTTGGTTGAGAATAGTGACGGTGGCAAATGCAGCTTCACCCCAGAAGGTTGCAGGAGTTTCAAATTCATCTAGCATAGCTCGACCCATTTGTTGAATAGTTCTATTCATTCTTTCTACCACTTCATTTTGCTGAGGAGTCCTTGTAGTGGAGAACTGCCTTTTTATTCCATGTTGTTCACAAAATTCAAAGAACTCATCAGAGGTAAATTCCCCTCCTCGATAAGATCTGAGGCTTTTGATTTTGCAATCTGATTCATTTTCAACCAAAGCTTTGAAGGCTTTGAATTTTTGAAATGCTTCATCTTTATGCTTTAGAAGACCTATCCAACACATTCTAGAAAAATCATCAATGGATAATATAAAGTATTCTTCTCCACAAGGTGACTTTTTCCTTGATGGTCCACATAAATCGGTATGAACAAGTTCAAGAGGCTTACTAGCTGATCCTTCCTTTTTAGGGAAGTGCGATTGGTTTGCTTACCGAATTGGCATGATTTGCATATTGTATTTTTAGGAATGTTGATATCAAGAAGATCACAAAAAACCTGGAATCTGCATGCTTTTCTTATTTGAGAAAAGCTTAGATGCCCCAATCTTATGTGCCATAGCTAGTGTTCATCATTTTTGCTTAGATAGCACTGTTGTTGTCCTCCCTTGAGTATGTATAAGTTGTTTGGAGTTCTTGCACATCTGTTTGATCGACATACTACTTCATTTCCTTGATCACACATTTGACTGACACTCAACAGGTTATGCTTTAGACCATCAACATACATAACATTCCCAACTTTAACCTTTTCTTTTAAGAAGACAAAACCTTTACCTTTTATGACCGTAGAAGTTTCATTTCCAAATGAGACCTTCTTTTCCTTTTCTAAGGCATTATATGAGTGAAGCTTTTCTTTGTCACCTGTCATGTGTTTTGAGCAGCCACTGTCGATGTACCACTGATTTTCTTGTCCTTATGCATACAAGGCTATGCCACATCTTTATGTTTGTGATTCTTTATTTCTCCATA
Organism: Pinus tabuliformis; assembly: GCA_031772625.1. Lineage (NCBI taxonomy): Eukaryota > Viridiplantae > Streptophyta > Pinopsida > Pinales > Pinaceae > Pinus > Pinus tabuliformis. The sequence goes on from CM062815.1 coordinate 572,732,285, forward strand.
TTTTGGGTATTAATGGAGTTTTCTCCTTTTGAGATATTTTCCGAAATTTACTCTTGCATTCAGATTCTTCATGACCGAAGTTGTTGTAGATAGAGCATTCTATTTCATTTTAAAGAAGATAAAAGTTATTATAGGATCTTTTCATGACCCCTGTTACATTCCTTTGATTTCGTGCTTCTCTAGTCATGATGGTCTTGTAAGCAACATATTGATCAGTTTTGTGTCCAAAGTTATGACATGAAAAACATTGGCCATTAAAGAAGTTCTTGCGATTATCGAATCTACTGACCTGTTGATTGTAGTTTCTATTGACATTCATCCTTGAAGCAGATTGAGTATGATTTACCTGAGGTTGGTTGTGGCTTCTTTTCATCCTTGAAGTAAATTGAGTCTAATTTACCTAGTGATTTGCTTTATGCCTTTGCTGACGGTTGTCAAATTGTTCACTGCTCTTTGCTGCATCAAGATAGCTTTTAGTGGAGGTTGAGAGATTCTGTGCTTGAGATGCTTCTTCAGTATATACAAGACCTATCTTTATCAGAGGAGAATGCTACACTTTGATAATTTCATTTAAGGTTTTTGATCCTTTAGCAAATCTAAGATTGAGAGATTTTGTTTTCTCAAGATCCTTTCTTAGACCCACAATTTCACATTCTAGTTTTTCATTGTGTTTTTCTCTTTCAGCAAGTTGGAATGTCAAAGTATCTATAATCATATTATTTTATTCTAAACATATTTTGAGTTTAGAGATTTCTTCATAAAGGTCATGTTCATCTAAAGCATCCAAGAAATCATCATCTTCATAAGCCATCAGAAGTCTATAGTCATTAGTGTTTTCATCTTCATCACTAATTGATAAACCATCACTATCTTCGTGAGTATAGCTCTTTTTACTTACACTTTGTTTTCTATTCCATTTTACAGATTCCTTCCCTTTATCAAATTTATCTTTATGAGGACATTTGGTGGCATAATGACCGAATCTACCATAATCAAAACATTTGAAAGGTAGTTTACCTCTAAATCTTTCGGAACCCCGTTGAAGCTTCTTGACAAAGTTTACTTCCTCTTCTTCTTCTGAAAGACGTCCTAATTCATTGAGTTCTCCTTTTCCTTTTGTTGAAGCTTTAAATGTGGCTTCTCTCATATCTGATGGACCTCCTTTTCTCATCTCAAAAGCACTTAAGATTCCATGCAGCTGTGTCATAGTAATAGTCTATAAATCCTGCTTTTCTTCTATGGCAGATACTTTTGATTCAAACTTAGCAGACAAGGATCTTAAAAATTTTTCAACTAAGGTAACTTCCTTTATCTCTTCACCAAGATTCTTCATGCAATTAACAATCTCATCTATATGTAAGAAGTAACTAGCTATACTTTCATCATTGTGCAACTTAAGAGTTTCATATTGAATTATGAGAGTTTGCAGTTTAGCACGTTTTCCCTGAGAGTCTCCTTCGTAGCTTAGAACTATTTTGTCCCATATTTCTTTGGCGGATTTGAGTTGCATAACTTTGACAAACTCTGATTGTGGCAGACTTCCCAATAATGTATTGACAGCCTTGGCATTGGTTTCATATTGCTTTTTACCTATTGTATCTGTAGGAATTGCTGATGGAAATGTATATCCTCCTTCCAATATTTCCCAGACATCTGTTCCAAGTGATTGAAGATAGGCTGTGGTTCTTGCCTTCCAATAAACAAAGTTTCTCCCATCAAAGATTGGCGCTCTTATGGATCCCCCGCTTTCTTGATTACTCACGATGATGGATCTTCCTTCAAATGATCAAGCTTCTTTTGAAGGACCTTCTCTGATACCAATTGTTGGAAATAACACTGAGAGGGGGGGTGAATTAGTATTATTAGATCAATGATTTAATTTTCAAAACTAATTTGTATACGCTACTTCAGCTTAATGAAATAGTGTGTATATGCAGCTGTACTTAATGCAACCAACGCATATACATATATCTTTTGATTTACCAAAATTATCATATATCGAACTTTAACTAGTGTATCAGAAATTCATTAGATAGTGTATTAAAAGCAGAATAATCATCACACAAAAGAAACACACACGAACACCAAGATATAAGGTGGAAACCGAATGTGGGTGAAAACCACCTGCTACTATCATCTCTGTCTTCTTTTAATAATAAGAAATTTCTATTTACAATTTTTGTATTGGTGCAATATTATACCAGTATGTAGGCTTCTACCTACAGAAGGCTACAACCTTCTCTCATTCTCCAGCTTCTACTAGAAGGGAGCTACAACCCCCTAGCTCTTGTACTAGCTGATATGTTTACTAGTACATAGGTGCCGATCTACAGAAGGCTACAACCTTCTCCTTTCTTCTAGGGTCCACGTTTCATAAATTTTTAGACTGGATCCATCAACACCATTGTTCAATCATCAAATATATTTCCATCAACCAATCTCCTTTTGAACCAACCACAGTTGAATCAATCAATCACTTTGACAACCCATCAATTCAATCTTTCAGAATGTTTTCAGCAGAATATAGTAACCAGAACCCAAGCTAGAACTTAGAACACTGCAACAACAAACAGAAGCAACTAAAACATATTTTATAAGGTATACACTACTTCCATGTTTTGAACCTGCATGTACATGTGCTTTTCTCAAAGCCAACTAGCGTATACATCTACAAATATAAATTCAGAGTTCTACATCTATTCCAGACTTTAGTTATACCCAGATCATATCATTTATAGAATAATATATGCGTCAATGTTCATATCTAGAATATATATGAGCTTAAACACAAAATATAGTACATTTTACACCTTAAGATCTTGATTCATCATTAGATCTGATTCCTCATCATTAGCTAAGGTTCATCCTTGTTCAGATCCAACTATGCACCATAACCCAATAACCTGCATACTAGATCTCACACTTCATCAGATATTCGATACTTGCACACCTGGCCTAATAATCTTCTCCTCCTTATATACTCTCAGGCCTTTCTCAATACCATGGACCAAAACTGCTTAGGACCAATACCTTGGACCAAATACGTAGGGTCAATACCTCAGACCAGATACCTTGGATCAATACCATGGATCAAAATACCATGGACCAAATACTTCGGAGCAAAAAACTTAGTTTTCCGAGGTATACACACTTTTCCTTTTGTGAAAGGGCATGTGTACATATATGAAACTTGTATACAGTGAACCCGCATGTATACGCAGCTTGGCCAATGGTGAACATGCGTATACCTTTCTTTCTTCATTATGTGAAGTCTGATCTGTAACTTTGTGCTATTAGCCTACTGTACTGTGATCTATCATCTAAGTGAGTTGCCATCAAGGACAACACCTATGTCATAATGCCAATAGTGGAAATTAAAATGGAAATATGCCAAGTTTTGCACTTTGGGACTGAGTTAAAAAACCAGTTCCGTGAAAAATAGAAGTTATACTTCCTTCATAAACTTCAGATGATTTATGGTTTTCTGTTGAAATGGAGATGTCTTCCAATTTCTTTATCAAAGCTATAATTTCTAGTGATTCTGGAGTATAATCATAGGGATTACCTTAGGAAGTATTCTAGGAGACTTGGGAGGTGATTGTACAATTCCTGATCTAAAAGTAGGAGATTCTAGAGGGGATCTAGAAGTTGTAGGAAATTTGGAGGGAGAATGACTCTTAGAATGACCTTTTGTTTTTGGATTGGACTTACTTTCCATTCATAGTTTTCATGCCCTCCTTTTAGGGCCAAAAAGTGTTGAGGCCTCGAAAGTCACTGCTTCAACACAAGGGGAAAACCACCTGGTCCAGACCTTAAGACAACTTCTTTTCCATTTAGTTAGTGGCTTCGACTGGGGATAATGGGACTAGTTTCCCAATGAAAGGTAATTGAATGAATGTGTAATGCTTATAGTGGATTGAAATAGATGGATTTTTAGTAATGAACCAAATGGAAAACATATGCATTTATATTCTCTATAACTCGGGATTATTTAACATTTATATAGATGTGATCTATAATGATTTTCCTTAGTAAATGACAATATAGATTGATCAAACACCAAAGGAAATGAAAATATTTCAAGATGATTTTGTTGATTAAATAGTTAATTAAAATAACGTGTATAACTCATTTCACATTTATAATATCAAAGCCAATTGTTTAACAGGTATTTAAAAATATCAATGACAACATGATCACAAATGAATACATGTAACAATGTTCTTTAAACACCATGTAATAAGAAATTTGAAAATATAAATTCACTATTTATTTATGAACAAAACAAAGGTACAAAGATAGAAATACCAGATGTACGTTTATCAGCGTATAAAAGAAATAGCATGAGTTTATTCCTTCCCACAAAGATGATTCCAAGAGTACAGTAATGAAACTTCTCAAAATTCTTTATGAAAATTCCTAAACAATGTTCCAGTCGTTCTATTGAGAAAAGGATGAAAGTACAATAGTGCAAGCTTTCGTAAGACTTTATTCATAAAATTTAGGACCTTTATTTCGTACAACAAGTAAGCTTAAATAACACAAAAACAATTGAATCTATTGTGCAGAGAATTGAGGGCATTTAAATTAGATCCCTTCAATACGCTTAACAAAAAATAATTTTTTGGTAGTAGTTTTCTGAAAGTGATTTTCTGTCTTCATAAGATTTTCTTGTTCCATCGGATTATCTGGATGTTTCTTTGTTTGTTTGAATTGAACTGCCACTTATCAGCACAGTTGTCCTCTTTTGTCATGTACTTGAACACGAAAACTAGAATCGGTAAGTAAAAGTTAATGAGAATGATAAGCAAGTTATATTTAAAACAAATCACTTTAGCAAGAAATCAGGAAAAATGTAGAGTGTAATAAATATGAACACAACCATCATGGAGAGTAATGCAGAGTGAGGTCTATGGTAAGACAAGTCAGACTTTACAATCTTATCACAAAATCGCAATCACGTTTAGAATAGATCGGGGGTTGGAAGTGGCTAAAGGTGAATGGCTAATAGTTTTTTCGGAGGGGCTCAGAAGTGGTAAGTGGTTTGTGAAGAGGGGGGTCTGAAAGAACAAAAGAGTGACATGTGGATATATGGTTTGGACAAAAAACCACTTTTCAAAACTCCCCACCCCCCCTAGAAACTTAAAATGAGCACAGAGGGGTCTGAAGTCTTCTCTGTCGTTGATCTAGGAAGATATGAGCCGTTTATTAAATCAAGGCAAGTTGGTATTTTATATCACAATCAGTGTTAAGGAGTGGCAGACTTTAATAGGTGGCCTAAAGACTTGTGATTTGCGATATGCGGGAAGAGATGACATCATGGTGATGTCACTATGATGTGGCAGATCTACTTGGAATATGATGTAATGATTGCATGGTAGATGATGTGGAGTGTGACGTGGAGTATGACATCATAGATGGCATCATATCGTAATCGCAATGGGGAAGGATATTTCAATTGCAATTAAAAAGCGGCATGACTCTTTGGTATTTGCAATAGTCGCAGACACAGGGTTTATGAATTGCAGTGGATAATCCCGTTAGGTCCTGGGCTTTATCGCATATCGCAATCAGTGGTCGGCTGTCCTAATTTCAATCGCAAATTGGCACAGATAGTGGGGTATGAAATTTTGGAAATTGCGATAGGTCTAGATGCGGGGATTTATGGAATGGATTTTTATAATCTCGTCAGGTCCGTGCTTAATTGCATATCAAAATTAGGATAAGACAGGAGTATGGACTTAAGATTTTTGGAAACTTTTGCGATAGTCGTAGACGTGGGTAGTTTATGCATTGCAATAGATAATCCCATCGGTTCCGGGGCTTTATCGCATATTGCAAAAGAGATAGGTAGTAGGACTTGGGCAATGGTTCTTGTGATTGCGCAGATGCGAGATTTTAATGAAGATAAGTTGATTTTCCCGTTGGGTCTGATATCATATTTCAATCACAAATGGAATTAGCAGAGGGGTCTTGCCTTAGACCTTTGTTTATTTGCGATGCGGGGGAGCCTTAGCCTTTAAAAACTTTGGTTATAGTTATTTATTAACAATTTTTATGTTGATTTTATAAAATTAAAGGGTCTCGATTTTAAGATAATAAATTTCATAGGAAAGTTATAATACATTAAAATGGGGTTTTTTGAACAATAAAACATCATATTATACATGAAGCTTCTCTGACATATCACTCTAGTAGTTCCAACTTGGTCAAGCAACTTATTGCAGATTAGGAAGTAAAGATCCGACAGATTGAGGATGATTTCAAAATTGATTTAAACGATTGGAAAACTTTGATCCTAGACCTAGGCCACATTCGTGGCTGATCATCTCAATAAAGCAGACATTCGATTTGTTTTGGATGATGAAGAGAATTCTGGCTAAATCTTTAGAGAATTTTCCTCTTGATATGCATTTGGCCTCCCATTGACACCCGAACTACACCAAAGAGTTTCGAAAGATTTAGTTTCAGCTACAACAACAGAATGCTAGGCTCAACCGAATAAAGCAACACATCCCCTGTATTCCCCACACACAGTTTCCAGGTTCCACTGTGAAGGACCCTGCATCGATGGATTCAACTGATGATGAGTAATGAAAATGCATATGTGATTATAGTTTTGTATGAAACAATTTCAAATTTCAAGGCATATTAGTAGTTATGTTTGTAGACATCTAGAAAATAGGAAGAACAAAGACTCTGAGACATACATAACATGGTTTGTTAGAATCATTATTTTTTGTTTCTGGATAGAATATTTTGTAGTTAGGTGGCCGACATACTTGATTTCCATTAGGGAAGGTTGAGGCTAACTAACGTTCAGACATATGGATGTAGCCTGCTTTATTTTTGAAATTAATGGAAAGGTACCACCAAGCTCTCTCACACACACACACACATAATGTCCACTAAAACTATATTACAAATCATGTTCCAAAATAAACATTATAATAAAAAATACTACTTAAATATAATTAAATTACAGTTAAATATTATAATATTTTATCTATTTTTACTTTAATAATATATATATTTTTTCAGTCCATGGCATCTTGGATAGGCCGTGATAGGGTGTTTCATTAAGGAAGCCCTTGATGAAAAGTCACTAGTTCAATTCCCTGCCCTGATCAGGGTGATATGTTGGGCATGAAGAAGATGTAGTCCTACCAATCTTACAAAAAAAATATAATATTTTTCAAATATAAATCATTTTCAAAATAAAAATCTATCTATGTAATTAAAAATACTACCTAGGTAAATAGAATTAAATTATAATTAATTATTATAATATTTTATATATTTATTTATTTATTGTGAGTCCATGTATTCCAATACTACAAAAGATTACATCTTCTCATGTCGACTCTCAAAAAGCTGTTGGACTCACTCTTACTAGATTTATTGACTAGCAGGTGCATATCTAGATACATCATAAATTCCTAAAGAAAAAAACATTTACATAAACTAACCAGCAACTAGTGCCAAAACACTTGCAAAACTAAAGGATAGCCAACAATGATCACATATCATCAGAATTTACTGGGACGAGATGATTTGGCGCCAAGCCACAAGATGGCGAGGGTTTGAATTCATAGTGAATATGTCCCTCCATGTATTCCAATCTAGTTTCTAGATGGTCACGCTACTTCTAGATGCATTTTTGTCCTCTCCATAGACTGACTAGTTTATCATGCATCTCCCACAGGTTTCGTCGGATGTGTTTCATGAAGTTGATAATTTTATTATGATCATCTTGTCAAGCTTAATTGAGCTGGTCTAAAGAGATACTCAACTTTAAAATAATTCTCACACTATCATCCACTAAGGAAGTGCTTCCCATAAAGGAAAATGACTCGGAAAACAGAGGGTACGTGATTTCTCTGTGCCCCTACTCTTGTTGTCGTTTTCATCACCACAAACCTCTCCCCTCCATCTCACAAAATTCCCAACCACACTAAGTAGTCGTATTCACCTCACCCCCTAGATTTTCTTGTCCCAAAAGGACCACCGTACTTACGCAATTGCTAACCTTGCTAAGCAGGATGGGGTGTGCCTTCGTGCCACAAGATACCACAAATGGCCATGACTCCCAATATGCATAACACTTACCATGGAGACTCACATAGGCCAACACAAATATATTCAATGCATGTAGCAAAACAACTACTAGGTTATTGATACCCTGCTCAACCCCAAAGGAGAGAAAACCCACACACCACCCTAATAAGGATGAAGAAATTTCAAGCAGGAGAATGTAGGACACCAAGAATTTCAAAACCACACAATAATTAGGTCGAACAAGCTACTTACTATTTTCAAAACAACTTACCCAAATAAAACTAGAATTATGTATGATTTTACCATCCAAATTCCCAAGGAAATGATCAGTCGCCCACCAGTAAATCTCTAGAAAACTCCACTCCCCCATTGCATACAGAAGAGGTGAACTAAAATTCCCTTCGCTAGACCATTCCACTATCCAAAAAAACCCTTCATAACTGGAACTTATAAGCATAAAAATACCAACGTTGAAAAAATTATTGGACATGACATTTTATACCTAATAGGGATCACCCAAAGTAACTTTGATAATAAATCCTAGCTATAGGTATGATATAACCTAGTTTTTCATTAATATGTCTCCCACCTCTCAACACAGTGTCAAATTTCTCTTTTCCAAAGCTCAGAAACCCCTGGGTGCTCTAGTCTCTAGAGCTGATTATGCCCCACATTCCCCTTACCACCCCTAAGGTGAGACATGGGATATTCTCCTTAAAGTGCTCGACACTACACAAAACACAGGGAAGCATACCAAACATCATTTCCCCTATATTCCATTGGGATCACAACCATCATCACATAGACCACCAACCTCACCTTTGGTACATGACCAATGTGAACACTATAAATGCCATTAATTGACCTCTAATTATGGCCTATGTCCTCATATGGACCTACATGGTTCCCTCCTATAACTTGTTATCTCACACCTATGCCTTATATCCAATATATTCTCCATCTCTTTGATGCAACAAAAGTTATCTAATACTATCCACTTTGAGGAAAAATCAAAATCCCTTTCACCACTACTGGTGAGCCCTAGTATTGCACCAAGTGTGTTGCAACTTCTAAAGGCTCTTCAACTTTACTTATCAACCTGGGGTTTCATACATACTTCAAGGTCACAGTTCTATATACAAAGCAGATGAATTCTACTCATGCCACCCTCAAATCAGTCACTTTATCATTAGGGATCCAAGACCATTCCTCTAGTGAACTTAAAGGAGATCAACTACTAAAAGTAGAATATAAAATCTAGTCCTAGTGCAGAGAAAGTAAATTCTTTTCAACTCTAACTTGTAAATGCCGTCAACTTGTAAATGCTATGAAAGAACACAAGAATTTTGCTAACTACAGAAAGGAAACTAGTCTAGTTTTCAATAAATCATCTAGCTATCAAGTTTTCTTGAAAACATAAGATCATCCTACCAAGTCACAACTCAAGAATGCATGCATTGTTTAACTAATTCACACTTGCAAATTAAGTAAGTTCCTAATTTCCAAATTTGGAATGAAAGAACTAATGATATTTACTCTTGCAGGAAAAAAAAGGATGAAGAGAATGGCCTAGGTGGTACCTCTGGTCATGGAGTCCATCTGAGGGGTCAAACTACTCCTAAACTAAGCTATGCTATCATTGTAGGTCAAAATAGGGTCAAAACAAGCTGCTACAGGTGTGCTACAGGATGTTGCTATAAGATTCTTGTAATGCTACAAGAAGTCTTGAAATGCTACAGGAAGTTGGCCAAGAGGGTTTGGAGGGTAAGAATGATGGGATGAAGTGATGGCAAGTTGGATGGAGGTTGTGGGGAATGTAGGGAGGGTGATCAACACCCCTAGTGATGCCCAAAAATTCAGGAAGGTAGAATTTGGGCTAAGAGGGCTACTCATGGTGACTAAAACCAGAGATCAAGAACATGGGTTGGCATGCATAAAAAGAGGGTGGAGAGGTCCTAGATGGAGTTTTTGAAAGGATTCCTTGCCTACAGATCCAACAACCCTACAACATCACATCCACCTTCTCTTTTCATTTGAAAAATATTACAATTAATGGTGGAAAAGATGAATTGAATTTGGAAAATATCTAACTAATGCTAAGAACTTGATCTATGAAATGAACTACCTTCTAAACTAAAACAATCATATGTGAAGCAAGATACAAAATTTAAGCCTTTCAAAGAAATAATAAATGTGAAATCACACATTTTTTTAGGGTTGTGATGGTGGGGTCCTTTAATCATTCTCCCATGAGAGAGATGAGATAGGGATCATACGAACAAACTTTTTGAGCAATTATACTCTACTGAACTACAACAACTAATCAACATTCCATGCTAAAAGAAATACAAATAAACTCTTACTGAACTATAACAACTAATCAACATTCCATGCTAAAAGAAATATGAATACACAAGAGGGACCTAAGCTGCTAGGGTTGGGCCCAAACCTAAGAGCTTCAGCCCTATGAACTAACTCAGTGTTGGATCAAAATAAAACTTCTCATTATCATTCTAGAAATGTCAAATACATCAAAATAATATTCACAAGTGCTTCATCTCAATGGCCTATTGGCTACAATAAAACTTCAAATCCTAATGAGTTCCTTAGCATGTTAATTTATACAAAAGGGTAGCTATCAGCAACTCCCTAGAAAATAGGGATGTTTTTCTCCCTAACTTGAGAATAGATGGATCTATATCTCCCTTGAACTACATTGTCTTGACTACTAATGATCTTGACTTGCTTGGATTCCAATGACCCCGAGTTGATGAAAGATAGAGTGGTGATATTTTTGTTGATTAGAGTGGTGGACAACCTCCTAGAATCTCTCTTTGTTGTTTACTCTGAGATCCTGCACTCAAATTAACTCAAAATTGTTCCAATTCCTACATTTAACACACATTAGGCCACATGATATAGCAACATCTCTTTTACCCTCACAATAAGCATAACATAACAAAATTTGTAGATAAATGTGAGAATTTTTTTTTTAATAAGCTGGAGGATGGAATTGTGCCCGTTATTATATACCTATTGATGATCCTCCTCATCACCCCTCTACTGAAACTGTTGCTCATCCTTTGAGAAACTTAGTCATCTATGCCCATGTCCTTCACGGCCCTAGTGGCCTCTCTGACATCTCAAGGTTTTGTAGATGGTGTGCCTTCTTGAGGATAGAAGCCTGCATACCTCTCTATGTCTTCCCATTGATTCCTTCCTCTTCTTCATTCATTCCTTCTTGTAAACCCAACATCAAAGGTGGACTGAGATTGAGTCCAATCTAGTTAACCTTTTATCTTTGCATGACCCTTTTGTAGAGGGGTGTTCTTTCCAATGCATTCCTAAACCTTTCAAGAGAGTGATACTCCTTGATTTGGAGACTGTGTGGCAAGGCATTCCATATTCTCTGACATGCTCGATGGATCTCTGTCCCTAACAACCTGAGAATGTCCTCAAAATGCGAGATGGCCTGCTCTTGGGTGGCAAGGTATCTAGGTGATAACTTAACATCATTGGAGACAATGTTGTAATTACTGATTACATCCATGGGACTTATCTTCTCTGCCCTAATATAGAGGGGTTCTTGTTCTTCTTTTTCCATCACTTTCTTCCCTTCCTGAGCTCTTGCCTCCTCATGAGTCATCCATGATGCAAGGGCCATCAATTGTAGGTCTCCCAACTTTGCATTGGGATCTCAAACATTCATATCAGTTAAGGTGAGGTTGTTCAGGTAGAACTCAACTAATTTAGCTCTGTCTTCTATTCTACTTTGGTCACACAACTCAATGACATTCTTGTAATCCTGAAATGGCATGGATCTGTGTTGTGCTAATGTCTTGATTTGGGACTGTATCCATTGTTCTTTGAGGAAGAGTGCATAAAAATTGGATGGTAGTCTGCACTGTAATGCCTCTGTGGAGAGGATTTCCATTGTGGCCAATAGGGTTTCCTTCTCTTTCAATTTCTTCGTCAACCATCTATTTTATGCCTACAACTATTCTCACATTGTGGACTCTTTTTGCCTTAACTCACTCAACTCCTTGACCATTTCTAGAACCTTCTCTTCCATGATGCCCACATCTTCCACCTTCTTGGATTTGGCAATCTACATCCATCTATGGGTTCTTCCTCTTTCTACTTCAAGTTTAAAGAAAAGTGAGATTGCAAATTTCTATGGGATTACTCTTCCTCCTTCAATGAAATTATAATAGGAGCTCAAACTAGGCTGTGGACTAGGCTCTTGTATATCTGGGAAGTCCTTTTTAAATGTTTTTGGGGAAGATGCTCCCTCCTATAACTGTTGTTTTTCATTTTTCCCTTCTTGTTGCTCCTTCTGCTCTTCCTGTAGAATTTTATGTTCTTCCTTTAGAATGATTTATCTTTCCTTTAGCATGCTCTTTTTTTCCTCTAGATTCTCTTTTCCTTTTTGTTGGAATGTAGTAGGTGCATTGGGTTGTTTAGAGGATGTTGATATAGTGGTAGGCCTCCTTACATATGCTATGGGAGTCTTTGATATGGCTATAAGAGAGGTGACCTCCTCAACTTTCCTTTCAGTGGGTCCTAGCTCCTCTTTTTTACTTGGGGATTCCTCAATTGTAATAGGGGCCTTTGTGGGAGTTTGAGGCCTCCCCTATTTAATCCTAGTGCTTTTCATGGTTTTGAAGTAGAGGGGAGTTTTCCTTTTCCTTTTCTTTTTAGGTTTGATTGGTGTGCTCAAGGAAACTAAGGTGGTAGCTACCTCCTTTTTAGTGGTCCCTCGAGACAAACTTGTTTTCTTTAAGGATACCTCTTCTTATCTAGATGCAATGGTTTTATCAAGGCTTTGTTCTTCCTGATGCTCATCTTCTTCATCTTCATTTTTCTCTTTCTCTACTTCTTTCTCTTGCTTTGGGTATTTCTTTGTTTTCTCTACCTCTGCCTCTTCTTCCTCTTCTATCTTTGCCTCTTCTTCTTCTTTCCCTTCTCTTCCTCTAGCACTAGAGGCCAGGGTTTCATCTGGTGTGAGGGATTGAGTGTCAATGAAGGCTTCTCTGTCCATATCCCTGAGTTTGGACTAATGTGTGTAGTATATGGTGGATTAATGTACCAAAATTTAATCATCAATCTAGGAGTTTATGAACTTCGAGGTCCAACACTAGAAATGCTAGAGAAGGACTCTAGCAACATATAAAAGAAAATCCTAACTTGTGTAGACACTGCTTGCACCACTAGTTAATGCAATGATACCACAAAAAAACTTTGGAAATTGGACTCTCACTTAGGAAATAATAGTCAAGGACTTTACTGGAAAAATACTTCTTAAAAGAAATAAATAAACTTAGAATTAATGCCACTTGATAAATCAATTGTAAAACTAAAAAGATTCAAAGAAAGAAAATCTATTCTTGTACTTTTAGTTCTTACACTAGGAAGACATAATAAGTTTCTTTTCTGTGTTCTATAAATTCTCCTTCCTGACCACAAAATGACCCTTTTCTTGTACTGGAACAATTCTATTCTCACACTCAGAATGAATCTATTCCTATACTAGAGAGACAGAACAATTCCTATACTCCGTTCTTGTACTAGAAAGAAAAAACAACTCATGTACTTTGTTCCTGTACTGGAAAGACATAATAGTTCCTATACTCTGTTCCTATATTGAAAAGACATAACAGCTCCTGTACTATGTTATTGTATTGAAAGACAGAACAGTTCTTGTACCATAACACTCTACAATCAACAACCCTTTGTTCCTTAATCTATAGATCGAAATGTTGTGTTACCAATCAAGAATTTGAAAAGTGAAGAAAGGAAAACCTCAAGTTAGGTGATAATGAAATAAATCCCAAATTAAATACAACTTGCAACTTGAAATTGTAACTTGAGAAAATAAATGGGAAACCATTGATCTAAGTACAAACCAAAACTCTTGTATTTAAATGTAAAATTACCTCTTAGGAATATTCCATACTCTTATCTTTTCTAAACTTCTATCACTATGCTAAGTACACCTTGTGCATAAACGAATTCAACATTGAATGAAAAAATTTAACTTGCAGTCCTAAATCCGAATAATAACAGTCATCGATTCCCTCTTAAAAATCAAATGATTAATACAGTAAGGAACACAATATGAATGTAATGATTTACACAGGTGGGCTAATGACTCCACACAACTACAATTTATATAGATCAGAGTACACTTGCTGGAAATAAATCGTTAAGCAAAAACTTTAGATGTTCAAACCTTGCGACCCTAATTAATAAACCAAAAACGATTTGAGAGGAAGATTCTCAGAAAAAAGACAAATTGTTGTGCTAAGGAAAGTAAACAACAATTATTGATAAATAAAGAACACACCCAACATGCGCAAACCCTCAGATTTGAGATCACTTGATGGAAAAAGGTAAACACACAAGAGCATTAACAATCTGCACAATCATCGTTAAAAGGAAATCCTCACACCATTCATTCTTGTATCTAGCACACAGTTAGAAACTTTGGGAGAACGAGCTGGGTTGGTTGGGCCCTAGCCAACCAACTTGTTTCCCTTTAAGGAAAATTCTTAATTATGAGAATAAGATTGACATTATAGAAAATAGAGAAAATGAATGCATGAACCTGGCATTTAGCTTATATTAATGAAGTTCAATCCTTCAGTACATCTTGAGCTCAATAATCCAGCTCCACTTGACAAAAAGAAGGGGGAATAACCCCCAACACTTAGTTCAGTAGCATGAGAATACAAAGAATGGTTTTCTATCTAGGCTTGGAGCCATAGCTCTATTTTTATAATGATTTTACATTACAAGTTTGGATTTAGACAAGCCAATCCTTTGAAAACAATATGGAGATTAAATCCCAAAAACATGCCATGGATGGGAGATCTAGTTCAGCCATGATCCAATTGAAGAAACACAAATCTGATACAAATTTTGCAAATCTGGGCATATTTTGGAATTCTGGAAAAACAATCTTTTCATAAAACTACCTCAAAGAACCTTGTGTAATTCTTAGACCAACATGAATATGGGAAAGTTATGTGGAAGAAACCTAATTTGTCATGTTGAAAACAAGAACCACTCTCAGAATTTTTTGATTCAGCTCCATTTCCTTAGAAATCATGCCCTAAGTTCACTATTTGGATACTTTTACAAATCTGAGTTAGATCCTAAAATTATGGAAAAACAGTGTTTTTATACAACTTCCTCAAAGACCCTCGTGTAACTTTTATACCATTATGAATATTGGGAAATGGTTTCATTTCTAAATGATTGATTATACTGATAAAAAATCCATTTGCTCGGATTTTTGAGATTCACCTCCAACTGCACGAAAATAGAGGTCAAACTTGGCAGTTTGAAAACTGTGTGAATTTTGTGCAGATTTGTTGATTTTAGTCTAGAAACCCACACGTGCAACTTGGGTGCAATCCAACACATGGGAAGGTGTTATAACATCATTTTGGACACTAACCATCTTCAGTTTCCCCCGAAAGTAGGTCGAAATGTCGAAGCCCCAAATTGGTGCAGGAATGCTAGTGTAGGAGTGCTGGTGCAGGAACATAAATAGGTGTAATTAATTGTTGATGCATGTGTATCTTTGATCGTGATTTCATACGCCTTCCTAAAACAACACAAGCACCATCATCAATAATAATTTTGATGCAAATCTTATTGAAATAAAGGAAATAAGTTAAATAATGAACACTTACATGATCATGCTCCAAGTTTAAGCTACTAGCCCAACAATTGTGCAAAATGATATTAATAACAATGAAAAAAATGAGTAAGCATAGGGTGAGAATGTGAATTAAACATGACAATTTTGAGGCCTAACATCCCCCTATGCTGATCATCTTGCATGTCCTCATGCAAGAAAAACCTATGACAAAGACCAAAGTTAATTAAGACTGTAGGGCTAGGGTTTCTCTATTGGAGTCATGCTGCATTGACTTAAATTATAGGGCTATTTGAGTAAGAGAATGTAGGTAATTTCCATATTATGTTGACTCCTTTTACATCAAATAAGACAAGGAATACATGCTACCATATATTTAGTGATGTCAAGACTGATCTTCATTATTTCAAAAAGAGTAACTAATGCTAGGAGTACCAAAGGAATGCTAACAATGTTGTCACTACAAATATAGTGTCATCACAAAATATCCAATCATCAAAATTTCCATAAGCAACTCAGGAGAAACCCAAATCAGTAGTTATTCACCTTAATAGCCTCATTATTATAAATAGAAGTGATATTATTTGAAAGCCAAGGCATTAAATGGATCAAAAATAGGGAAAAAGAAATATGACAAAGTGATACCTTCTCATAATGTCCATCTTACCATTACCCAAGCGTATAGCTGAATCTCCTCTTGTTCAAGAAAAGTGAATCATCTCCACTAAGGGTCCCACATCCATAAAAACCAAATTATTTATGAATTATAGAACTCCAGTGCACATTACTGAAAGGATCTTAAAGCCACTCTTAGAGAGATATGATAATGAGTTCAAGGAAAGACATAAACAACTAAGTAAATCATAGTGTAAAATTAACTTTAATAACATAGGCATGGTTCTGCTACCAACATGCATGTATAGTCTTGATGGGGATTCCTTTTAACCCCATGAAATGCATGTGTCCCATCTATTAGATATAAATTCAGAGTCAATTGAAAGAATTTTTTTTAGAAGTTAATTGAATGCCACTGTTTTGGCTTGGTAACCAACTAATGATAGTGCCACTCATAAGAACTAACGAGAATGAACAAGTTGGCTCGTGATGATACCTCTTGTCTTCTAGCTTTTCAACTAAAAGCCATTACCTTGGCTTGGTGACCAGTAGTGGTAATGTCATTCTCGTTAGGACCCATGATCATGGTAGGTTGGCTCGTAATGAGACCTCCCATCCCTCAATTAATAATTTTAAAAGAAAATCTGATTATGGTCAACCTTAAATAGGTTACTTAATAGGTGGGGAGGCAAATCTTCTCCTTAAGAGAATAGAATGGTGTGAAAAGTTTTTAATTACTAATATTACTAGCCAGTCCTTCTACCCTAAAGACTCTTTTGAAAGGAAACATCTTAGATAATGACTGAAAATTTCCTCAAGTTGATCATGCTAGGGTTCTCATGAGAGCTCATTAGGGTTTTATAGGAGTGGTCCACCATAGGAGGCTCTTCATCAATACTGTTGAAGAGAAACTTAAAAAGGTTTCTTGAATGACAGACTGTTAGAATGAATAGGGTAGAAGTAGGTTTTTAAGCTTATGAATGGAAAGTATTAAATATAACAATAGAAATCCCCCCAACTGACCCAATAAATAATATCGGCCAATAATCAAAGTCACTTTATAAAAGATGAGGCATTATGAGTGAATTTCTTCTGACAAGAATCACCACAAGAGTGCATAATAATGGAAATTTCAATATTTGTGCCTTAGGGAATTGCAGTTTTAAGATTGCTTCTATAACCATTTTTATTCCAAATGGAATTTTTATTCATTGTTTCTATAATACCTTAACCTAATTTAAAGAGACATATCCTTCAAGTGTAGGAGTATTTCCAATGTAACCATGTGTGTAACAAAATGCTAAATATACTTACACTCGGTTTTAAATAATAAACTCCAACACATACCAGAGTATGAGAAACCAATTGCTTTAATTGATATGATACCAAGAGTTTCCGAATGATGGAAGAACATTGTGAAACAACGATTGTTTAGAACCAATTTTCACTATGGTTCACATATTCTTGGTCTTTTGATTCATTAGTAGCTGGTGGCATCCCTTCTTTTGGCATATCATGTCAGTCTTCCTAGGACTTCTGATTTCTTTCTTGAGTACAAGTTGGATCTTTTGATAGACATGTCAAGAATTCTTCAATCTTTGTTTCCAATGGTTCTTCCTCCTCATCAGGTTTGATCCATGATTCTTCAATTTCCTCATTATATGGATAAAGATATTCAAAACAATATTCTCAACCTTCTTGAAGGGATGGCTCATGGGTATTTTGTTCCTTTATCACATCTGAAAATATGGATCTGCTCTTGACTTCTGCCAAGATCTGTTCCTCCTGTGAAGTAGAGATGCCAACTGCTGCCAATATCTGAGAAAGATCTTGGAGTGCATCTCTTGTTAAGCATTTGATAATTTTTCTTCTGCTAGCTAGAAGATCCTGTTAACACATGGATTAACACATGGGGGGGTTCTTACAACACCCAAAAAACCTAAAAACTCATTTGCAAGAAAGGAAACAAACTAGGCTTGTGAGATCTCTGGAAATACCATCTAGTATGCTTCA
Source organism: Pinus tabuliformis (assembly GCA_031772625.1). NCBI lineage: Eukaryota > Viridiplantae > Streptophyta > Pinopsida > Pinales > Pinaceae > Pinus > Pinus tabuliformis. The sequence continues at coordinate 572,750,637 of CM062815.1, forward strand.
ATAAGAAAGAAAACCACACTAAAAATTTGTTTGTAGGAAAGGAAACAAACCAGGTTTTTCAGCTCTCTGGAAATACTGTCTAGTATGATTCACCATGCAAGAAAACCACACTAAAAATTCGTTTGTAGGAAAGGAAACAAACTAGGTTTTTTAGCTCTCTAGAAATACTGTCTAGTATGCTTCACCAAGCAAGAAAACCACACTAAAAATTCATTTGTAGGAAAGGAAACAAACCAAGCTTGTGATCTCTCTGGAAATACCATCCAGTATGCTTCAACAAGCAAGAAAACCACACTAAAAATTCATTTGTAGGAAAGGAAACAAAACCTTGCAAGAAAAAGTAGGTGAAAAAAAAAACCAAATGCAATAGGTCACCAAGGTCAATCCCCTAAGCACCTCCCCCACAACGACGCCAAAATTTTCGGTGTAGTATATGGTGGATTAATGTACCAAAATTTAATTTTCAATCCAGGAGTTTTTGAAATTCGAGGTGCCACACTAGAAATTCCAGAGAAGGGCTCTCACAACCTACAAAAGAAAATCCTAACTTGTGTAGATAATGCTCGCACCACTAGTTAATACAATGATACCACACAAAAACTCTGGAAACTGAACTCTCACTCAAGAAATAATAGTTAAGTACTTTACTGGAAAAATACTTCTTAAAAGAAATAAATAAAATTAGAATTCATGCCACTCAATAAATCAATTTTAAAACTAAAAAGATTCGAAGAAAGAAAATCCATTCCTGTACTTTTAGTTCTTGCACTAGGAAGACAAAATAAGTTTCTTTTCTATGTTATATCAATTTTGCCTCTTGTACTAGAACAATTCTATTATAACACTCAAAATGAATCTGTGCTTGTACTGGAAAGACAAAAAAATTCTTGTACTCTATTCCTGTACTGGAAAGACAAAACAATTCCTGTACTCTGTTCCTGTATTGAAAGACAAAACAATTCTTGTACCAGAACACTCTACAATCAACAATCCTTCATTCCTTAATCTATAAATTGAAATGTTGTGTTTCCAAACAAGAATTTGAAAAGTGAAGAAAGGAAAACCTCAACTGAGGCGATAATGAAATAAATCCCAAATTAAATACAACTTGCAACTTGAAATTGTAACTTGCGAAAATAAATGGGAAACCATTGATCTAAGTACAAACCGAAACTATTGTATTTAAATGTAAAGTTGCTGCTTAGGAATATTCCATACTCTTATATTTTTTGAACTTATATCAGTGTAAGTACACCCTGTGCATAAACAAATTCAACATTGAACAAAAAAATTTAACTTGCAGTCCTGAATCCGAATAATAATAGTCGATGATTCCCCCTTAAAAATCAAATGATTAATACAGTAAGGAACACAGTATGAATGTAATGATTTACACAAGTGGGCTAATGAATCCACACAACTGCAATTTATATAGATCAGACTACACTTGTTGGAAATAGAGTGTTAAGAAAAAACTTTAAATGTTCAAACCTTGTGACCCCAATCAATAAGCCATAAACTATTTGAGAGGAAGCTTATAAAAAAAACACAAATTGTTGTGCTAAGGAAAGTAAACAACAAATATTAATAAATAAATAACACACCCAACATGTGCAAACCCTCAGATGTAATATCACTCGACGGAAAATTGTAAACACACAAGAGCATTAACAATCTGCACAATCACCGTTAAAAGGAAATCCTCACACCATTCATTCTTGTATCTAGCACACAGTTAGAAAGGGAGAACGAACTGGGTTGGTTGGGCCCTAGCCAACCAACTCATTTCCCTTTAAGGAAAAATCTTAACTATGAGAGTAAGATCAACATTATAGAAAATAGAGAAAATGAATGCATGAACCTGACATTTAGCTTATATTAATGAAGTTCAGTCCTTCAATACATCTTGAGCTCAATAATCCAGCTCCAGTTGAAAAAAGGAAGGGGGAATAACCCCCAACACTTATTTCAGCAGCATGAGAATACAAAGAATGGTTTTCTAGCTAGGCTTGGAGCCATAGCTCTGTTTTTATAATGATTTTACATTACAAGTTTGGCTTTAGACAAGCCAATCCTTTGCAAATAATATGGAGATTAAATTCCAACAACATGCCATGGATGGGAGATCTAGTTCATCCATGATTCAATTGAAGAAACAAAAATCTGATACGAATTTTGCAAGTCTGGGCATATTTTGGAATTCTAGAAAAAATAGTGTTTTTCATAAAACTTCCTCAAAGAACCTTGTGTAATTCTTAGACCAATGTGAATCTCGGAAAGTTGTTTGGAGGCAACCTAATTTTTCATGTTGACAACAAGAAAATCTCTCATAATTTTCTAATTCAGTGCCATTTCCTTGTAAATAGTGCCCTAAGTTGTATGTTTGGATACTTTTGCAAATCTGAGTTAGATCCTAAAATTATGGAAAAACAATCTTTTTAATAAAACTTCCTCAAAGATCTTTGTGTAACTTTTAGAGCATTGTGAATATTGGGATATATTTTCAGTTCTAGATAATTTATTATATTGGTAAAAAACCCATTTGCTCAGATTTTCGAGATTCACCTTAAGATGCAAGAAAATCAAGGTCAAACTTGGCAGTTTGAAAACTATGCTATTTTTGAGCAGGTTTGTTGATTTTCTTCTAGAGACCCACACGTACGACTTGGGTACAATCCAACTCATGGGAAGGTGTTAGAACATCATTATGGACACTAACCATCTTCAGATTTCCCTGAAAGTATGCCGAAATGTCTAATCCCCAAATCAGTGCAAGAATGTTAGTGTAGGAGTGCTGGTGCAGGGACAAAACTAGGTGCAATTAATTTTTGATGCATGTGTATCTTTGATCATGATTTCATTCATATTCCTAAAAAAACACAAGCACATCATCAATAATCATTTTGGTACAAATCTTATTGAAATAAAGGAAATAAGTCAAATAATGAACAATTACATGATCATGCTCCAAGTTTAAGCTACTAGCCCAACAATTGTGCAAAATGATAGTAATAACAATGAAAACCATGAGTAATCATAGGGTGAGAATGTGAATTAAGCATGAAAATTTAGAGGCATAACATGGACCAGAGGACAAGAATCCTTAGTTTATTTAAAGCATCTTCCATTATGAGTTTGATGAGGCCATGGTGGCCTAGGTGTTGGTGCTTGCACTCTATCACCTTTTGGCTCATGTCCTTGATGTACTATAGGAGGAAATAAGGCACACTGAGTCTTTGGTCTAGGGGTAATTATGCTTGAAACCTTAGTTCATGGAGCAATCTAAAATGGTAGCCATATCCTACACCCAGCCTTCCTTCACAAGAGATGAAACTTAGGATATGGTAGACCACCTCATCTGAGGGATAGGGTAGGCTCTCCCTCCTAACTCCATTTTTATATCCAATAGGTTTCTCATCAGTAGTGAAGAAGTTCTTCTTGGTAAAGGTACTACTATACTTGTCTTCTCTTCTCCATTGGTCCCTAGGAGAAGGGTTGTCACCCTACTAATTAACTCAAGAATGATAGAAATGACTAATCCCCTCACCACAGTGGTGGCACTAACTCTTGTCTAAGAGTTTAGGGCCATGGAAAATTCATAGGTAATGTCATCATCATAACCTTTTAGTATCTCAAAGAAACCTAACCACTAATGCCTTTTGAAAATGTCTAATACAGGAGGGTGAAGGTGAATTCTTTTAGTGTTTGTAGGCTCTATCCTATTGAACCCCCCTCCCATCTTCTCCTCCGTTTCCAACTAAGTGTAGGATAGTTGCTTCTTGTAATAGCTCTGATGTGTAATTCAATGGGGGAAAAGGGTTGGAATCTCTAGTTGATGATAATTATGTATCTTCGCTCTAATCTATAGCTAGAAAAATTCTTTCAATTCACAAAATGACTGTTATGACTTGTAGAATTTAGGGCGCACCAACATGTAAATTAAGGATAGATGAATGAGAGGGTCCACTTAATTTTCACCGCATGGCCTAGGATAAGGATAATTAGGGACCAAATCGACCCTTAGCAGCGTTCTTTCACTCTTGGAGGCTTCATGTATCAAGTTCTTAGCTTCCTGTAGCTTCTTGTAGCTTCATCCCGTAGAAATGATAAAGTATGGTTCAAATCTCTTTGATGGCTTCCCAGGCTCATTCTTACCTTAAATGTTTTTGAAATGAGCATAAATTCAAGAGAATTTGAGCCTCATTAGGTTATATGCTATTTTTGGCCAAGGTTCAGAGCGTTGTGATGACTTGGCAGAGGCACGAGGTTTCCTCATTTGGAATGTTGTCCCACCTAGAGTAATCATTTCCTCATCCCTCATAGTTAACACCCACTCTCTATTAGCTAATATTGACTAATGTGACACTCCCACATTGCGTGATGACTCAGAAATCACTTTTTGTTAACTGACCCAGGGTGGCCAAGTGAACTGGACACCTCTATCTTATAAAAATACCTTACCTTGACATTCATACATTTTTCACTATTTTACACATAGGGAGGAGCTGAGAGGTTTCCATACCTGTGCCTACCTTGTGATTTATCGATGCAGGGATGTGCATGCTGGAGTGTTAGACCTTTTTACTATTACCCAGGGAGTTGTCTTGTTTCCTTTTCTACTCCTGTGTGTATTTTCTTTGCTCCTATGTATTTGACTATTGTTGTTTCTATGTGTGCAAGTCCTTTGTTGATATCCCAGGTGTTGCTTCTATTGCTAGAGAGTCCTTCTTGGAGTGAAGAGTGCCTCATGGGATGGTATCATCCCCTAAAATTGAAGGAAGGAAGAAAAACGAGGCTTCTATAATGGTTGCACATGCTGCTATAGGAGAATCCTATAACATCCCTTTTCTTCTCTTCCAATATCTTTTAACTTCAGGGGAGTGATGAGAATGAGTGTATAGGGATTGGAGGATGATTTTAGGGCCTTGATTGAGTAGTGTAGGGTTATGGAAGTGGAGGGAAGGTTTTATGTGTTTTTTTTCAATAAATTTTCATGATGAGACAAAGTTTAGGGTTAGTTTTGAAAGATAATGACTTTTTTGTGAACAAGGATGGATGAGTGGTGGATCGAGGTGGGAAAACCTCATTTACCTTTAGCAAGGTCATGCTTGGTGATTTTATCATTCAGATCTCCTTCCTGTAGATTTTTGAGACTTTCCTGTAGTGCTACAGGATCTTCCTGTAGCAATTACAGTCTTCCTGAAGAAATCTAAAGAGGGATTGAAATTGGATTTTTGAGCCACTAGGATGGTGAAGAGTGGTGAGGACATGGGTTTTCATGGAGGATATGGATTGTATGGAGGGAGAAATGGATGGAAACTTAAGGATGTTGACCCATTAGCTCTATGATTTGCCATTATCCTTAAAACCTGCAAAATGACAAAAATTGTTGACAAACAAGTTGTGGATCCATGTCACAAAATTCTCCTTTATTTTTTTATCTATATTTTTGTTTCATTTTTCAAGGGACACAAAGGCTGCCTTAGGAGAGGTTTACAACCTGTATGCCTGCCCAAATCACCTCAAGGGAGTTTTTCACTCAGGGATCCTTTTTTTTTGAGGGACACACACGCTGCCTCAAGAGAGGTTTTCAACTTGTATGCCTTCCCTGAGTGCCTCAAGGGAGGTTTCCACCTAGGGACCTATTTTTCTTTATTTTTTTCACAAAAAAATATATCTAGGCATGCTGTGACTTGGAAGCTATGACACCTCTAATCACATTAAACTCTTTGTTGATGGTGCTAATGAATTCTTCATTGGACATAGATTTTCTGTAAACCTTCAATCTGTATCCATTGACAAGCAAGGGAATCCATTCCTCATAAATGGTCCTGATTTGAATAGCTCCATTGTTGTGGAATTTATCTATCAGTTATGGGCCTAATCATATTTTCATCAACTTTCCTTTGAAGTCCTTGAACCTAGAGTCATATAGAAATTCCCAATCCCCTTCTTGAAAAACATTGTCCTTGATATTCCTAACATGCCAGACCTTCCTCTACAATTGGATAACTTTGGTGTGTAGGAGGGCCTACATTCTAAATTCATCCAAGATATTTAACTGGAGCAACCTCTCCTGTTGTGCTTTGGTGACATCTAAATCTAGTTGGGCTGTCATTCTCAAAGTATTGTACTCAAACTCAATAGAGAGTAGAGCCTTATTTCCATAAACCAAATCATAAGGGGTAAAACTAGTAGTTGTTTTCCAAGTTGTATTATAGGCCCAAGTGGCCTCCACTAATATATATTGCTAATCCTTTCTGCTGCTACCCACAACCTTGGAGAGGATTCCCTCTAATTCTCTATTTGTGACCTCTACTTGTCCATTGGTCTGAGGATGATAGGCAATATATTTTCTATACTTGATATGATGTTGCCTAAAAAATTCTCAATTAGATGTGATGAAAATTAAGCCCCTTGGTTGATGGATATCTCTCTGCGGTACCCAAATTTGTAGAAAACATTCTCCCTTAAGAACTCAACCATTTTCTCCTCTGTTGCTTCCTTGACAACTTTTGTCTCAACCCACTTTTTCAAATAACTGGTGCACACAATGATGTACTTTTTCTTCCCTGATGGTGGATCAATTGGCCCAATGAAATCCATGCCCCACTTGTTAAATGGATTTAAAGCAACCCGAGTTTGTAAGGGAATTTCATCCTTGGTGGTAGGTCTCCCCATCCTTTGGCACTGATCACATTAGTTGGTATATCTTCTTGCATCTTGGTGGAGAGTGGGCCAATAGTAGCCAACTTATAGAGCCTTGAAAGCTATCCTCTTGGCAACAAGGTGACCTCCACAGGGCCCATCATGACTGGTCGAGAGGATGTCAAATACTTCATCTTCCTTGACACATCTCCTCAATATTTGATCTAGTCCTAGCTTGAAGAGATTGCCCCCAATCCAAGTGAAAGGGGCACTCTTCCTTACAATTCTGCTCTTCTCCTGTGATGATAGATTTGGAGGGAATTTTGCGGAAACTAGGTAGTTGGCTATGCCAACAAACCATGGAGAAAGAATTGATATAGAAAATAAGTGCTCATCTGGAAGATGGTCATCAATTATCCCTTCATCACCTACAGGCAAAGCAAGTCTAGACAAAAAATCTGCAACTACATTTTCTTTTCCTAGATTGTTAATGATAGTTAAATCAAACTATTGCAATAGAAACAACCATCTAATAATTCTAGCATTCACATGAGGCTTGTTCAACAAGTACTTGATAGCTACATGGTCAGTATGCAAAAAAGTTTGATATCCAGTGATGTAGTGTCTAAACTTGTTCAAATAGTGTATAACAACTAAGAGTTCTTTCTCAGTTACAATGTAGTTCAATTCGTCCTTAGACAAATTTTTACTAATGAAGTAAATGACATAAGGTAACTTGTCATCTATCTAGCCTAAATATGCTCCTACAACTTTGTCGGATGCATTAACATGGATATGAAAGGGAAGAGTCCAATTTGGGCCTCTAAGTATAGGTGCATTGGTGAATTTGTCTTTCAAGATATCTAGGGCCTCTTTGAAGCAATCTAACCAACAAAATTCAGAGTCCTTGGCCAGCAATTCAAACAATGGTGAGGTTACTTTGCTGAAGTCTTTGATAAACCTCCTATAGTATCTAGCTAAGCCCATGAATCTCTTAACATCCCTCTTCTCTTGAGGAGTAGGGACCCTTTTTATGATGGAAATTTTGTTTGGGTCCACTTGTATCCTCTCTTAAGATATTCAATGGCCAAGGACAATCCATGCATTCATCAAGAATTCACACTTCTCAGGACTATGTGAGAGGTTCATTTCAATGCACTTTTTTAGGAATTTCTTCGAGTTAGAGAGAGTCTCCAGGAAGTCACACCCATAGGGAGTGAAATCATCCATGTAGATCTCTACAACATCATGGACTAGCTCAACAAAGACACTCATAAATTCCCTTTGAAAAGTGGTAGGGGAATTACATAATTCAAAAGTAAGGACCCTATAAGCAAATGTACCCCAAGGAAAAGTGAATGTAGTTTTATCTTGGTCCAATGGACTGATCTGGATCTAATCATAACCACTAAATCCATCCAGAAAAGAGAATATCTTCTTTCCTACAAGACCATCTAAGACTTGATCAATGAAGGTAAAGGGAAATGCTCTTTCTTAGTGGCTTTGTTCATCTCTCTGTAATCCACAAAGAGCCTCCACTTTCCATTCTTCATTGGGACCAAAAATAGAGGGGACACCCACTCACTATCTAATATGGGGAGATGAAACCTACATCCTCAACTTTTGCAACTCTTCCTTCACTATGTATTTGAGGGCTAGGTTCATTCTCCGCTCAGGTTGGCACACATGTTTTCATCCCTCCTTGATGTAGATGTGATGAGTACACTGATGAGGTTCATTAATAGGTAAATTATATGGGCCTTAATGCCACTCTCCAACTTATTAAAATCAACTTTTCTCACATTTCTTTACATATTCCATTATATTTTTCTTAGTGAGAAGGGTAAAGGTGAGATGTTATATCATGTGGCCTAATGTGCATTAATTGTAGGATTTGGAGCAATTTTGGGCTAATTTAATTACAGGAACTCGAAGTAGACAAGCAAGAGGGATTTTATGAGATTGGGTCTCCCTCCTTAAATCCTCAATCACTCGAAGATTCCTCCACCAGATCTCATCAGCTTGGAGTTACAAGCAGCTATGCCCACCAAGTTCATTGGTGGCCAAGCCAGTGATAGTTGAAGACAAGTCAACCTCGAGTTTGGGAACCAAGCCTCCATGATTTTAAGGAAGCTGTTGGTAGCTTTAATTGTATAAATAAGAAGGCCTAGGGGCTCATTAGGATTCAACATTTTATTGTAGACAAGAGGCAATTTCAAGCTAATATATTGTGACTGTTATTCTCATGTTATTTTTGACATTTTGGTGATAATGAAAAGGGTTTCTTTAATCCAACACTAATTTGACTCAGAGGGCTAAAGCTCTTGGGTTAGGTCCCAACCCTAGCAGCAGAGTTTCCTCTTTTTGTACATGTATCCTTAGATTAGAATCATAGATCAGTTGTTGAAGTTATCTATGTTTTGTTTAATTTACAAGTCTTTGAATGTTTGGTTAGTTTTGATTCCATTAGTTGGAGAAGTAAATCAACATTAAAGTAGTGAAAGAAAAGACTTCAAAAAATCTTGTGACAATGGTCTCATCCCCATCTCCCTCATGGGATCATGGTTTGATGGGCCCACTCTCACAACCCCAAAAACATATTTATCTTTTGGTTATTACATAGCTTAGGATTTCTTGTTGAGTAGATCATTGTTAATAATTTCTTAGAAGCACCTGCAATTTTTATTTTTGTTTCCTGAGTTTGTTGTAGATTAGAAAGAATTACATTCCATAGATTTAATACATTAGCCATCAATAAATTAGTTTCTCAAATTCAACTCATCTTTTCTACATTTACATAAAGTTGTGCATAAATGAAGAAATGAATATGTGTTGTTGCAGGAGTTTTTGATCTACAGGGAGGAACTCATTCCACCAACCTCATCTAAGTCTTCTCCACCTCTCACCAAACCCTACCAATCACCAATTTAGATTTTTGTTTTATAGCCACCGTGGACAACCACCTTGAGAAAATCCAACCATATTGAAGAGTTGGGTTGATCCTTGGCAGTGTGCACCTTCCCCATACCTTATTCCACCATCATACATCTTCCCAACACTTCCTTTGACCTTCCTTGCCTTCCTAAAACTTTCAACTAAGTATCCTGTAGTCAACTAGGACATCCTGTAGTAACTACAGGAAATCCTGTAACAACTATAGGAAACCCTGTAGTAGCCTGTTTTTAGACTATTTTGGGCAGAAATGATGATCAAAGCCTAGGGTAGGCCTTCAACTTGACCTCCATACCCCTCAATGCCATTTTTGACTAGTTTTCCCATATCTTCCTCCCCTTCAAAAGATCAACTTGTTTATCTTAACATTTACATTTCCAAATTGAAAATAAAAAGGATCTTTTCAAAAATATTTAGCTAGTGCATGCATACATCAGTCTTAGCAATGTTAGGATCATTTCCATGCTTACTTAGTCCAGATAACTAGATGATAGAATGCAAGGTTAAATTAGGTTTCTTCTACAAGTAATGTGTGTTAATTCTTATCTAGGTAATTTCATGTCATTTTCTATTCAATACTATCATTTCCTTAAGGAAAATATTTGCTTTCTGCATTAAAGATAGCTTTACATTCACTATCAGTAGTTAGCCTCCTTCTAGTCAATAGAAGATTGGTTTGAAAAACCATAGTGGTCTATTGCCCTAGTTGATAAGTGACAAGAGTAGATTGTTGCATATGCTGTGCATATAGAACTATCACCTCCAAGTTTGTACGAAACCCAGGTTGATAATGTAAAGTTGGACACCCTAGGAGTTGCAACATCCTTGCTGTAATACTGGGGCTCATCACTTTTTGGTGTTGTTGCCAGGGAGGTGTCTAGGTAGATGCAATTCCTGCTTTCCTATTTGGCAGTCAGTAAATAGATGCAATTCTTGCTTTCCCTTTGTTTTGAATTCAATAAATATTTGCAATTTCTGCTTTCTTTCTATTCTGCAAGTAGTTCCATTCAACAAATAGTTGCAATTTATGCTTTCTTTCCATTCTGCAAGTAGTTCTAAAAAAACCCTAAAAGAAAAAAAGAAAATTTCTTTCATGCCTCGTAGGAGTAGAGACAACTTAGGAGAATTTCTTACAAATACCTGCACACCATCAAACATCCAACCTTCCCTCTTCTTTGGTGGCTGTGAGCTAGAGGACCCATTAGGTGAACAACCAAAGATCTTTGAAGAGCTTATTGGGGAAGAAGAAGAAGAAACCATTCCACCAACCTACACCATGGCTAAAAATAGAAATGGGATTGAAAACATAAATGGAGCTGAAAACAAAAATGAGGGTGCTTTTCCCATTAGAGAAACTAATGGAGATGCTAGGATGAAAAACATAAGCCCATCTTTCCTTCCTCACTTCCACAGAGTAACCTTAGAGGACCTTGATACCTTTTTGTTTGAGTTTGCTGTCATCTATAGAACTTATTATTATACCTCTGACGACCAGAAGTTGAAGTTGTTCCCATCCACCCTTAAGGATGTAGCCTTGTGTTGGTTCATGGATTTACTTGGGGACAACATAAATACCTGGGCTCAAATGCAACAAGCCTTCAACAACAAGTACAGGGATTATTGTAGGTCCAAAGACGTCAAAGACTAAATATTTAGAATGACCTTGGGACATGATGAATCTTTGGAATATTATGAGGAAAGGTTCCAACTCAGCTACAAAAGGGCCAGATGCACCCTCGATCATGAATCAATCAATCTATTCCTTCTTAGAGGGATCAGGGAGGAACTCCTAGAAACCCTAAACATGCTGTCAAGAGGGGAAATCTACCAGTTATCTTATGATGATATCAAGATATTTTTAAAAAATCATTCTAGGGCAGCCAAAAAGAAGGCTAGGGCTAGTCAAGATTTGGCTAGTTCATCCTCGTCCAACACATCCATCAAAAGTGAAATTGGGAACATGTTGGAATACTTTAAGAGTGAAATGATTCATACCCTTGCTCTGCAAATGGACACCATGCAGATCAAGAGGAAGGAGGAGGAAGCAGAAAGAGCCTTACATGTCTTTTTCCCTAGATGCACCAGGAGGCACCCTAGAAATGAATGTCCATTGAATCTTATATAGATATGCTCGGTCTGTGAGGAGAATCACTCTACATAAAAGTGTCCTTCTTTGCCTGGATTTAAATTTGTGCATCAAGGAACTGAATGTGTGATTGAATAACTCTGCTATATCAACCAAAGGAGGCCTCAAGGACCTCAACCATACCAGAAAAGGCATGAAAGGGGCGTCCTATTCATATTACAACCCTAACCAGAATGCATCCATTCCCCCTTGGTGTCCTCCTGCTCATCCTTCATGGTCCACACCTTCTCCATGGTGTTTTGCACCTCAATACCATTCCCAACCTACTAATAAATCATTCCAGCAATATGTTCCCCCACAACCTCAGTGGAATACACCATCATAGGGGTGGAGGCCCCCATACAACCAATCTCCAACCTTACTACCTCCACCTCCATCTCAGCCACAACTCCTTCACCCTGCTCCACCTAAGCAACCTCATATTCCTGCTCAGCCAAATCTGAACCTGAACAACAAGTAGGCACAACATGTCTATAGTGGAGAGACATCTTACCCTACCTATGCTGTGGAAATTCAAGAAATAAACCTCAGGTTTGGAAGAGTGCTTTCAGACCTAAGGAGCTTGAAGAGGAACATGAAAAGAGTATTCCTCAAACCAATCCACCTCCTTTTCCTAAGAGATTAATCCATTCTAGCTAGCACACCCCATAAGAGACTGAAATTTTGGGTGAATTGAAAAACTTGTGTGTTAAAATCCCACTCCTTCAAGATATCAAGGATGTCCCCATATACAACAAGTTAATCAAGTAGAAATGCTTCAAACATCCTGGGAGGAGAAAGAAAGACACCGCTACCATTAATTTCATTGGACAACTATCTGACTTAATGTTGGGGAGAGTGATTTTATTGAAGTATCTAGACCCTAGAAGTTCTGTGGTAGATGTGCACATTGATGGTATCATTGTCCCCCATACCCTGATTGATCTTGGGGCTGCCATCAATGTGATGATTAAGGAGACTATGCTTAAGTTGAATATCTAAGGATCATTAAGGAAGACCACAATAGTCTTGCAGCTTGTAGACATATCCACGGTAGATCGTGAGGGAGTTGTTACGGATGTAATGGTCTCCATTGATTCCTGGGAATACCCTGCTGACTTCTTAGTTCTCCAAACTAAGACCAAGTTCAATGGTTATCCTCTCATCCTTGGAAGGCCATGGTTAGCCAATGCTTATGCTTATATAATTTGTAGGGATGGTAAAATGGCCATTAAAAAAGGGCATTTGTCTAAACAATTGGTATTGTACCCTCCTGCTCAACCATCTCTAGAGCATGACTTACCCTTATGGTTGGAAGAGGAGGAGGAATATGAAGTATACCATGCCACATCTTACCCAATATATACCCTAGATGCTACTATAGAAGAGGGAAACCTGATGAAGATGACCTGATTGATCAAATCCTCGAGGATCAACCCCCCAACACCATGTCTCTTGAGGAGTTAGTAAATAAAGCTGAAGATAACCCTTGGAATAATTTGTTCCTAGTTGACTCAAGTCCTACTCATGTCAAGATGGTAGAATTTGGTTGAACTAAAACATTGAAAATCAACCATTCTCTCTTTGCACATTAGGAAAAGGAGTTATGTGACATGTTAAGAGAGCATCTGGATGCCTTTGCCTAGAGTTATAATGAAATGAATGGAGTGCACCCTTTGGTGTGTACTCACCACATTTACGTCAAGGAAGGTTGCAAGTCAGTGTGTCAACCTCAAAGGAGAATGAACCCAACCCTTAAAGACATAATTAAATAAGAAATGCAGAAGTTTTTGGATGTAGGGTTCATTTACCCCATCTCAGATAGTGAGTAGGTGTCTCCTCTAGTTCTGGTCGCAAATAAGAATGGAAAATGGAGGATCTGTGTGGACTAAAAAGAGTTAAACATAGCCACCAAAAAAGACCATTTCCCTCTATGTTTCATTGATAAAGTCTTGGATGGTCTTGCAGGAAAGAATTTCTTTTCTTTCCTGGATGGATTCAATGGTTACAATCAGATCTAGATCAACCCAGAGGACCAAGATAAAACCACCTTCACTCATCCTTGGGGTACCTTTTCTTATAGGGTCCTTCATTTTGGATTATGTAATTCCCCTGCCACTTTTCAGAGGGTAGTTTTGAGCATTTTTGTAGAGCTATTCCATGACTCTATATAAATTTATATGAATGATTTCACTCCCTATGGGTGTGATTTCCTATAGGCTCTCTCTAACTTAGGGAAAGTATTAAATAAATGCATTGAAATGAACCTATCCCTTAGTCTTGATAAGTGTACATTCTTGATGAATGCAGGGACTGTTCTAGGTCACTCAATATCCTAGGAAGGACTGCAAGTGGACCCAAATAAAATTTCTATCATAAAGAGGGTCCCTAATCCTCAAAAGTAGAGGGATGTTAGAAGTTTCTTGGGCTTAGATGGATACTATAGGATATTCATAAATGAATTCAACAAAGTAGCATCACCTTTGTTTGGACTATTGGCCAGGGACTCTGAATTTTTCTCGTTAGAAAGCTGCCAAGAGTCCCTAGAAACCTTAAAGGATGAGTTGACTACTACACCCACACTCTGAGGCCCAAATTGGGCTCTTCCTTTCCACATCCATGTTGATGACTCTGACAAAGCTATAGGAGAAACTCGAGGCTAGATAGATGACAAATTTCCTTATTTCATTTATTTCATTAGCAAAAATATGTCCAAGGCTGAATTGAGCTATACTGTGGCTGAAAAAGAGATCGTAAATTTTTTCCATTCCTTGAATAATTTTAGAAATTACATCACTGGTTACCAGACCTTTGTGCATACTAACCATGATGTTATTAAATATTTTATGAAAAAGCCTAACGTGAAAGCCAAAATTATTAGATGGTTGCTTTTATTACGACAGTTTGATCTAATATCATTGATAAGCCTGGTAGAGAAATTGTAGTTGTAGATTTTTTTGTCTAGACTTGCTTTGCCTGCAGGTGAGGAAAGAATGGTTGATGATCAACTTCCAGATGAGAATTTGTTTTCTATTTCATTTCTCTCTCCATGGTTTGCTAACATAAAAAACTACTTTGTGGCTCCATAGTTCCCTCCAAATCTATCCTCCAAGGGAAATAACTGAATTATAAGAAAGAGTGCCCCATTCACTTCGATTGGGGGAAATCTCTTCAAGCTATGCCCAAATCGAATTTTGAGGAGATGTGTCAGGGATGAGGAAGTATTTGAAATCCTTTTGGCCTGCCATGATGGGCCTTGTGAAGGTCACTTTGCAACCAAGAGGACAACCTTAAAGGTACTACAAGTTGGATGCTACTGGCCCACTCTCCACCAAGATGAAAGAAGATACACCAGTCGATGTGACTAGTGCCAAAGAATTGGAAAACCCACTCCCAGGGATGAATTCCTTTGAAACCTCAAGTGACTCTTGAAACATTTGATAAGTGGGGCATGGATTTCATTGGGCCCATTGATCCACCATCAAGGAAGAAAAAGTACATAATTGTGTGCACTGATTATTTGACAAAGTGGGCTAAAACCAAGGCTATCAAGGTAGAAATAGAAGAGAAAGTGGCTGAGTTCTTAAGGAATAATGTATTTTACAAGTTTGGGTACCTCACACTTGATTGAAAATTTGTTGAGGCAGCATAAGATCAAGCACAGGAAGTCAATTTCTTATCATCCTCATGCCAATGGACAAGTGGAGGTTACCAATAAAGCATTGGAAGGCATTCTCACCAAGGTTGTGAGCAACAATAGAAAATATTGGGTTGACAGACTAGTGGAGGCCACTTGGGCATATAATACAACCTGGAAGACAACCACTAGCTTCAACCCTTATGACTTGATCTATGGGAAGAAGTATATGCTCTCCATTGAGTTTGAATACAACACTTTGAGAATAGAAGCACAATTGGATTTGGATGTTACAAAGGCACAACAAGAGAGGCTGCTCCAGCTCAATTGTTTAAATGAATTTAGGATGCAGGCCCTCCTAAACAAAAACGTTACTCAAGTACAGAGAAAGGTTTGGCATGACAAAAACATCAAAGACAGTTTTTTCAAGAAGGTGATTGGGCTCTACTATATGATTCCAGGTTGAAGGACTTCAAAGGAAAACTGATGACTAGGAGGCTGGGCCCATATTTGATAGAAAAGTGACATGAAAATGGGGCTGTGAAAATAAGGACCATTCATGAAGAAGGTATCCCCTTGCTTGTCAATGGATACAGATTGAAATCCTATAAAAGACCTCTGTCAAGGGAAGAGTTCATCAGTACCATCAGTAAGGAAGTGAATGTGCTTGGAAGTGTCTCAACTTCCAGCTCACCAAATTCTTGAAGACTATTTTTATTTTTGAAAAAAATGAAAAAAGAAAAAAAGAAGAAAAAACAATAAGGGACCTAGGTGAAAACCTCTATGAGGCACCTGAGGCCAACTTTTGGGTTGAAAACCTCCTTGAGGTAGCCCAAGAGTGAAAAAAAAGGAAAATAAAAAGATCCCTGGGTGAAAACCTCCCTTGAGGCGCCTAGGGTAGGCAAATAGGTTGAAAAACTCCTTTGAGGTGACCTGTGTGTCTTTCAAAAAAAAAGGGAAGAAAAAGAGAAAAGAAAAAAACAAAATGCCATGGTAGGGACCTCAAACATGCTCGCTAATATAATTCTATGAATTTTGTAGGGTTTTAAAGGAAAGAAAGAACTCAGAGTTTAGAGGACACCAAGGAAAGAATCACCCCATTCTTCCTCCATTCACTTCATATCTCCCATGCCTACTATGTATCCATCATACATCCTCATTTCCAGGCATCACAAATATATTTTTATGTAGTTTTGTGACTTCTTCAGTGTTTCCTATAGTTACTATAGGAGTTTCTTGTAGTACTACAGGATGTCCTTTAACACTACAAGAATGAAATTTCGATTGGAAAATGATAATGAAAGCCTATTCTAGGTTTAAATAAGTGACCGTACACCTCACCACCTCTCACCCAACACCTAATCATAACCATACCAATATCTGTGTCCATCAAAAACCACCTATAAAAATGAAAAAAATACAAAGGGAAAAATTAAAAAATAAAAACAAAGTACAAGGGTCCTGCCATCATTGACCTCACTCACCTATCACTCCATCTTCTTCATTTCCATCCTTCCACTCCTACATCACCACCCATTCCTCCTCCAAGTGAAAAAAGAAAAGAAATGATGAAAAAGGCAGCTACAAGATTTCCTGTAGTAACTATAGGAAACCCTGTAGCAGCCTATGTTCTCACAACAACAATTTCTCCATGCATTCTCCTTAAACACCCATGCAAGTATAGAAATCCTACATCCCTATAGACACTCTAACTCCTATCTAGAGCTCAGTAGTAGTAGCAGAGACCAAACACTTGCACAAAAAAAAGAAGAAGACAACCACATCAACAGGAAGAAATATACAAAAAAGCGACCAAGGAAAAGCACTTACTTGAACAAAAATAAGCACAATAGAGTCACCCTCCAGCATGGCACGTCATCCAAATTCTTCCCTAAGTATGATATCATAAAAGTGTAGGAATATGAGAAAGTTTGATTTTATAAGTTGAAGGTGGCCAGTTAAGTTGGCCACCCTTAGCTTGAAAACAAAAAGTGAACCCATAGTTATCATGACACGTGGCAATATCACATCAAGAAGAATGAGTTGAAAAGGTGGTCGATTTAAGTTGTGTGAGAGTGGGCAATGATTACGAGGGGAGGCTGCATGATAACTAATGGTGGGCCAATAGTCCTAAAGAGGAAATCCTGTGCACTTCCAGCCAATACAACACTCTAATTAATCGACCATAAATAGAAAACATTCCAAACTATCATGCACCATTTGTTCCTTTCAATATTAGAGAAGATCAGGACCATCTTGGAGAGCCATCAAGGATGAAAACCTATTTCAACCACCTTACAGGAAACAAAACTATAGGCACAACTACATGAAACACATGGAGCTGCAAGAAACATTGGAAATTCATAGAGAACAATGAAAGGGGGTGCCTAGGGTCCAATTTCTAAGAAATTATCCTTATCCAAAGAATCATAGTGAAAGTTAGGTGGCCCATATCTCCTATTCTTTGAATTGATAGCTAGGAACAAAAAAAATCTGATTTTTTTTTAGTGATTACAGTGGGCCTAGGAGTTTTAAAAGAATTATGAATAGTTTAAAAGCTGTGTAGAGATAAGGAGAAATTGCATCCATCCACCACTATTATAAACTATCAGTAACCCTCAAAACTAAGGCTAGCCTACCATAATCGCTATAGTCAACCAACCAGAAAAGAGACATGACAGGAGGGTTTAATAGGAGGGAACCTGCAAAGACATGCAGGATACACCTCCATCCCCCTGTGGTAGAAATATTTAGAAGGCATAACTGGTTGGGATTCTTTGAGATGATAAAGGGGTATGATGATGATGTAGCTCAAGAATTTTCCATGGCGATTAACCCTCAGGCTAGAATTAGTGCTACTATTGTGGTAAGAGGACTGTCAATTACAATTACTCCTAAAGTAATTAATAGAATCACTAAACTTCCTCAAGGGATTGCATGGAGAGAGGGGGATAAGGATGCAAGCACTTTTTCAAAGAAAAACTTTTTCTTAAGGGATGAAGAGCCAATTGAGGACAAAAATGGGATAAGAAGGGAAAGCCTTCCCTACCCTTGGAATGAGGTGAGCTATCATATTCTCAAATATATCTCTTGTGAAGGGAGGCTCAATATAATCTATGGCTATCAATTTAGACTCCTCCATGAGTTGATATTTGGAGAGGAGATACCCATTGACAGAAGACTCAGTGTACCCTACTTCTTGTTGCAATCAATAATAGACATGAGCCTAAAGGTCCAAGAGGGAAAACATAAAAAATTGGCACACCATGGACTTATTAAGCTAATACTAGAGGATGCCTTGAGCCAGCTAAGAATCCCCATTCAATGGTCCACATTTAGAGACATGGACAGAGAGGTTGTGATTGAAATACAAGCCCTTGAATATGATAGGGACAATACCTCTAGTGGTGAAGAGGAGGTAGAAGAAGATGAAGAAGAACCTGAAGAGGAGGTAGAAGAAGATGAAGAAGAACTTGAAGAGGAAGAAGAAGAACCAAAGGAGGAAGAGGAGGCAGAAATAGAGAAAACAGAGGAAGAAGAAGCAAAAGAAGAAGGAGAAGAGGAGAAAAGTGAAGAGAAATAACAGAAGGAAGAAGCAAGCCCTGAGGAACACACCAAGGAAACAGAGGAATCTCCAAGGTTTTCTCCTGAACCCATTGAGAGGGAGGAAACTTCTTCCTTGACTGCCCTAAGCACAACTGTCAAGTTAAAAGGGAAAAGATTGACAAAGATTCCCCTCTATTTCAAAACAAGGAGGAGAACTAGGATCAAATAAGGGAAACCACAAACACCCACCAGGACTCCAATCATAATTGAGGACTCACCAAAAGAGCAAGAAAAGCTAGTTTCCCTAGAAATAAAAGGTGAAGAGGGCACATCAAAACAAGCTTCCCTAAAGTCTCCCATCACCTATGTTAGGAGGCCTGTCACCAAGTCATAATCAACAAAGCAAGACAAGGCACCTTTGACCCCATTTCAGAAAGGAAAAATCCTTCTATATGATCCTTAGATAGTCCTATAGGAAAATTTGTCAGAACTACAGGAAACACAAAAAAGAAGTAGGAAGGACAACAAGGATGGAGGGGAGGCAAGGAAGCAACAACACAAGTAAAGGAGGGGACAAATTCTCCAAAGACATCTAAGGGAGAGTCCCAAGAGTTGCAGGAACCTAGCCCACAACCCAATCTAATCTCTTATTTAGATTCAATGAGGGACGTAGAGTAATACCACATAAATTTTCCATCCCTCTCTTCTTTTAGCTTGAGAAATATAGAGTAAGGACACATCACTGGATGCAAATTTCCAAATCAAATAAGGTAGAGGATGTGGGCCATATGGAAGAGAAGCTACTAGAGATGGGTAGAGCGTTGAGTAAGATAAGAGATAGGGAACGGATTATGACATCTCAACTAGAGGCAGAGACACATGGCTAAGGAGGAAGTCACAGGAAAAAGAGAGCCAATTGGCCACCATGGAAAAGCTCTCCATGGAGGCACTCCAGTGCAAAATGAAACCAAAATCATATGCCTTGTACCTCAAATATCAATGAATGAAATTTTAGATAAAGACACTAGCACAACAGGGGACTATGCCTTTCCAAGACTATAGGAAGTTCATTGAACTATGTGACAAAAGCACCCTAGAGGATAAGGCCAAGATATATAAATTCTACTTGCATAACTTGGCCTTAACAAACTTGAATGTGTGGGACCCTAATGCAAAGTTGGGGGACTTACAATTAATGGCCCTTACATCATGGATGAGTCATGAGGAGGCCAAGGCTAAGGAGGTGAAGAGGGTGTTGGAAAGAGAAGAAAGGGAGCCCCTTTACATCAGAGTAGAATAGATAAATTCAATGGATGTCATTAGCACTGACAACATCATCGTCAATGATCCCCAATTTGAACCAAGATACCTAGCTACAAAAGAGAAAGCAATCACACATTTTCAGACCTTGATATTGCTAGGGAATGAAAGTCAGCAAGCATGCCAAAGGATATGGGGCACCCTACCATACAACCTAAGGATTAGGGAGTATCATTCCCATGAAAGGATGAGAGATGCACTAGAAAGGACCCCACTATATAAGAATGCATTGCAGAGACTCAAAATCAATTGGATTGGTTTGAAACTCAGTCCACCCTTGCTATTGGGTATGCTAGAAGGTAGAAAGGAGGAAGAGGAAAGAAATAAGTGGGAGGAAATAGAGAAACATGCAGGGTTTTATCCACAAGAGGAAACTCCATCAACAGAGGCCTGAGATGTCAGAGAGGCCACAAGAGCTATGAAAGATATGGACATAGACTAAGTTGCTTAGAGGATGAGAAACACTTTCAGTAGGGGTGATGATGAGGCTCATCAATAGGTAAATTATATGGGCCTTAATGCCACTCTCCATCTTATTAAAATCAACTTTTCTCACATTTATTTACATATTTTATTATATTTTTCTTAGCGAGAATGGTAAAGGTGAGATGTTATCTCATATGGCCTAATGTGCATTAATTGCAGGAGTTGGAGAAATTTTGGGCTAATTTAAGTGAAGGAACTCAAAGTAGACAAGAAATAGGGATTTTAGGAGATTGGGTCTCCCTCCTTAACTCCTCAATCAGTCGAATATTTTTCCACCAAATCTCATCAACTCAGAGTTACAAGTAGCCAAGCCCACCAAGTTCATTGGTAGCCAATCTAGTGATAGTTGAAGACAATTCAATCTCGAGTTTGGGAGCCAAGCCTCCTTAATTTTAAGGAAGTTGTTGGTAGCTTCAGTTGTATAAATAATAAGTCCTAGGGCCTCATTAGGATTCAATTTTTTATTTTAGCCAAGAGGAAATGTCAAGCTAAGATATTGTGATTGTTATGCTCATGTTATTTTTGACATTTTGGTGATAATGAAAAGGGTTTCTTTGATCCAGCACTGAGTTGGCTTAGAGGCTTGAAGCTCTTGGGTTAGGGCCCAACCTTAGCAGTAGAGGTTCCTCTTTTTGTACATGTATCCTTAGATTAGAATCATATATTAGTTGTTGAAGTTATCTCTGTTTTGTTTAATTTACAAGTCTTTGAATGATTGGTTAGTTTTTCTTCCATTAGTTGGAAAAGTAGATCAATGTTATAGTAGTGAAAGAAAAGACTTCAGAAAATCTTGTGACAATGGCCTCATCCTCATCTCCCTCATGGGATCATGGTTTGAGGGCCCCACTCTCACAACCCCAAAAACATATTTATCTTTTGGTTATTACATAGCTTAGGATTTCTTTTTGAGTAGATCATTGTTAATGATTTCTTAGAAGCACCTACAATTGTCATTTTAGTTTCTTAAGTTTGTTGTAGATTAGAAAGAATTCCATTCCATAGATTTAATCCATTAGTCATCAATAAATTAGTTTCTCAAATTCAACTCATCTTTTCCACATTTATATAAAGTTTTCCATAAATGAAGAAATGAATATGTGTTTTTGCAGGAGTTTCTGATCTACAGGGATGAATTAATTCCTCCAGCCTCATATAAGTCTTCTCCACCTCTCGCCAAACCCTACCAATCACCAATTCATATTTTTGTTTTGTAGCCACCATGGACAACCACCTTGAGCAAATCCAACCATCCTAAAGAGTTGGGTTGATCCTTGGGTAGTGTTCACCTTCCCCATACCTTATTCCACCATCATACACCTTCCCAATACTTCCTTTCACCTTCCCTACCTTCCTACAAATTTCAGCTAAGTTTCCTGTAGTAAACTAGGACATCTTGTAGTAACTATAGAAAATCCTATAGAAACTACAGGAAACCCTATAATAACTATAGGAAATCCTATAGAAACTAGAGGAAACCCTATAGCAACCTGTTTTAGACTATTTTTTTATCATCATAATTGCCTTATTTTTAACCTCCATTTTACCCAAACACACTACCTAAGCCCTTTGTTTTACCCTTGGAACCTATTTATTCCTGCACTTCTTCTAACCCTTGCACTTATTCCTGCACTACCTTCATGATTTTCGTTATTAAGTGTTATATGAGCTTAATTACTAATTAAAAAGACTAAACAATCTATTTTCCTTTGCAACTTACATGTTTTATTTCCTAAAGTATTTTGATAGAGCGAAAGTATTAATCGATGTGTAAGATGGGGTTGGTGCATGAAAATTCTTGTACCATCTGTGTTCTTGTACTCACGGCGGTTGGCAACATCAACACAGTTCACCGCCAAAGGCCACTACAGTTTGGCAATATGTGCACTTTCCTCGCCGAAAGATCAACAACACTCTGTTGGGATTAGAGCATGATGAAAATACAAGATATGGAGGCTAGGGTTTCGACCGAATATCCCTGATTTAGTCTTTTTGTTAAACAGCCGAAAGCCCAAGATTATACTTTTTTTTTTTTTTCTATTGTGGCCATGAGCCGAACGATATGTATTTAATAAGGGTTCTAGTAGAACTAGGCAACATTACTTTGGTAAAATTTTGGCTCATACTATCATTTTTGTGTCATCGTAATTTTGGGCTAGATCCAGTAATCCACGATGTACATTTGCAATTAATGAGTTTAATATAAGGATCTATGCCAGTTATTCATTCCTTGTTCCAATATTTTATGTGATGTGTTATTTGAGCAGTTGATTTTCCAAATCTCGTAACAGGGAAACAAACTGGTTGGCTAGGGCCCAGCCAACCCATCTCGTTCTCCCTCTTTTGTAAGGTGTGTTAGATGTATTTTCGTATGCAGGGTTGGAGCAAGAAGTATTTCATTTCTTTTATATAGCTAACATATTTTTTCCTTCTTCATAAACATGTGACTCGGATCCAAGGTGTGAAGGTGTGGGTGTGTTCATTTAATGAAGATTATAGTAGCATTCTTTCCTTTGATGAGTAGTTTTATTTCTGCAAAAGGTGTGTTTCGATTTACTTGCACTCGTGTGTTTTATTTCTGCAAAGAGAGGGTTTCTTCTGCCAGTGTATTTATTTCTGTAAGTGGATTTATTCTCCTTATGAAAGTGCATTTCATTCCTTAGTATGAAAGTGTGTTCTATGCAAGTACATTTTCTTTAAATTGGGGTTAATTTATTTGTATTTTGCTAAGAATTAATGAAATGTTGTCCATATTACGAGGATCTGTGATTATGCTTATTTTCTTTTTGGAATAGTTTAGTTTAACACTGGAATTTAGTGGAGGAACCTTTAAACTGAAACCTCTATTTGATAAAAGCACAGATCTAGTTAATTTCACGACAGTCATCTAGGAAAGAAGGGATGATTTGTATTTAGAGTAAATGATCATTTTCACATGAAGAAGCTTTCTATTGTAGTAGAGATTTCCTTTGACTTTTGAAGTACTTTTCACTTTCGAATGAATGATTAGATAAGGAGTCTTTTGATTATATGCAATTATTTCTCTGCTCTGGTTTTCCTTGCAAGTTAATTTCTAGTTAGCACACTTTACATTTCATGTAAGTGGTTTGGAAGCTTAGTACAAGAATATTGAATCGCTACCCTAGTACAGGAATAGAGTATCCTGGTACAAGAACCCTTAATTCTTCTATGAAAGCCAAAATACTCAGTGCACAAATAGAACATTCTTTCGATACAAGAACATCTTTTTAGTACAGGAATATCGTTCAAGTGTAGGAACTTTGTTCCAGTATAGGAACTTTGTTGCGGTGCAGGAATGATGATTCAGACTAGGAAGGAAAACTTGTAACAAACACAAATTCACTTCACAACCTAATTAATTCTCTACCTTATGACTGCACTAACATTTAGTCTCATATATGTTTTTTTCTTTCTTTCATTGATCATGATTGTTTATGCTGATTTGAAGTTCCTTTCATTGAGTTTTTGCAAAGTATTTTCCTTTTGATTCTGGCACCATAATTATTTTTTCTTTGTAATTATTTGATTCTATAAATTTAATTAAGGAAGTTAGGAACATATTTGGTCAAATTTTATACCATTAATATTGGCATTTCCTGTGCTATGCTTCTAAGCTTACATATCCCCGAGTTGACAATTAAGTGTTGAAGGAGTTTGCTGAACTGCAACTCCAGCACCCAACACTATTTTGGGTAAAAATGATGATTAGAGCCTAGGGAAGGCCTTCAAATTGACCTCCATACCCTTCAATTCCATTTTTGACCAAATTTCTCATACCTTCCTCCCTTGCAAAAGATCAACTTGTTGAGCTTAACATTTACATTTCTAAATTGAAAACTGAAAGACTTTTCTGCAATATTTAGCTAGTGCATGCATACATCAGTAATAGAAATGTTAGGATCATTTCCATGATTACTTAGTCCAAATAACTAGATGATAGAATGAAAGGTTAAATTAGGTTTCTTTTGCAAGTAATGTGTGTTAATTCTTAGCTAGATAATTTCATGTCATTTCATAGCACCTTCTATTCAACACTTTCATTTCAATAACATAGGAAAGCATTTATCTACTGCATTAAAGATAGCTTTACATTCATTGTTAGTAGTAAGCCTTCTTCTGGTCAATAGAAGACTGGTTTGAAAAACCCTAGTGGTCTATCACCCCAGTTGATAAGTGACAAAAGTAGACTATTGCATCTGCTGTGCATATAGCACTTCCACCTCCAATTTTGTATGAACCCCATATTGATAAAGTAAAGCTAGTCACCCTAGGAGTTGCATCATCCTTGCTAAAATACTGGGGCTCATCATACACACCAAAGGATGCACCCCTTTCATTTCTTTATAGCTCCAAGCAAAGGCATCTAAGTGCTCTCTCAACATTTTTCACAACTTCTCTTCTTGGTTGGCTGAGAGAGAGGGGTTAATCTTCAAGGTTCTATATGGAAAAAATTCTGCCATTTTGACATGTGCAGGACTTGGGTCCACTAGGCATAACTCAGTCCAAGTATTACCCTCAAATTCCTTCACAAGATCATTAAGAGGCATGACAATGGCAGATTGGTTATGGAGGATTTGGTCAATGAGGTCATCTTCATCAGGTTTCTCCCCTTCTATAACAACATATAGGGTACACATTGGATGGGATGTTGTATGATACACTTCATCTTCCTCCTCCTCCTCCAACCATAGGGGTAAGTCATGCTAAATGGATGGATGAGAAGGAGGGTACAATACCAACAGTTTGGAAAAATGACCATTCTTAATGGTCATGTTCTGAGCTCTGCAACTTGTGTAAGCATCAACAATGGCTAGCCATGGTATTCCAAGGATGAGAGGACAACCATTGAATTTGGTCTTGGTCTAGAGAATTAGGAAGTCAGTAGGATACTCCCACGAATTAATATAGGCCATTACATCCTCAAAAACTCCCTCAGTAGCCACTATGGACCTATTTGCAAGTTGCAACACTGTGGTGGTGTTTCTCAAGGACCCTTGGAGGTTTAGCTTGAGCATGGTTTCCTTAGTCATCACATTTATGGAAACCCTAAGATCAATCAAAGTATGAGGGACAATGATGACATTAATGTGCACATCTAACACAAGACTTCTGGGATCTATATACTTTGGGAAAATCACCCTCCCCAACATTAGATCAAATAATTAACCAATAGCATTGATGTTGGGGGTGTCTTTCTTTCTCCTCCAAGGATGTTTGAAGCATTTCCCTTCTATAATCTTATTGTAGATGAGAATATCCTTGATAGCTTGGAGGAATGGAATTTTAACACACATGTTCTTAATTCTCCTAGAAGTTCAAAATATTCTAGGGTGTGCTGGTTATGATGGATCAATATTTCAGGAAAAGGATGTGGAATTACTTGAGGGTTACTCTCTTCATTTTCCTCTTCAAGATCCTCAGGTGGAGATAGAGGTTGGTTATCTGGGAGCACTCTTCCAGACCTGAGGTTGATTTCTTGAATCTCCAAGGTAGGGTAAGATGTCTCTCCATTATAAACCTATTGTGCCTGTTTGTTATTCAGGATCGAATTGGGTTGAGTAGGCATCTGAGGTTTCTTCGGTGGAGTAGGATGAATGATATATGGTTGAGATGGAGCTAGAGGTAGTAAAGAAAGAGGTTGGTTGAGTTGAGGCCTCTACCCTTATGATGAGAAGGCCAAGGAGAGGTGTGGACTGTTATCACTCCAAAATTTCTTTTAAGTTGTTCAGAAAAAAAAAAAATGATAGAGGTAACCACAAACCAACTTTGGAGATCAGGATCTAGCCTTCCTAATTCTTAGAGAGGGCTCTCTCTTTATGATTTAACTTTGTTATAGTTAAAATGATTTTAGGCTAGTTATTGCTGCACTTGGGTTTTGATTTGAGTTTGAGTGGTGGGATCACTTACTTAGATGAACAAAGGTTTTCTTTTACCATTGGGCTATGGGGTCGAATGTCAGACAAACTGGACTAGATCAAGCTTTAAAAATAGTGTCTACAGGGCAAGATAGGTGAGTTATTATAGATCTCAAAGGCTGGATGGTGAAATGGTTTCTAATCAGATCCAGGGAGCAATTAAGGGTTCCTTAGGCCGGATTATGAAGAGAATGAAAGAGGTCAACCGGGATGGGAGAGCAATTAAGGGTTCTCAAATCCAAATATCAGAGGAAAACATATAAATGACTAACTGTGCAAAACAGAGTGTACTTAAACAAGTTCTAAGTGATATTTCCAGTTAATTCATTCAAATTTGAATAACATTTAAGTTTATGAAACACATACGAAAGTAACAAAATCAGACAAAGAAGATACTTCATTGCAAATAGCTCATCTCATGAATCCTGTAATGCAATGCTTTTATTACTTGCTCCAGTCTGTTGACTTGAAAATTGGTACAATAACCCTTAGGTTTAAGATCAAAATAACTTTACAAATGCATAGCAATCCACCCTCAATACTTCAAATTATGAAGTATTTATACAAAAGGAATTTACAAAATATCTCAAACTGCATTAAGAACTAATCTAGGAAAAGGAAATATCTTCATGCAAGAAGATAGAGATAGCTATTGAACTGTTGTTTGTTGTCCCTGTTATTTAGGTTCTGCTGTCTTTTAGTCTTTGACCTTTGCCCTTTAAGCTGCTTGCCTATTTGGTCTTCACACTGGATGTCATATTTACTTATGACCTTTCATTTGATACACTTTCATCTAATACTCTTTGACCTTGGTGTCCTGTTAATACCCTTTTACTGTGCTTTTTACTTTTTACTGTACATCTCATATTTTTACTATGTATTCCTACAGTAAATCATTGAGATTTTCCCATGTCTCAACATTTGGTAATTGGATATTGAGCATTTTTCTGTATATCTCATCTGCCTATGTATACTTGGCAAAAGTTGGCTTGTTAATAAAAAGGTGTTTTACCTCATGCTGGAAGTAAAACAAATTATCAAATGTTTGATACAATACTTTGCCTTTTGGTATGCCCTTCATGGATGAAGTGTTTACCTGATCTCTGGCCAATTCCCTGATCTTCTTATTGTAATCCTCCTATGTCATTAGCTTATAATTTATAACTAAGCGATTTGGTAATCCCTTTAGCCTCAAAATTTTGAACTTAACCATGGACCTGTCAATGGCCAGCTGCATGGTTTGACACTTATCCTCCAAGTTAAACATCAAATTCCTCTTAGTGAGTACTCTTTTGACTTCCAAAATTGTACCTGTTTTGTGAGGTATCTCTAATTATTGTAGCTCGTACTTGTTCTTGGAGTTGAGGAAATGAATGATCCTTGTTGCCTCTTCTGGCATATCTCCAATTTCTTATTTGACTCTCGGAATGGTTTTTGTAGCCTACTTTATCAAATCAATTTTTTCAAAAATGACCTAGATGGATGGTGAAATATCATTGACAGAGTCAATGATATTGGCCCAAAGTTGCTCCTTAGCCCGAACTAGAGGTTCATTTAGTGTCAGTTCCTTTTCTAGGCTTTTGATTCTTTCAGTCATCCTTCTGGCCTTCTGTTTTTCTTCTCTGTGCATGATCTAGGCTAATTTGTAATCTATTTCTAGGTTGGTGAATTTCTCCTTCAATCTGTTCATCTCAGTGTTCTGAATGGACATGTATTCCATTGCTTTGACTAGCCTGTTTGCTTCATCATCTTTGAAGCTTGTTGTTGTCGATCCTATTGCTGATGTAGTCGGTGTAGATGCCAGTAGTGCAGTGGCCATAAGCGCAGTGGGAGCTAAGGATGCTGCCAAAGTAGAAGGTACAATAGTGGTAACTGTTGGGATGAAATTTGCAGGAGCATCATCCAAACTAGCTTGTTTAAGCTGCATCAATCTTTCCAACTCTTTCTCCATCTCCTTTAACTGATCATTCAGTTGCAGCACTAGGTCCATCATCTCTTCATGATTGTTCTGACTTTCCAGGACCTCCTTTGTTTGTGGGTGCTGTAAATGAGGAAGATTGAACTGTTTCTTGAGGGCTGCTATGTCCTCATTGTTATTTTTGATTAATTTCTCTGTGGCCTTAATATCACTTGGGTCATGGACCAATTCAATGACAAAGTCCTCCAAGGACTTCATTCTATTGTCTTTGGTCTATGAAGAGGCATTCTCCAATTTGTATTGGGTTGTCACATTATCCAATGAATCTTGCAACTTATAGGCAACCATGGCCTTTCCTGTGAGGGTGGAGTAAATCATTTCTCCAACATGATTATGGAACTCTATTTGATCAATGGGATGAACATCCCTGGACAACATCTCAAAATTAGTTTTCTTGTAGTCTGTTGAGGTCTTTGGTTGCTGTACAGTGGGCTACAAAAATGACACCTGCATTTTTCCTGCTTTAATGTCAAAGCCTGACATCAATTTTCTTTGGTTTGGTGGAGTATGCTTGAAGCATTGGGCATATGTCTCTGCCTTCAACTTCTCATTCCTCATATTTATCTCTTTGAATCTGTGTTTGATATCCTTTTCCTTGTCAGCTGGCTTGAGAAAGGAAGAAAACTCAACACTCTGTTGTCTCTCTATCATTTGTGTGTTGGAGGTTGATGGTTGTTGTGTTTCACCTGATGCAGCTGCTTCTTTACTTCTCTGCCCCATTGTCTCAGTGTCAGTTATTTCCTCTGACACAATGTTCTCCTCCTGTTTAGACACATGATTCAACTTGGGCCACTTTCTTAGCTCAAACAAATCATATGTAGTCTCCATGGCAGAGTTGGATGTCTCCTCCCTATTTCACTTTGGATTCTTTTCTTCATTGATCGGGGTCTGTAACACAGGATGAACATTCATTGGTTCTCCTAGTTCTGGAACCCGTAGGAAAGAGTTATGGTCAAATTGTTTTTCTAAATCAATCAGTGTGTTCTCAACATCCACAACTGTGTTATCCATATCAATCAATGTATTCTCCACCCACTCAGATTGGTTAGCAAACTGTTCAATGTCAGGTCTCAGGTGGTGGATGTATGGTCCCAACTTGACCCTGAGTCTAAGTTTATTTATAACCCCATGAGGGTCATATTGCCACATGAAGCTGTTGCTGAATTTCATCTCCTGTAGTAATCTGTTAGCCTCTAGTCTAGCCTCCCTATTGTTTCAAAGGAATGGGCCCAATTGGTTTTTCACCTTGAACTAGGTTTTCTTCCTAGAAGATAGGAAGTGGACCTCATCAGAATTGATGATTTGTCTAAAATATTTAAGGGAAAATATCCTCATAGGGAGGTATTTTGGAAATTTATAAGGGGCTAATTGGCAGCCATAAACTTTGATCTCAGTGTGGTTCTGGTAGAGGTACCAGTCTCCCACCTTGTTGTTCTTTGCCAATTGTAGCACTCTCTTGATGTCTTGGCTGATTCTAGGCTGAGTATTATAAGTCAGCATGTTCATGATAGGGTATACAAAGGAATTTATGAAGTCTTTGTAGGTGAATGCTGTGGAAAACTTTTGGACCAAGGGTGTCCAGTAGACCACTGATCTCTCCTTTCCCCTGGTGTCCAACTTCTGGATGCTCACAGGGAACTTATCTGTCTGGTAATACAAAAACATATAAAACAACACTAAAGAGTATTTGAAAACTCTTTTAGTGGGCAATCTGGTGAATTGTTCATGCATTCTGTCTGCAATGAATTGAGCATAATCATACATGATAGCAGGAGGCTTGCCTGGAGTGAAAATGGACAGGAAGGCCAGGATGACCTCATCCACATGCTCATCTGATGTGTATCCTAGGATGCATGAGAGCATGGTGATTATGTGTCTGCCAGTTTCTGAGAAAATGGTGGCAGCATAGGGTGGGGTATTTGTAGGAGTATGGCAGTCTTCAACGATGAAATTCTGGAAGATTTTCTTGATTTTCATTTGGTCTAATGTGACGTATAAGTCCAATATGTTTCTAATGGATGGAGGGGTCTGATTAGGGCTAGATTGGATTTGTAGCATTTGGTTGATTGACTCTAGTGTAATGGTGAATAAAAACCACTGATTTGGGGCAACAATAGCGCTTTGGTTAGGGATATAACATGCATGACAAAAATGTACAATATCAGGGAATGGATGAACTTCTAGGAATAGGTATTTGGGTAAATTGGATTCCCAAAGGTGGATGTCATCTGCATGGTTTAGAAATCTATCCTTACTCCAATGATGGAGCTTCAGAAGGTGGGCTGGAGTTGTAGTGTCTCTTATTTGGAAATCCCTGTCTGCTAGGGCCAAATGGTTAATGTCCAGGTGAGGGGTTGACACAGGTCTGACATCCAGAGAGGTTTGGGCAACCATCTTTAGGTTAAAATGTGGGAATTAGGCTTATATAGGTTGTGGAAGTGAAGCTTTGACTACTCTAGTGGAGCGAAAAGGTAGTTTGCAGGTCGGAAAAGAGGGGTTTGGGTAGTCAGGGGGGAAATACTCTCAATTTAAGGGAAATATTAATTAAATTTAATTAATTAATGTTTGAATTGATTGTACGCTTTCAAATTGAGATGGTCGTTCTAGTTTTTGTCAAAATACCTAGAAATGGTAGTATAGACTGCAAACTGGTTTCAATGGTAGCCGCAGAGGGTACTGTGGCTTCAGTTGTGCACTAGATGGCTGAATTGGGCATCTAGAGCATGTTCGGGAGGTAGTTGGCTGTGAAACTAGGTTGCAAAGGCTTAGAGTGGTGTAGGAAGGCTTAGGAATATTTCACAGAGCGAATGAGTGAAAGGGTGAAAATGAGTGTCTTTAGCTTTTTAACCAGCAATGGTTATAATTTGGCATGAAATTCATAATGAACAGTGGGTTGTTTCATTTTACGTGGGGATGTGGTTTCAAGGGCCATCGCACTACTTTTGGTATTCAGGCGGTCTTTTCTCAAGAGCACGCGAGTTCACCTAAAGTTGCCACGTAACTGAAAGGGGCTCGAGCAAAACCACAAATCTTCACCTAAAGTTGCCACGTAACTGAAAGGGGCTCGAGCAAAACCACAAATCTCACATGCTCTCGGGTGGGTAAAGGTCGGAAAGGGAGTCTGCATGATATGGATGTGCACTGTCAGATCTGGGGGTGCAAGATCTAATGGTTGTCGCGTGGTGGAAATGCACAGAGGGAATAAGGGTGGAGATTTGCGGGGCCCAGGGGAATTAATTACACTTAGCTGTAATTAATTAATGAATAAGGTGGGGTTAAATATAAGTGGGTTTAATAAAGTGGGACCAGGGTTAAATGTGATACGGTTTGTTAACCACACCAGGGTGGTGGGTTAAACAGGTTTATGTCAGGGAAAATGTGAATGGCAGAGTTAATTTAAGTAATGCGAAGGGGGGATTTAAACTTAGGATAAGGGGGGTTTTATGGTTTTTTAGATAAAATAGGGAAATTAATAAGGGGAAATGATTTTTTCAAAGGGAAATGGGTTTCACATTAGGGAAGAGGGGTTTTGGGTTGGGAAATGACCTTTGGAGGGTGATTTTATAGGGAAATGTGTGAAACCAAGGGGTAAGGGTCAAAATGAAGGGAAAATGGTATATTCTTAAGAAATGATGGGATGATGGGGAAATTAACAATTATGTAATGGATGGTAAAATGAAATGAGGGGAAGTTAATTAAGTCATATTGTGAACATCCTTTCACTTTCATAACTTATCCTGCACACTGAAACATATGATTAAGCATGATAAATGTGCTTATGGTTTAACAACTTTGTACTTCTGCAACCTTTCTTGTACCTACCCTTTACTTATCCTAACATTTTTTCTTCACTTTTATTGGGTGCAATTAAACTAGCAGACCCTTTCTTTCCTTTTTATTTTGAAAAGAAAACTATGTAATTCTAACCTTATATCTTCCAATGGCTCAGATTAAGCTGTTGAGCACATTTTATTTATCTACTTAATGACTAATTTGCCAAGATTAAAGAGTTTGGCCAGATCTTTATTCTCTATCTATAAACATGAAATTTAAAGCATGAACTAGTCAAGATTAAACAGTTTGACTATCATGGTTTGTGGCATTTATGAAAAGCTGCAGACAACCATTATTTTGCACAGTAAAGTAAAAAGTAGTGGCACTCAGACTTGCACACTTTCATGATCTGTTTTTGTTTGGGGTTCATATTTTTTCACTTTTTTGATATTTTCTTATTACTTTTGTCCTTTGATATTTCTTTTAGGACATACCCTCTTTACATTTTTTAATTTTTAATATGGAAAACATTTTGCAGAAAGAAAAAGTATGTACAATATTACAAGACTAACCATAGCCAATTCAAAATTATGAATCCTATTATTATAGGACCCTAAAAATGGCTCCACATGGGGATGACATTTCCTGGTGAAATGTCAAGAACTCTAAAGGTCAATACCCTTTGAATTGTGACTGAAGTTACCTTGTAAATTGTCCTTCTGTGATTCTACTTTATTGATAATTATGATGGTGAACCCTTCAAAGCTCAGGGCCTTCTCTTCGGGCTTCAAGTTCAAAATATTGCCATCCAATCTAATCTAAACTCTACAATGTTATATACAATGAGTAAATTAAAGTGAACTATTGTTAATCTGTGGAAAAATAATTCTTCAACATTCTACCATTGTTAGGTCCTCCTGGTAGGTCTGATCCATCTATCTCTCTTAAGAAAAATGCATTGTTACCCCTGTAACCATAAATGACATAAGGCCCTTGCCATAATAAGTCAAATTTTCCATGTTTGTCTTTGTCTTCTCTTCTTGAATTCCACTTAAGAACTTTATCACCTATGTAAAAATCATCATCTTTGGTCTTTTTATCAAATATCTTTTTGATTTTGTCCTGGATTACTTGTGATTTTACATATACTTCTTCTCTAGTCTACTGCAAGTGTATGGTCTGATTTATCCTTCTCTGGATATCATTTGGTTCTACCTGCAACTCCTGGATGATCTTCATCACTAGAACTCCCAAAGAGGATGGAAAAACAACATCCATCCCATATACTAACTGATAGGGAGATGTGCCAATGGACTTCTTGGTAGTTAGTCTATTTGCCCATAAGGCATTGACCAACTTTTTGTTCCATGTCTTTTTGTTGTCTTCCAGTAATTTCTTAATGATATTGACTAGGATTTTGTTAGAGGATTTTGCAAGTCCATTACCTTGAGGGTAATAGGCAGTGGAGTGGCCAAGGGTGATGTGGTATTTGTTACAGAAGTCTATCATTTTCTTGGATTTAAAGGCAACTGCATTATCAGTAATGAGCTTTTGGGGGCATCCAAATCTTGACAGGATATTATTTTCTAGGAATGAGATAATGACAATGTCTGTGGCTTGTCTAGAAGGGATGGCTTCTATCCATTTGGTAAAATAATCAATGGCTGTCAAAATCCACTTATGCTGGGCTGAGGAGGCTGGGTGTATTTCTCTAATGAAGTCTAACCTCCATTGTTGAAATGGACTTTCTGTGGAGATGGGTTTGAGAGGTAAAGGTAAAAGATTTCTTTTTCCCTCAAATATTTGGTACTTATGATAGGAGGTCACATGTTTTTTAACATCCGCAAAAAGAGTGGGCCAGTAGAAACCAACCCTCAGGATTTTGTCAATGGTAGTTTTCCAATACAAATGTCCTCCATAGTCCCATGCATGAAATTCTTGCATAATTTTATCAGCTTCATCTTTCAATAAACAGTTCAAAATAATACCACTAATGTCTTTCCAAAACAAAGCATTATCTACGATACAATAATTTAATGACTTCATTTTCAAAAATCTAGCTTTAGTTCTTTTTAATCCAGGAGGAGCTTGTAAGTTTAGTAATACAAATATGATATTTGCATAACAAGGTGAATATGTAAAAGATTCATTGATCTGTGGAGTCACCATCTCTTCCTGATCATCAAGGGCATCAATGGAATTTTTATATAGGGCTTAACATTTCGATTCAACAATGAGTTTGGCTAAACCTTGGCCTTTGATAAGTTTAGTAGGCTTTATTTCTATGCCATATTCCAATATAGTGGCAATCCATTTGCCTCTCTTTCCTTCAGGCCCATTTTATGTTAAAATGTCCTTAACTATTGAGTTTGGAACATAAGCAATGATGTGAGAATACAGAATATAGACTCTGAAATATTTGATGGCCTTTACTAAAGCTAATGCTTGTTTTTCCATAATATTGTATTTGAGTGTGGCATCTCTTAATGATTTACTGAAAAATGAAATTGGTTGTTCATATCCTTGGTCATTCTTTTGTAGCAAGACTGTTGCAATGGTGTGTTCTGAAGCAAAATAAAAAATTATAAAATCTTTCTGAAAATTAGGACTTATAAGGATTGGAGTTTTGGTTAGGGCTTCCTTGATGGCTTGAAATCACTGTTTTTCCCCCACTATCCATTTAAGTGCCGAGTCCTTTCTTAACATGTTATTTAGTTCTGTAATCGGTTCTAGTAAATTTGAAATGAATCTCCTAAGAAAATTTATCTTGCCTAAAAATGACTGTAACTCTTTAATGTTTCTAGGATGTGCAATGGTCAAAATGGCCTCTATTCTAGTAGGATCTATTCTAATTCTATCTTTAGATATTATATGTCCCAACAGTTTACCCTCTTCTAAACCAAAGAGTGTTTTTTTGGGATTTAAGGAAATCCCAAATTTCCTACATTTGATGAAAACTCTTCTCAAGTGATCTAGGTGTTCATTATCAGAATTAGAAAAGATAGTGATATCATCTTGGTATACCACTAGGAAGTCATGGATATCCTTGGAAAAAGCTATATCCATAGCTCTTTGAAATGTTTCTCCTGCATTCATTAATCCAAAAGGCATCTTCAAATACATGAAGGTACCCTAAGGAGTAGTAAATGAAGTTTTGTCTTGGTCTTCTGGTTGAACTAAGATCTGGTTATATCGAGAAAATCCATCAAGCAATGAAATTCTGTATGAGCTTACTACCCTCTGAAGCATATGGTCCATTTTTGGTAGAGGATAATTGTCTTTTGATGAGACCTTGTTTAAATTTCTGAAATCAACACAAAGTCTGATTTCTCTAGTCTTTTTCCTAGTAGTGACTAAGTTCGAAATCCAATATGAATATATAATGGGAGCTATGATTTGGGCATCATACATTATTTTAACTTCTTTCTCAATAGATGGCATAAGAACTAGATTAATTCTCCTAAGTTTCTGTTTGAAAGGTTTATGATCTTCTTTGAGAGATATTTTGTGTTGAATTATGCTAGTGTCATAAGACTTCAAGTCTTCATAACACTAGGCAAAAAAATATTCATAACACAAGGCAAAAACATCTTGGAACTCTTTAACTAGTTTTATGTATTTAACCTTTTCCTCTCGAGGTAAGGCTTTTGATATTTTAATGAGTTTTGGTTTTTCCTCAGTTCCTATGTTACATTCTTCTATGTCTGCTCTTAAAGGTTCCATTTTCAATTTTATAGCTACATAGTTTGAGTCAAAAAAATCTTCTAATGGGACTAATCCCTTAGGTAAAAAATTATTTTTAAGGTTCATAATTTCAAGATCATCATTCATTATCTCTTCTATCTGTACATTTTCGAAGCTATCTATTTCTACTTTAGTGAATTTAGTGGGTTTACCTATATCTAAAATATTTACATCTATGCCACTATCTATGTCACTATCTATGTTATTTTCTATTGTACAGTCTGTATCTATTTTACAAATCTAAAACTCACCTTCAACATTCATGAAATCGTAAATCTGATAATCTTGGGAGAAAATCTACCAATACTTCAAATTGTCTGGAATAACAGGCTTATGTCTCACTTCTGCAGTGTACTGATGGTTGGGATGAAAGGGAAATTTGCAGGTACTAGCAAAAATGGCAAGTCTATGGGCTTGCATATTTTTTTTCTAAGAATGGCAACAAAATTTGTTTCCAGGAGGTCTTTAATCAAATCTAGGATAGTCTCCCTATATTGGCTAAGTCCGGGATTGTTTACAGAGTATTTACCATTAATTTGTTTAATAATCAATTCCGAGTCTCCCATTATAGAAACTCTTTTGGCTCCAAGTTTTCTAATCATTTGTAACCCTAAGATTAGGGCTTCATATTCAACCATGTTATTGGTGCACTTGAAGTTCAACTTGAATGCATGTCCCTTAGAATGATTATTCTCCATATTATGGATCCACACTCCTGCACCAACCCCTAACCTATTCACAAATCCATCAAAATCAAGATGCCATAGGGACTCATGAAAAATTTTCTCACTATTAGGGGGTTTGCTATTTTCTTCCATAGTTATGATTTGATTATTGTCATGTTCTGAATTGTACAAGATAAAAGAGTCCATATCAGAATGCATGGAGTATATGGGAAAGTTTTGTGGTTTTTCAGTGGTACTCACCATGTATTTCATCAAGGTCCCTCTATATAGTTTCCTTTGTTGGCCAAAAATAGATATGGTGGCATAAGACATATCTAACTGCAAGGATCCTTGCAAATTTCCTCCCCATGAGTGAGATAACATCACTCCATATTTGGGTGGGATGTCTGCAACTACTATGTCCATTACAATACTCTTTTTTGGGCATTGGACTAGAGTTACACATAAATCCTTGATCAAACAAAGGC
Source organism: Pinus tabuliformis (assembly GCA_031772625.1). Classification (NCBI taxonomy): domain Eukaryota; kingdom Viridiplantae; phylum Streptophyta; class Pinopsida; order Pinales; family Pinaceae; genus Pinus; species Pinus tabuliformis. The sequence continues at coordinate 572,787,933 of CM062815.1, forward strand.
ATTTAACTTGGATAGAGTAAAAGGAAAATAAGTCCTTATATGGTCTGGTGATGTCTAAGTTCAGTCTCTCCATGATTTCTTTTGGCATCAAATTATGGGATGCCCCTGCGTCTAACATAGAATTATGTAATATTCTGTCATGAATGTTTAGGCTAATGTAGAAAGGAGGGATTGCCCCTTGCTAATGAGTACCATTCACCTCAGGGCCAAACAATAATTCAGGTTGATCATCATTCAAATTGACAACATCTTCTCCCTCTCCTATATTTAAAGTTTCAGTTATCTGTGATCTATAGGATTCATTTTTTACTAATTCGGTCAAAGGAACTGATATCTTTAGTTTTGCTATTTTAGTTTTGATGTTTAAAGGGAGCTGAACTTTGTTTGTTTGGATGAGATATTCCTTAACAAATGTAGTTTGTGTGTTTTTATCTCATTTTTCAATACTAGGCATTTTAGTTTGTGTTTCAGCTGTTTTTCCTTGATTTCTCTTGTTTGGACTGATTTTAGTAATTGTTTCAATTTGAGTTTCAATGGAGGTTATATCTACAATTTTTGGGGTAGAAGTCTCCGGTGTTCCCCTAGGGAGGATTTGTAAGACTTTGGTAACATGAGCTTCTGTTATTTTCTTAGTTTGGGTCTGGATTAATCTCTTAATGGGAGTTTCATTATTCTTTTTACTTCTTAAGCTATATTGTTTGTGTACCTCATATATAGCTGACTCATATCCCTATTTAAAGTCAAAGGATTCACCAGATTCTAACTGCAACTGTTGCAACATGTACAACTCCTATTCTTCTTGAGTAAGAAAAACAACATCTTCATTTTTTATTCCTAGTAAGTTTATCTGGGTGTCATCCTCTCCTTCTTGGCTCTATGGACCCTCAGCATAGTTCTCTTGGAAGGGGGGCCTAATTTGTTGATCTGGTATAGCATTATTTCCAGTGTTAGGGTTCTTCCTAAAGTTGGGGTTTCTTATTGGGGGTGGTTGTTGATTCTCCCATTGAGTTTTCCTTTCCATGTTTTCTAATCTATCCATTATTCTCTCTACACTCTTGGCTAAACTATCTATCTTTCCATCAGAAGTGGAAGTTTCCTCTTTAATTACAACTCTCTTTTCATTTCTCATTCTGGCTTTCTTGGCTAATAGGTTGGCCTCTACACTAACAACATTGCTTTGCATTTGTTCCAATGTTTCAGGTTTTCTTTCCCTCAATTGGTATGACATGTCAGTGTCAAAAGCATTAGGGAATTTAATTAATGCAAGGTCAGGTGGAGGCTTAATATTAGCTTGGATCGCATTGTAGATACTATTGAACTTAGTACAATAATCCTGGACTGACTCATTATGAGCTCTTCTAATGTTGTCACATTCAGAGAGTATTCGCAGAGGGTTTCTCTTTCTCTCCCATCTATTAATGAATAATCTATGAAAATTAGCTAAGTCTGTAATATGATTGGCAGGTAAAGATTTGAACCATTTCTTGACATCCCCAGTTAATGTTTGGGCAAACAACCTCATTTGGACATCTGATTCATCTATCTCATGCGACTCAAAATAATTAGTCATCTTGTTCACATGTTGTTGGGAAGTGTACTAACTAGTAGCATCAAACAAAAATATTTTTCTCTGATAATCTTGGGGCATGACATGGAGTTGTCCAGGTAAAACTAGAGGTGCATATCGGTTTGCCATGGCTGAGATTCTAGCTTGACTAGGGGGTAAAGAAGTGGTTCTTGAGGAAGGGCTTGAAATTGATGGAGGTGAACTAGATGATGATGAGGATGAGGATGGTTGATGAATTACTGGTTTAGGGGAATGGAATGTGGTGGATACTATAGGTGAGGTTGTGGTAAAATAAGGTGTATTTATAGTAAGTGAAGATTGTGCAGAAATTTCAACGGCATCAGTAGTGAGGGTAGCTAGTTCAACATATTGTTGAAGGTAAGCATCATCTATATGGATTATCAATGTAGAGGTCAAAGCTTCTAACTTGTCAAAAGTATCCAAAATAAATTTATCTAAATCTCGATAGATAATCACCCTTTTTTATTCAATGAGTTGAATAAACTCATGGTATAACACTGTTTCATGGATGGCATTCTCAGATTTAGTTCTAAATAATGAGAGGTCAAATGACAAATCGAAAGGGATTTCCTCTAAAGTTGAAAACTCCCTAGGGAGTGAATTTGCTTTGACTAACTAGCTACTACTTGCTTGAGTTTCTACCTTTCTAGGTTTTCTTAAAATTCTATCCGGGTCATCAACTATGGTAGCAGAGTTTGGATCTGGATTTTCCCTGGTATAGTGAGTCTTCTCGGGAGCCAGAATTTTAACTCTTAAAACTTTTTTAATGAAATTTTTCAAGAAAAACTTTCGAAAATGACCTTAAGGGGCTTAAGATTAAATTTAAGGTTTCCTTAAAGTTTTATAAGACTGAGGGTAGAAGTCCCCAGTATGGTCACCAATAATGTTTATAAGACTGAGGGTTGAAGTCCCCAGTATGGTTGCCAATAATGTTTTCACTCCAAATTTTCTTCTAAGTTGTTCAAAAAAAAATGATAAAGGTAACCACAAACCAACTTTGGAGATCAGGATATGTTATAGACATATTTGGGCACTGCAACCCAAAACTCATATGTCCACAAAATAAGGGCTCTTTAAGAACCTAAAAGTGTTGCTTCACACCCTAAAGGATCGTGGTCAACTGATTACATCATTTCCCAGAAGTTCCACCTAAAAAACTACTCAGAACTAGCCAAAACTGGACCATACAGACTGTTCCATGGGCAAGGTGCGATGCATATTGATTGCCTAACTGGCCAGGTGCAATGCATACTCAAATGGCCTTTTGTGGGGTGCGATGAGTGAGAATAGACAAATGGTAGAGACAATTTGCAAGGTGGATGATCATGGAATCTCCTAGAAACTTCTTTTGTGACACTTGCCTCTCTGAATTCGCCTAGGGATGAGTAAGAGATCATGAAATCTCCAAGTGGAACCAAGAACTATCAGTGGAATGACACTAATAAAAAAACCAGAGTTGACTCACACCCTTGCAAGACATCTATAAATGGATCCCTCATCTTAGAGATCTAGAGGGTGGAATTTTGTATTTTGTAAGGAGTGTTGTTGGTTTGTTGAGAAGAGACATTGCATTGTTGGGTGATTTGCTTGTTCATGAGGTGAATAAGGCTTCTACAACTAGGAGGATGACGTTGGATCAGACAACTGGGTTGTAATCCTCTCTTACATTACTATTAATAAAGTTCTTTGAGTTTTCCTCCATATGATCTTGTATTTGTGAATCTTATTGTTTATTAATGCAATTTTATGGTCAATGTGTTTCTGAATCCACATTGTTTATGATGTTTTAGATAGAGATGCTTTGATATTTTGCTGTTACTTTGATTCTACAGGTACTCTTTGAAGCGGGACAAGTAGGAGAGGAGTGGAAAATTATATCAAGGAAAGGAGAAATCAAGTTAGATTCAAAGCGGAAGATCCAAGTTGGTCCTCTTTTCTTCTCTTCCATCTATCACACTTAAAAGAAATCTTGAAAAGCTTTCATTGTTTGTTTCTAAGATAGCTACCCGTCTTAGTGGGACTAGTAGTTTGAATTGACACTAGTTTTCCTTGAAACAAAATGGCGACTCCACTGGGGAACGAATAGTTTGTTTTGTTTATTTATTGTTTTCTTTATAAACTACAGACGGAGCCTGAAGTTAGCCAGCTAGCCTTCAAAACACCTTTGCTATGCAACTATGAAGTAGATAAATGTTGCTTTAGTCAATCTCTGGGCTGGTTTATGAACTGAACATTTGGCTTACAAAGAATCCAAAGTGCCCTTGTGGTAGCTAAGAACCTCATTAGATCCTACCCTTATGCTTTGTGTTTACTATCCATCATTACTCAGCCTAAATCACTGAACTTAGCTACAAATTTTGAGCAAAAACCAAGCTCAGTTTCGCTCCCTAGCCCATCGCACTATCTGTAACTGTGCAACCTAGATGCATAGCACCTCCCATGTGTTGCAGGTGAGATGCATCCCTGTTTCCCTGTGTTGTAGGTGCAATGATTGAGTAAACTGTGTTTTCTTCTCTGAAATTTGGTTTTTTTCTCCTTGTTTTCAGCTTTCTTCAGTAGTTTTGTTGTTCATGATCAATACCTTCTTGCTGTAACCATCTTCCTTCACATTATTTCAGCCTCCATCAGTTAGGAATTGTAAATTTTTTTGTGTATTTGTCGACCATTTGCAATCCTCCTTTGTCGAAAGTAGCCTAATCGAACTGTTGTTTTTGATGCAAGTGTTGTAATTGTCATTCTGAATCAAAAGAAGAGTGTCGTAAAGTTTTCCTCTTCTAGATAGTTGATTGTAATTTTTTCATTGTACTTGATTTTGAAATTATTAGTATTTCAAGTGTCGAAAACAGTTTTAAATTCGAAATCGAAAAGTGTCTTCTTAGTCTTCCTTTCATTTTGAAAAGAGAAAATTGTTAGTACTATCGCTTTGAAAGAAAATAGTTCAGATCTGTACTTAGCTTTCTTTTTGTCATTCACACATTAAGGAAGTGGAAAACAAATACATGCATGTGTATCTGCATTTTGACTGCTTGCGAAATTTGGTTTAGGAAAGTGCATTTAGTGTGTGCTCTCTGGTCTCTGTTGAAAGAAAAGATCGTTATCTTCTTTCCTTTGTAGCTAGGATTTTCATTGCTAAAAGAACATAAACGACTATTTATCATTTTAGATTGCATATTTAGGAATTTCACATCTACATCACATGGTGAACCTTGAAAGACAAACTTCTAAGCAAGATCAACTCTAAAATAAACCTCAATGAACATAAAAATGCTTTGGAATCTAATGCAACACATCTAGAAGTCTAGGCTAGAGATGTGTTCCGGCATCGTAAAACCTGGTAACTATCATTTTCATCGAAGGTTGGGTGATTCCTCCTCTTTGATATGACAAGTGCCAGTACGGACTTGTGCTCTCTGTACCGTCGAGTATATATTGGGAAACATATCCTTTATCCTTAGGAAGCTGTGTCTGCCGCCCTATCGATTATAATGCACTGAACGCAACATTTGGGAAGATTGATTGCCATACTGTTATAGCTCCAAATCTCACTCTTATGGTTTGTGATGCTGCACTTATGGCCTAGGGCAACCCCTCCTTCCAGACCTGGTCTAAGGGAAAAATCTCAGCATAATAATCTTGCTCTCCTTTCTCTCTCCTTGGCCTTCCCTTTGATGTCTTTTTATACCATCTTTTTAACTTTTAAGCAAATTCTAATGTTTTAGGGTACATACCTAAGGTCCTACGTCCGAGAAGACCGTTAGGGTGCAAACCCTTCTTGGAGTTCCCTTCTTCTTTCTCTGACCTGCAAGACAAACAAACCAAATAAATCAACAGTACATGTATAGAAGTTTATGTATAAATCATCTTTATGCTATAAAGTTAGTTATAAATAATCTTTAAGTAACTACTTTCATAAGAATTCAACACAAGAATCTCATAAGCATAAAGAAAGATTATTCGGGAACAAAGACGTGTTTCTTTATATATAAAGGCAAATAAAGTACATATATCGGAAAGATATCACCTGAACACCTTCAGCAGGCTCCAAGCAAGCTTCCTCCCGGATTCGTTCCAGCCTCCAGCCTTCAACAAGAGCTCCTTCCAAGTCTTACTCAATGATGATGTCAAGGATGAATGATCACCAATACACATGGAAACAAGGGTTTCCTATGCAAAATGGGGGAAGTGCAGGATGCACCAAGGACTTCAGACCTGGTCTAAGGGAAAAATCTCAGCATAATAATCTTGCTCTCCTTTCTCTCTCCTTGGCCTTCCCTTTGATGTCTTTTTATACCCTCTCCAAAGTAGTTTTTTAGTTAGGAGTTGGTTGGGAACAGTTGGGCCACGGGCACTAATAGGTGATCCAGCAGGTAAACCCGCGATCACCGCCCGAAAAAGAGGAAATTATATTTTTTTAAGTGTTTTAATAGATACACGCGGGTTGGGTATGACAGACCCGCGTGTACACGCGTTTAACACAGGGCAAAGTCGCGTACAGGGAATAAAACACTGTTTTTTTAAATTTTTGGACCAGGTCTGGAAGGAGGGGTTGCCCTAGGCCATAAGTGCAGCATCACAAACCATAAGAGTGAGATTTGGAGCTATAACAGATGCCCCCTAATGTATGAGGTCAGAAGGGGAACATGATGGCCGAAATACATTAAGTAAGTACAAGGAAAGGAACTCTGCCGAAAAACCGAGGAGGACTTCACCGGAATTCAGCCTGCCAAGCCACCGAAAGGAGATCAGAAAGAAACACTGTCTGAGGCGGGCATACCCATGCTCAGGAAAAGTAAAGCATGTCCGCATATCAAGTACAAGCGGATCCACTAAGTATACAAGTATAAATGACTGTAAAAATACATACTGGATCATCTGATCATAATGAGTAAGTACATGTCTGAATATCACATATAAAACTGTCAATGATGCTGAAAGATGCAACGGATCACTGAAATCAAAGACTGATCCCATAAGGTACCAACTGAACATGATGGAATAGGATGGTACTACACTGCAAACTCAGGTGCCAGCATATAGAATGTCGCCATGACTGACTGCAACATATAAGGTGGAATGGTATCAACTAGCAGTAACAGGAGCAACTGTCAAGTGAACCAATGAATGCTGATACAACCTGAGGTCTTCACCGACCGCCGTGGTACATTTCTACACCATGGGAATAAATGATCTGAAGTCGACCATGTGAGAAATCGTTTGATTACCGGTCATTGATGTATACCGTTAACAAACGCGAGACTACCCACCGATAATGATAATGAGCGTCAAGGTACCCAGTACAATCTAACAAGTGTGAATAGATGAGCTGAAGTCGAACACCTGTAAGAATCTATCAATCAGGAGACAATGATGGTTTCCCACTGTCGATAGCGAGGAATCTGCCACTAATGACTGCAAACCCCAAGGTACTGCCAAATGGACTCTAGATCTTTGCCCCAGAGCAATGAGTCGGAGTCGATAGGGAAAGATCCGCTAGAAGGAAGGCATTAAGGCATCCTCCATCAATCTAGCGCGAGTGTAACCCGTAGGCCAATAATGTGGAAGGAATCGGACGAAAAAGATGTAGTAACCCAACCGAAAGTACGTTTCCGGCGTACACAAGATGTGGCTAGCGCACGGCAGAAACCCTCTGAACCAACCAATAATGAAAGCTGACACAGAGGCGAGGTATCCACCAATAGGGTCAAATGGAAACCAAGGTACTGCACGAATCCCAATGTGTGATAATGTATGCTGATGTCGAACACAAGGGAAACCACTCAGTCAAAGACCCATGATACTGATCGATGCTGAGCACAAGGTGACCTATCAATAATGAAAATAGGGCCAGGGTGCGGTCTCTAGGTCTGCCCTCAGAGCAATGTGTCGTCGTCGATAAGGACAAGACCCGCCAGCAAGAAGTCAATGGGGACCTTCTCAAACCGGCACGAGTGAAGGACCAATATAACTGATGTGATGATAGACATGACACTGACAACCAGGGATGGCCGACTGAAAAATGAGTCAAGAGACACCGCAGAAAGGCCGACTCAGGCTAACTTCCCTTGAACAAAAGCACGACTCAATGTGACTATGTGGCAGCATATAATGAATCTGTATAAGTTCGTCATGCAGGAGGCACGAACGAACCCTCCATATGATTGGAAGAGATAACCAATCGGGGGAGAACTGACTCGATAACAAGGTTATGGCTTACCTAAGTCAAACTAGATCCCACCCATGCGGAGGAGACTTTGTTTCGAGTGCTTTGTTCAAGGGCGACACGACTGACTCTAGCTGCCAACAATAAATGGAAATAATGTCCCTGTTCCCGCTCTTTTTGGAATATTTAATTTTTTTGTCTTTTTCTGATAAGCCGGAAAAAGAATAAAAGAATGCTATGGTACAGTGGAAAGAACGAGTGTCGGTGAAACAGATGCTCTAGTTCCTGGGAAAGGAACGTTCCTATGCTCAATGCAGGGAGGTGAAAAACTGGTCAGTGACACTCAGAGGTATGTTCCTTCCACGGATCTGGGTATGTCAAGCTGCAGAGGTAAAGGGTATGCAAGGTTGATTTTTTGCAGACGTCATGGTCAAAAGTGGGCTTAAACGCGAGTCCAAGTGAAGCCGGCTATAGGCCAAAAGGTGCAAATGGTCAACATGCAATGCAGAAGTACAACTCAACACACATAGGAGCCTCTAGGGTATAAGGCCAGAACAAAGCGAAGAAGCAAAGAAGAATGAGTCTTCAACGCATAAGTCATGGCGGGACTACAGAGGACTCCCGAGCCTAGTGACTAAAAATCAGCATGAGTGCCAAGTGACAATCAGGTACTAACTAGGGCACCCATGATAAGGTAGGCTCTACCACACAAGTCATGATACTTCTAAGCAATGAGAAGGTTCCGCATCATAACTTGGTGGGGTCGATCCTAAGGCCAAAATGGAAAAGGAAACTGACAAATGCACAATGCAGGCAGAAAAAACCTAACCTATATGCCAAGTTCGAGAACCAATACCTGTCAGAACGGACCAACCATAAACTTCCAAAGGAGAAATCTTCCAAGTTCTGTAAACATAAATAGGAACACTAGACACGAAGTTAATACATCCCACATATAAACTTCATATAAAATCTTTGTGTTATAAGATACAAAACTTGAAAATGCGTACCACATATATACAATATGGTACAGGGAACCACGCAGCCTTGCGGCTTACGCATAACAGTTCTGCTGAACAACCCCTTTGCAGGGATCGGACCAAGGACTCCTTTGGTAGTCATAACTCATGGCTTCAAAGAATTCCTCCTGTGAAGGCAAAACAAGATCTGAGAAATCATGAGAACTACAAGGATCAAAAGAGGGAATTAAAGGGTCCCATGTCCCTATAGGAAGAATCTCTCGGTCAACTGCCGGGATCAAGTCCCAAGAAGGAGAATAATAAGTCAAAGGATCCTTCTTAGAAGCAATTGAACATTGAGGCTTCAATGCCACATAATTGACCCGTGGCGGGGTAGAGTCTACTTGAACACTTGGAACAAACCAAGGGGCATTCTGCAGTAAAGTCGAATTAGGGTGGTGATTATCAGATGCAAGCTGATCAACAGTGACAATATTCCCATTATGAGGAAAGCACATTACTCGAAAGAGTGAAGACACCACAGCATTCATAGCATAGACATAATCACGCCCAAGTAGCATATTAAAGTCTAAAGGGCTATCAACCACCATCATATCGATTAATACAGTCTTCCCACCTAAAGTGATAGGCAATTGAGGAAGAACACCCATAGATTCACCAGGCCTTCTATCATAGGCTAACAACTGACTCTGAGCTGTCAACAACTTTGGGGAACCCAAAGCTTTCCAAGTCAAAGAGGATATAATACTTGTAGAGGATCCTTCATCCACCATACATCGATAGACATTTGTGGAATTAACTCTGACCTTTATTTGAAAAGGTACAGCGGAAGGAAGACGAGGCTCAACAAGACTATCCCAATCAAAGGAAACACTCTTAGAACTTGGAGGGGAACATTCGAAGAAACCGGAATGCCCCCTATACTAGAAGACTCTGTACTAGAGATCAAACAGACTCTTTTGTTAGGCACTTCACCCCCCAAAAGAGGAGTGTAATCGGCCAGCGATTGCACTGGCTTTACCACATTCTCAACCGATGGTTGATGGGATTGATGAGAAACCATATCAAGTGTAGGAGTAGAAGTACTTTCAGACTCGGACCATATCCTTTGAACCTCTGGAATACCAGGGCATAAATGAGTAAGATGGTCTCCCTTGCATATCTTACAAGGGAACTTAGGTTTAAAACTTCTACGTCCAGGTTTCTTATCAACCTCCATTCCGCCAACATGACTAGCAGTGGTTTGTGGAGAGTCCTGAACATGACTTGCAGAGGTCGGTGACCCTTTGCTAGTATGACTCGCAGTGACCAGACTCGTGCCCCCAGCATAACTAGCAGCGGCTGAAGACTCATCTCCAACATGACTCGCAGAGGTTGAAGATGAAGTGCTAGTGTGACTTGCAGTGACTAGACTTGTGCCCCCAGCATGACTTGCAGCGGCTGAAGACTCATCTCCAACATGACTTGCAGAGGTTGAAGATGAAGGGATAGAACTATTCTTCTTCTTTGACTTCCTTTTTCTCCTCTTTTTAGATTTCTTGTTACAAGAAGGAGGGGAAGAAGGAATCCCAGATTTCTCTTTGAGAGAAGATGAACAATTAGCACCCATAAGATGCCCCTGAAATAAAGCATTCAACTGAGAAGCTTCAAGAGCATTCGGAATATTCGGAGTGGACCACAGCCAAACGGGTAGTCCAACATTCAACCCAGGAATATTCAAAGTGGCCATCAAGGGAGTACCAACGTTTCCAAAGAAAGGAAAAGCACAAGGATCCCCTTTTGGAAGGGTACCTTGGTTGGTTTCCACAGGAATATTAGCCATATCTAAGTAATCCAAAGACCCTTTCCCTTGCGGGAATATAGAAATAACTCTTCAAAGAATAAGCAATCAAAACCTTTGCCCTTGAGGAGGCAACTCCACAACTTCTGAAAGAACAACCAAAAGCCTTTCAAGATCGGTAGAGTGGCAAGCCAGTCACTCAGACTACAAAGTCCAAAGGTGACTAGACAAACATACCTAAAGCCAACTATATACAAGGAGCAAAGAGCACACACTATAAAGTTCCTAAAGATACAGCCAGTCAAACAACTTCCAAGTATTTCCGCTCCGGGTGATGAGGACCGGACACCAAAATACAAGAAAGTGGAGTCAGGGGCCTTCCGAAGATAGTCTGGGATAATGACGGCCCAGTCCTATCAGCGAAGGTAACAGAGGAAGTTACGCTGACCTCCTAACCACAGCCTGCGCCGGTGCAAGCCCCCAAGCTTCGCAAGGGTGCCCTCCAGAAGTACTGTCGAGAGTGATACAACGTCGACCCCAGGTGCCACGGGATTCCCCTCCGCAGCCACCTGTGTAGTTCCCTAGGAAGAGCAACTATGGATACCAACTCGTCGCAGAAGCCAGGCGGAACAGTCGTGAGGTAAGTTCGGACAAGTAGGAGAGGGGGTATCTCTCTTCCCTGTCTTCACAGACCCTCGTGCTTAACTCCCAGATCCGGAGCTTTCCTGGTCTTCCTAACGCTGTTGGATTTACTCTCTTTAATCAGACTCTTATGTTTGACGTTTTGTGTGGCCTTGGAGAGTTAACTCTCCACTCGCCTAATCCAAGGCCCTAAAATCCTAAACTTGTTGGTGTAATAACTAAAACAAAAAGTTCTAGTGGATTTTAATTAAGCGCTTGATTTTATTAGGCTGTTCTTTAAGTCAGAAGGTAACGGAAGTGAAACTTGTGGTGTTTTTAGGACGCAAAAAGAAACTATCCTAACTACATGCACATGCACTCTTTCGTTTCAATGAAGACCAATTTCTATGAGGTTCAGATGTACTTTAAATTAAACAAAGTTTTTTGCTTTCTTTTCAAATTCCACACTCACAAAAGCTAACAAAACTATGCATGCCTAAAAGAGGATGCAAAGCTATGCTAATGCAAGAACTATATGTGAATGCAAGATTTTAAGACTACTCTGCAAACAAAGAAGGAAAGTTGCTGCTTTACCAAATTTTGTCTTGCCACTAAAATGCTTAGATAGAAGATGATGTGTTACCAATCATTTCGTCCAAACAATAAAAACAAGTTTTAAGATAAAAAACAAAGCACTTTCACTTCGCAAAAAGGAAATCAAATGAAAAACAAGTTTAAGAAAGCGAAACTCAAAAACTTTCAAAAGATTTTCTTTCAATCAAACCAAAAAGTCTTTTTCAAAGGAAAGCTCTCAAAAATACTGACACTAATGATTGATAAACAAGCCACCAAACACTTTTGTGAATTGACACCTTTCAAATGATGAAAACTCAACAAAAATAAAATGTGTTCGAAGTCGCTTTTGACAATCAAAAGCAGCAATGAAAGTCCAAGAAATCAAAAGACAAGTTTCAAGGAAATGGTAACAAACAACTTTCCCGAAACGAAGGAGCAAATGGTCATAAAAATGATTTCGTTAAGCAAACACAAATGTCATGAAAACAAAATGGACACAAAGATTTTAAGACAATCTTCCCACTCTGCCGAAACAGAGCAATCAAGATTCTTAAACAGAAACCTTGTGTGTCAAAAATCAATGACGCTTGCAATCAACGAAAAACAAGACTGGCACTCCTAGAGAGAGTTCGAAACAAGATGCCCCCTGTTAAACAGAGAACTGTCACTGGGAATTGACTGCTTTAAACTGACCCAAACCACCAGACAAACATTCAGCCAAAAGAAAAATTATAAATCTTGAAAATTATGTGATATACGCGCCTGCAATTATTTGCAGAATGCGTGTACACGCGACTGTAACTAAGGAAACCTGCGTATACGCGGGTTTACTTAGTGCAACTTGCGTATATACGCTTCTGTAATCCAGAAAAAGTGCGTATATGAAGTGTTTCAAGAAAAATAAAAAACACAAACTGAAAAACTGGAAAAGCTTGGAGTTCAAGAAAATATCAAACAGTCAGAACCAACAAACAGAGGGACTGAGCCTTGATTGGCTTGAGGACTACCCAAACTAGGAACAACAAGAATGTTGTCCCCAGTGGAGTCGCCAATTCTGGTTGAAGGGAAAGTACCCCTAGAGTCCTTTGGGCTGAGACTCTACCAGACTGAAAATTGCTCATACAAAGAAACACACACACACAGCCATCTTTTTAACTTTTAAGCAAATTCTAATGTTTTAGGGTACATACCTAAGGTCCTACGTCCGAGAAGACCGTTAGGGTGCAAACCCTTCTTGGAGTTCCCTTCTTCTTTCTCTGACCTGCAAGACAAACAAACCAAAGAAATCAACAGTACATGTATAGAAGTTTATGTATAAATCATCTTTATGCTATAAAGTTAGTTATAAATAATCTTTAAGTAACTACTTTCATAAGAATTCAACACAAGAATCTCATAAGCATAAAGAAAGATTATTCGGGAACAAAGACGTGTTTCTTTATATATAAAGGCAAATAAAGTACATATATCGGAAAGATATCACCTGAACACCTTCAGCAGGCTCCAAGCAAGCTTCCTCCCGGATTCGTTCCAGCCTCCAGCCTTCAACAAGAGCTCCTTCCAAGTCTTACTCAATGATGATGTCAAGGATGAATGATCACCAATACACATGGAAACAAGGGTTTCCTATGCAAAATGGGGGAAGTGCAGGATGCACCAAGGACTTCAGACCTGGTCTAAGGGAAAAATCTCAGCATAATAATCTTGCTCTCCTTTCTCTCTCCTTGGCCTTCCCTTTGATGTCTTTTTATACCCTCTCCAAAGTAGTTTTTTAGTTAGGAGTTGGTTGGGAACAGTTGGGCCACGGGCACTAATAGGTGATCCAGCAGGTAAACCCGCGATCACCGCCCGAAAAAGAGGAAATTATATTTTTTTAAGTGTTTTAATAGATACACGCGGGTTGGGTATGACAGACCCGCGTGTACACGCGTTTAACACAGGGCAAAGTCGCGTACAGGGAATAAAACACTGTTTTTTTAAATTTTTGGACCAGGTCTGGAAGGAGGGGTTGCCCTAGGCCATAAGTGCAGCATCACAAACCATAAGAGTGAGATTTGGAGCTATAACACATACATAAGTCCTTGGTAATTTCTCTATCATTTATCACCAAGGTGTATTTTGCAGTTTTATGATCAATTTGGTAAACTTTTTGTCTAGACTTCCAAAGTAGTCACTTTCGTTCCTTTTCGACTCCTTAAAAGAAAAGGTCCATCTGAGCACTTGTCACTTTAGGCTCATTAAAAATTGAAGGGTGACTAGAGTCACCTTTAGCTTTTTCTCGACTCTTAAAAATTGAAAAATCAAGTTGCGTCCAAGTGTCTTTAAAATTTATTTTAAACGGAATAACATCCTTGTTCCTACGTTGATTTGAGGTTGAGATAATGGAGTCTACCAATCAAGGAATTCACCTTGGAGGGAATCCTAGTCCTTTCTCCCGTTGGGGAGATATTGGTTTTCCATATATGGCTACATTTTCCCTTCCAAGAATCACAATCGGCTTGCTGTATGGCTTTTCTCGACCTCTGTCATTAAAAACATCGCAATTCCTCAACAATCTAATCAACAACCAGATGATATTGAAGTTACCCCTTCGCCTTCTACTTCGTTTGTTTCTCCTTCCCTTTCTTCCTCTTCAATTGGTGAAACTAGTGACATTAAAAACCAAGTAACTGAAAAGAAAAATAAAGGGAGGGAGAAGAAGAAGAAGCCATCTAAACAAGGGAACACAAAAGCATCGTCTGGAGAAAATCCGCACACTAAAGTTTCCAAACCAAAAACTCCATGCACAATTCGCAAGGATAACCATTACCATCGAGATTGCCCTTGCATCCCGTGGATCTTGAGAGAATGGTCTCCCCGGTTGCACCATTCGGTGTCATCAACCCCTGACAGTCAAGTTGACAGCACACCATCAACTAGTGAAAACGAAGTCAATCGACAAAAAGGAAAAGCTAGAGTTCCATGTAGGTTGTGTGAGGGTGATCATACTCTTCACCGTTGTCCTTTTCTGGATGAAGCCAAAAGCATTTTGGATAACCATCCTACTTCACCATAGCAACTTCCACCTGGATATAAGAAACTCTTGCTAAGTCCTTCGCTAGTTGAAAACCCGATTGACATAACTCAATTGTCAATCGAATCACCTATCATTGAAAGTGAACCTTCTGAGTCCATACCAGATCAAAGTCAACTGGTCGAGATGGCAGTCGACCCAGTCTTGCCTTCAGAAAATCCACCTTCAGATGATATAGTTTCCAACAAGGATGAGAATGACACTGTTCAAATTCTTTTTGTTGATATAGAGTCTAATGAAATTGGGGGCAATCTACCCATTCCTTCACAACAGGAAGAGACCCCCCTAGTTCATGAAACTTATCCGAACATTTATTCAGTACCTCCTTCGAGCAGTCTAGTCATTTTCTTTGATTGGAATCAACTGGCAAAACCTCGCCTTCCATTTAATGTACCATTCCAAATCATAGTAAAAGTTTACAGAATGATCGTGTCTGGCACAATCATAGATGAAGGGGCTTCAGTGAGTATCCTTTCCTCAACTGCTTGGAAAGCACTTGGTTTGCCATCACTTTTGCCTGAAAAACAAAATTTTTCAGGCTTCAACAAAGAAACCAGACGACCATTAGGGATCCTTCCAAAGTTACCAATAACTTTGAGAAAGAAAACCATTTATGTGAATGTGATGGTAGTCCAAGGTCCACTAGATTACAATATACTCCTTGGACGTGATTATATATATAGCATGGAAGCCATTATTTCCACATTTTCCGAGTGATGTGTATTCCACATGAAGGCAGAATGGTGCAACTTGTCGACCAGCTTTCATAAAAAATTCCTGGTTCAAACACAACTATAAATCAACCATCATCCCTAAATGGCCTCTTCACATCAATAATGTCTCTTCCATCTTCATCCCATCCACCTAATTACTGTCAATAGTTCGGTGAGTGTGATGAAGATTAGGGGGCATGCACCCTAGTCTGCTTCGACAGGAGAACCCAGAGGAAAAGAGAGATTTTTTTGAAAGGTAATAATACTTAGACCGAATAACATTCCCGTATAGGTTATGTGATCAGTCTAATGAGATTATTTCCTTTGTACGATTGTGAATAGAATCTCATAGCATTCATCTTTGTACGTTATGTGATTTGGGCTCACAAAAATCACCTTCATCCATTTCGATGGGCAAAGCAAAGGAAGATTTTTTGTCGATCGATAGAAACAATCCTGCCTAACCGCAAGAACTTCCATTTGGTAACCTGGAAAATATCCTTTTACTAAAAGGCCTGGGGCATGCAAACCTTCGCATGCAAGTGAAAAGAGACCTTTGATTTTCTTAGTTTGTAGGTTCTTAACCCTTTAACCTTATAGCTCGGTCGTTTCTAGCTTACATAAAAAGGTCATGAGCACATGTTATGGTAGTGATCAAGCTCATTAAAAAATAAATCTACCAAGAGACATTATCAAAAGACTGGTAAGAGAAATGTTTCCGCAAGGTTCAATCTCGTTAAAAGATCAACCCGCACTGAGCACATGTTGGCACAAGGTTTAAGCTCATTAAAAAGTAAACCCGCCTCTGGTAAATAACCTTTTGTGATCGCTTTGCTATCTGCCCTTTTGAACTTTGGTTGTGTTCCTTCCATCACCTTGATTTCATACAACCGACCATACGCTTCCACTTGATTGTTTACCCTTTTGAGGAACATTTGTGATGAGTGATTCTGATTGCCACCCTCTTCACACTACCATGTTTTCAGAAGTTCCAAACTTACCTGGAACCATTTGCTACCCAGAAATATCACTCGTTCCTAAAAAAAAGAGCCTCTTTTAAACTCTTTTTAGACTTGTTAAACATAAAAAGATCATCGAGCTATTAGCCTTCCTAGCTCACTAAAGTAAGGGGAATGATATCCCTCTCATATTTTAATCTTTTTGGACTTGAGGGATATTAAGAAAAAAGATCGAGCGCTTGCCTTTGTCGGCTTGTTAAAACTATCAAAAAGCCATCCCTTTCATATTATTTTACACTTTTTTAGACTTAAGGGATTATGCCATAAAAAAGGACTGTTGGAGTCTCCTTTTCATCTATTTTCAAACTCTCTAAACAAGAAAGGGACTGAGTTATCTTTGTCGTTAAACTCGTTAAAACAAGAGAAACAAACTTGTCCACCCAGACAAGAACGAGTCTCACTGACACTAGGCTCGCTAAACACAAAGAGATAGGTTTGCTTGAAGGAAAAATTATAGACCAAGCATATGTTATCCTCCTCAAGCTTGTCAAAATAAAAGAGGTACTAGTCAGTAATGACTGGAGAAAAATGGGAAGAAAACTTGAAGAACTCTATTGGTAGCAAGTCACTCTTGAACATGACACTTTCACTCCATCACCGTGATTGAGTTGGGTTGGGTTTTCATTCACTATCACCATTGGTCTGTTGTGCCATCCATGGGATTAACACTACCAGTCCATATCAGTGTCACCAATATGTTCAAGAGAAGTCATTCAGAGAATTCACCATCCAACAAACACCTCATCCACTGCATTACATCCACACTTCATTTTTCATGATCGCCATTCCTGAACCTCATATCATCAGATTGTTTTCACCTCCACAAAAATCATTTGCTCCGTTTCGCATCATAGATGTGGGATACATCAAGGCCCTCCTACGATAGGTCACTTCTTTTCGACATCAGCTCATTATCCAAGAAGTTGATTTAGAAACAACCCTTTCAATACATTGAAGCTTGCATGCCTTAATGGCAAGTTTCTCACTTCCGGCAACAGGTTTACATCAATGACCTTCGACCGAAAGACTTTGCGTGGTGTTCGACATTAGCTCATATATTCAAACCATGTGAATTGTACTGTAGTACCTTGAGGGTCATCATCATTATCGGTGATTCCTTTCACGTCTATTAATAGCTTACATCATTGGCTGGTAATCAGGTGATGTCTTTCCATGTTCGACTTCAAAACATCTTTTCACATGGATCGAATTGTACATTGGGCGAAGATTGCATGAGTTTTGAAGACCCCGGATCTAGTTTCATCCATCTGGGCTATGATATATTCAAGAAAATAAAGACAACAATTGTACACAGAAGCTGCACAGATAGTCATCTAGCCAGGGAAGATGACTCTTCATGTGAAGAATCACAAGTCTGCAACAGCAAACGATTGTCTGTTCTATGTACATGAAAATGAATTTATAAAGCTGAGCATGGGAATGCCCGCCTCAGCTAGATCATGAAAATAATATGATGATGATGTATTGTATTGTATCTTATATAGGTCACCTTCCAGTTCGAATACCTTGGATCCTCATGAATAAAGAATTTCACCTAACATTAGAAGATTTACAACCTCATGCTTTAGGGGGTAGCTGTTATAGACATATTTGGGCAGTGTAACCCCAAACTCATATTTCCATAAACTAAAGGCTCCTTAAGTCCATAAAAGTGTTTTTTCACACCCTAAAGGATCATGGTCAACTAATTACATCATTTCCTAGAAGTTCCACCTGAAAAACTACTCAGAACTGGCCAAAACTGGACCATACAGATTGCTCCATGGGCAAGGTGCGATGCATACTGAATGGCTAACTGGCCAGGTGCAATGCATACTCAAATGGCCTTCTGTGGGGTGCGATGAATGAGAATAGACAAATGTCAGAGATAGTTTGCAAGGTGGATGATCATGGAATCTTCTAGAAACTTCACTTGTGACACTCACCTCTCTGAATTCGCCCAGGGATGAGTAAGAGATCATGAAATCTCCAAGTGGAACCAAGAACTATCAGTGGAATGACACTAATAAAAAATCCAGAGCTGACTCACACCCTTGCAAGACATCTATAAATGGATCCCTCATCTGAGAGATATAGAGGGTGGAATTTTGTATTTTGTAAGGAAGTGTTGTTGGTTTGTTGAGAAGAGACATTGCATTGTTGGGTGATTTTCTTGTTCATGAGGTGAAGAGGGCTTCTACAATTGAGAGGATGATGCTGGATCAGACAGCTAGGTTGTAATCCTCTCTTACATTACTATTAATAAAGTTCTTTGAGTTTTCCTCCATATGATCTTGTATTTGTGAATCTTATTGTTTATGAATGCAATTGTATGGTCAATGTGTTTCTGATTCCGCATTGTTTATGATGTTTTAGATAGAGATGCTTTGATAGTTTGTTGTTACTTTGATTCTACAGGTACTCTTTGAAGCGAGACAAGTAGGAGAGGAGTGGCAAATTCTATCAAGGAAAGGAGAAATCAATCTAGGATCAAATCGGAAGATCCAGGTTGGTCCTCTTTTCTTCTCTTCCATCTATCACACTTAAAGGAACTCTTGAAAAGCTTTCATTTTTTGTTTCTAAGATAGCTACCCGTCTTAGTGGGACTAGCAGTTCAAATCGACACTAGTTTTCCCTGAAACAGGATCTAGCCTTCCTAATCTTAGAGAGGGTTTTCTCTTTATTATTTAACTTTGTTATAGTTAAAATGATTTTAGGCTAGTTATTACTGCACTTGAGTTTTGATTTGAGTTTGAGTGGTGGGATCACTTACTTAGATGAATATAGGTTTGCTTTTACCATTGGGCTATGGGTTCAAATTTTAGACAAACTGGACTAGATCAAGCTTTAAAAACAGTGTCTACAGGGCAAGATAAGTGAGTTATTACAGATCTCAAAGGCTGGATGGTGAAATGGTTTCTAATCAAATCCAGGGAGCAATTAAGGGTTCCTTAGGCCGGATCATGAATAGAATGAAAGAGGTCAACCAGGATGGGAGAGAAATTAAGGGTTCTCAAGTCAGAATATCAGAGGAAAACATATAAATGACTAACTATGCAAAATAGAGTGTACTTAAATAAGTTCTAAGTGATATTTCCAATTAATTCATTCAAATTTGAATAACATTTAAGTTTATGAAACACATATGAAAGTAACAAAATAAGACAAAGAATATACTTCACTATAAATAGCTCATCTCATGAATCCTGTAATGCAATGCTTTTATTACTTCCTCCAGTCTGTTGAATTGAAAATTGGTACAATAACCCTTAGGTTTAAGATCAAAATAACTCTACAAATGTATAGCAATCCACCCTCAATACTTCGAATTATGAAGTATTTATACAAAAAGAATTTACAAAATATCTCAAACTGCATTGAGAACTAATCTAGGAAAAGGAAATATCTTCATGCAAGAAGATAGAGACAAATATTAAATTGCTATTTGTTGTCCTTGTTATTTAAGTTTTGTTGTCTTTTAGTCTTTGATCTTTTGCCCTTTAAGCTGCTTGGCTATTTGGTCTTCAGGCTGGATGTCATATTTACATATGACCTTTCATCTGATACTCTTTGAACTCGTTGTCCTGTCAATATCCTTTTACTTTGCTTTTTTACTTTTTACTGTACATTTCATATTTTTACCGTGTATTCCTATAGTAAATCATTGAGTTTTTCCCATGTCCCAGCATCTGGTATTTGGATATTGAGAATTTTTCTATATATCTCATCTACCTTTGTATACTTGGAAAAAGTTGGCTTATTAATAAAAAGGTGTTTTACCTCATGCTGGAGGTAAAACATATTCTCAAATGTTTGATACAATACTTTGCCGGTTGGTATGTCCTTCATGGATGAAGTGTTTACCTGATCTTTGGCCACATCCATGATCTTCTTATTGTAATCTTCCTATGTCATTAGCTTATCATTTATAACTAAGGGATTTGGTAATCCCTTTTTCCTCAAAAGTTCGAACCTAACCATGAATCTATCAATGGCCAATTTCATGGTTTGACACTTATCCTCCAAGTTCAACATCAAATTCCTCTTAGTGAGGACTCTTTTGACTTCCAAAATTGTACCTATCCTGTCAGGTATCTCTAATTCTTGCAGCTCATACTTGTTCTTGGAGTTGAGGAAATGAATGATCCTTGCTGCCTCCTCTAGCATATCTCCAAGTTCTTCTTTGACTCTCTGAATGGCTTCTGTAGCCTGCTTTATCAAATCAATTTGTTCAAAAATGACCTGGATGGATGGCCAAATATCATTGACAGAGTCAATGATATTGGCCCACAGTTGCTCCTTAGCCTGACCTAGAGGTTCATTTAGTGTTAGTTCCTTTTCTAGGCTTTTGATTCTTTTAGTCATCCTTGTGGCCTTCTGTTGTTCTTCTCTATGCATGATTTGGGCCAATTTGTAATCTTTTTCCAGGCTGGTGAAATTCTCCTTAAGTTTGCTCATATCATTGGTCTGAATGGACATTTCTTCCATTTCTTTGACCAACCCATTTGCTTCATCACTCGTGGAGCTTGTTGCTATCGATCCTATTGCTGATGTAGTTGGTGTAGATGCCGGTAGTGCAATGGTAATCAAAGCAGTGGGAGCTACGGATGCTGCCAAAGTAGAAGGTACATCAGTGGTAATTGTTGGGATGACAGTTGCAGGAGCATCATCCAAACTAGCTTGTTTAAGCTGCATCAAGCTTTCCAACTCTTTCTCCATCTCCTTTAACTAATCATTTAGTTGCAGCACTAGGTCCATCATCTCTTCATGATTGTTCTGACTTTCCAGGACCTCCTTTGTCTGTGGGTGTTATAAATGAGGCAGCTTCAATTGTTTCTTGAGGGCTGCTATGTCCTCATTCTTCTTTTTGATTAATTTATCTGTGGCCTTAATATCACTTGGGTCATGGCCCAATTCAATGACCAAGTCCTCCAAGGACTTTATTTTGTTTTCTTTGGCCTATGAGGAGGCCTTCTCCAATTTGTATTGGGCTATCACATTATCTAATGAATCTTGTAGCTTATAGGCAACCATGGCCTTTCCTGTGAGGGTGGAGTAAATCATTTCTCCAGCCTGCTTATGGAACTCTATCTGATCAATGGGATGAACATCCCTGGCCAACACCTCAAAATTAGTTTTCTTGTAGTCTGTTGAGGTCTTTGGTTACTGTATAGTGGGCTACAAAAATGACACCTGCATTTTTCCTGCTTTGATTTCAAAGGCTGACATTGATATGCTCTGGTTTGGTGGAGTATGCTTGAAGTATTGGGCATATGTCTCTGCCTTCAACTTCTCATTCCTCATCTTTATCTCTTTGAATATGTCTTTGATATCCTTTTCCCTGTCAGCTGGCCTAACAAATGAAGAATCCTCAACACTCTATTATCTCTCTATCATTGTGTGTTGGAGGTTGATGGCTGATGTCTTTCACCTGATGCAACTGTTTCTTTACTTCTCTGCCCCATTGTCTCAGTGTCAGTTATTTCCTCCAATGCAATGTTCTCCTCCTGTTCAGACACAAGATTCAACTTGAGCCTCTTTTTTAGCTCAAACAACTCATATGTAGTCTCCATGGCAGAGCTAGATGCCTCCTCCCTGTTCCTCTTTGGATTCTTTTCTTCATTTGTCAGGGTCTATAACACAAGATGAACATTCATTGGTTCTCCTAGTTCTGGAACTTGCAGGAAAGAGTTCTGGTCAAATTTCTTTTCTAAATCAATCAGTGTGTTCTCAACATCCACAACTGTGCTGTCCATATCAATCAATGTATTCTCCACCCATTTAGTTTGGTTGGCAAATTGTTCAATGTCAGGTCTCAGGTGGTGGACGTATGGTCCCAAATTGACCCTGAGTCTAAGTTTATTTATAACCCCATAAGGGTCATACTACCACAGGAAGCTGTTGCTGAATTTCATCTGTTGTAGTAATCTATCGGCCTCTAGTCCAGCCTCTCTATTGTTGCAAATGAATGGGCCCAATTGGTTTTTCACCTTGAACTGGGTTTTCTTCCTAGAAGATAGGAAGTGGGCCTCATAAGAATTGATGAATTGTCTAAAATATTCAAGGGCAAATATCCTCATAGGGAGGTATTTTGGAAATTTATAAGGGGCTAACTAGCAGCCATAAACTTTGATCTCAGTGTGGTTCTGGTAGAGGTACCGGTCTCCCACCTTGCTATTCTTTGCCAATTGTAGCACTCTATTGATGTCTTGGTTGATTCTAGGCTGAGTATTAGAAGTCAACATGTTCATGACAGGGTATACAAAGGAATCTATGAAGTCTTTGTAGGTGAATGCTATGGAAAACTTTTAGACCAAGGGTGTCCAGTAGACCACTGATCTCTCTTTTCCCTTGGTGTCCAACTTCTGGATGCTCACAGTGAACTTATCAATCTGGTAATACAAAAACATATAAAACAACACTAAAGAGTATTTGAAAACTCTTTCAATGGGCAGTATGGTGAATTTTTCATGCATTCTGTCTGCAATGAACTGAGCATAATCATACATGATAACATGAGGCTTTCCTAGAGTGAAATGGATAGGAAGGCCGGGATGAGCTCATCCACATGCTCATTTGATGTGTATCCTGGGATGCATGAGAGCATGGTGATTATGTGTCTGCCAGTTTATGAGAAAATGGTGGTAGCATAGGGTGGGGTATCTGTAGGAGTATGGCAGTATTCAATGATGAAATTCTGGAAGATTTGCTTTATTTTCACCTGGTCTAATGTGATGTATAAGTCCAATATGTTTCTAATGGATAGAGGGGTCTCATTAGGGCTAGATTGGATTTGTAGCATTTAGATGATTGACTACGGTGTAATGGTGAATAAAAACTACTGATTTGGGGCAAAAATAGCCCTTTGGCTAGGGATATAACATGCATGACAAAAATGTATAATATCAGGGAATGGGTGAACTTTTGGGAATATGTATTTGGGTAAATTGGATTCCCAAAGGTGGATGTCATCTGCATGGTTTAGAAATCTGTCCTTACTCCAACAGTGGAGCTTCAGAAGGTGAGCTGGAGTTACAGTGTCTCTTATTTGGAAATCCCTGTCTGCTAGGGCCAAATGGTCAATGTCTAGGTGAGGGGTTGACACAGATCTGACATCCAGAGAGGTTTGGGCAGCCATATTTAGGATAAAATGTGGGAATTAGGCTTATACAGGTTGTGGAAGTGAAGCTTTGACAACTCTAGTGGAGTGAAAGGGTAGTTTGCAGGTCAAAAAAGAGGGGTTTGGGTATTTAGGGGGGAAATACTCTCAATTTAAGGGAAAGATTAATTAAATTTAATTAATTAATGTTTGAATTAACTGTATGCTTTAAAATTGATATGGACGTTCTATTTTTTTGTCAAAATACATGGAAATGGTGGTATAGGT
The DNA here is from genome assembly GCA_031772625.1 of Pinus tabuliformis. Taxonomy (NCBI): domain Eukaryota; kingdom Viridiplantae; phylum Streptophyta; class Pinopsida; order Pinales; family Pinaceae; genus Pinus; species Pinus tabuliformis. The sequence continues at coordinate 572,811,830 of CM062815.1, forward strand.
TCCAAATTGGTTTCAATGGTAGCGGAAGAGGGTATTGTGGCTTCAGCTGTGCATTGGATGGTTGAATAGGGCATCTAAAGCGTGTTCGGGAGGTAGTTGGCGATGAAACTCGGTTTCAAAGGCTTAGGGTGGTGTAGGAAGGCTTAGGAAGATTTCACAGAGTGAATGAGCGAAAAGGGTGAAAGTGAGCGTCTTCGGTTTTTTAATCAGTAACGGTTAGAATTTGGTTCAGAATTCATAATGAATAGTGGGTGGTTTCAGTGGCCATCGCACTACTTTTGGCAGGCGGGTGGTATTTTCTCGAGAGCATGTGCATTCACCTAAAGCTGCCACTTAACCGAAAGGGGCCTGAGCAAAACCACAAATATCGCTTGCTCTCGAGCGGGTAAAGGTCGGAAAGGGATTCTGCGCGATATGGATGTGCACTGTCAGATCTGGGGGTGCAAGATCTAATGGTTGTCGCACGATGGATATGCATGGAGGGAATAAGGGCGCAGATTTGTGGGGCCTAGGGGATTTATTACACTTAACTATAGTTAATTAATGAATAAGGTGGGGTTAAATATAAGTGGGTTTAAGAAAGTGGGACCAAGGTTAAATGCGGCGAGGTTTGTTAACTCCACCAAGGTGGTGGGTTAAATAGGTTTATGTCACGGAAATTATGAATGGCAGAGTTAATTTAAGTAATGTGGAGGGGGAATTTAAACTTAGGACAAGGGGGGTTTTATGGGTTTTTTAGATAAAATAGGGAAATTAATAAGGGGAAAATGATTTTTTCAAAGGGAAATGGGTTTCACACTAGGGCAGAGGGGTTTTGGGTTGGGAAATGACCTTTGGAGGGTAATTTGCTAGGGAAATGTGTGAAACCAAGGGGTAAGGGTCAAAATGAAGGGAAAGGGGTATATTCTTAAGAAATGATGTGATGATGGGGAAATTAGCAAGTATGTAATAGGGGGGGAGATGAAATGAGGGGAAGTTAATTAAATCAACTTGTGAACATCCTTTCACTTTCATAACTACTCCTGCACACGAGAACATATGATTAAGCATGATAAATGTGCTTATGATTTAACAACCTTGTACTTATGCAACCTTTCTTGTACCTACCCTTTATTTATCCTAACATTTTTTCTTCACTTTTATTGGGTGCATTTAAACTAGCAGACCCTTTCTTTCCTTTTTCTTTTGAAAAGAAAACTATGTAATTCTAACCTTATATCTTCCAATGGCTTAGATTAAGCTGTTGAGCACATTTTATTTCTCTACCTAACTACTGATCTGCCAAGATTAAACAGTTTGACTATCATGGGTTGTGGCATTTATGATAAGCTGCACACAACCATTATTTTGCACAATAAAGTAAAAAGTAGTGGCACTTAGACTTGCACACTTTCATGATCTGTTTTTGTTTTGGGTTCATATTTTTCACTTTTTTGATCTTTTTTATTCTTTTTGTCCTTTTATATTTCTTTTAGGACATACCCTCTTTACATTTTTTAATTTTTAATATGGAAAAAATTTTGCAGAAAGAAAAAGTATGTACAATATTACAAGACTAACCATAACCAATTCAAAATTATGAATCCTATTATTATAGGACCCTAACATGGAACATGATGGATGAGTGGAAGAGTACCAAGGTGGTAGGGGTGCATTTTGGTTGGGATTGTTGAAAATAGCAACAAGAAATGCTAAATATAGAAGTGATAAAAATAACATTGCTATAAATAACATTTTGGGATACATTCCAATTTTAGTTAGTCCCTGAACTAAAATTGAGAATTAAAATTTGAATTTGATCTTAGCAGATGTTTGAAAAATAATTGATTAATTCATCTTGAGTTAATTAGTTGGAGAAAAACAAACATGAAGTCTATGTGAAGACATGCAACAATTTTCCCTTTGATTGAGGAAGTTATCCCTTAGTTAAGGAGATCGGGATGAGTTGTACTTTGAGTTGTAATTAGTTAGCTTAGTTAACTAAATTAAGTCTAGTTAGATTAGTTCCAATAGTTTGTGGAACTGATTGTGAGTTTAGTTAGTTAATGCATGCATGCATGTAACTAGTGTACTTCAGATGACTGAATATTCTCTCATAAATAACTCATGCATGTCAGTTCAGTCAGAGACCAAGTTGAGATCGGAGGATGGGACAATGTACTATCAGTTGCAGGAATATTCCCTTGAGGATATCTCTTGCATGTAGAAGGAATTCATTCCTTGAGGATTGCGCAGTTATTTCTGAGTTTGTTGAGTTGTGTGAGAGGTGAATTCATAGAGGTGGCAGCCACAGGACCCAGGAGAAACTACACAAGGAAATAGGAGGCTTGGAGGACTGAAGGAAGGCATATGTTGTGTCTATTTAGTCTATGAGTAGCATTGAGGGATTGTACTGAGAGATGGATAGCTTGTGAGCTAAAGCTTTGTGTAATCCAGAGATATTTCCACTTGTATGATAATATAGATAGTGGGGTTTTTAGTTGAGGCTTTCCCAGAGTATTCTTCTGTGTTCATGTGTGATTGTTTCTTCTTCATCTTTATCTATGTTATATTTGATCTTGTTCAAAATCGATTAAGCTTCCGCAAGTTTGTTTGTAGAAGTAGATCAAGTATTTTGCTTTGGTATATTGCATTATCAGGTGATCTACAGTGAAAATTTCTACATGGTATCATAGCAAAGGTGATCAAAGCGGAGAAAAATATAAAAAGAAGGGAGAAGTTCAAAGTTTGAAGTTACTGATTATAGAAATCGAATTCTTATCACATCTCAAATTTCACCAATGGCGTTCAACGGTTTGAGACTCGAGTATGCCCTGGATGGTAGCTCAAATTATATATCTTGGAAGGATCACATGGAAGTGGTTTTAGAGGACAACAGTTTGAAGGACTTCATTGACCAAGAAGTCCCCAAGCCAACATCTACTTATGCCCAAAAATTGGTGGAATCGAAGAAATGTGTGGCTAGAGTGAGGAGGATTCTTCTGGAGGGAGTTCAAGACCACATTGTCTCAAGTCTCCATGGGAAGGCAACACCGTTTCAATGTGGAAAACATTGAAGGATCTATATTAGAACAACAATGATCAAAGGAAGCTAGCGCTGAAAGATAAGCTTCGGAAAATCAAGTGTGAAAAGGGTGACATGATCTCTACATATCTGAACAAGCTCACCACCTACAGGGATGATCTTGGAAGTATAGAAATCACAATAGCCAATGATGACATGGTGAGTCTTGCTCTCCTTGGTCTTCCTAAGAGCTGGCATAGCTACCAAGACTCAGTAAATGGAAGAGAGAAACTACCAGATTGGGAACGACTGTTATCCGATTTGATGCAGGAGGAGATAAGGAGAAGCACCAGAGATGGTTCTTCATCAAAGCATGATGATGAATAAAATATAGCCTTAGCAAGTAAGGCGAGGAAAGGGAAAGGGAAGGCTTTCCATTCCAAATCGAGTTCTTGCCATGGTGGGAAGAAGATTGACAAATCGAAAGTGTGATGCTTTCATTGTCATGAGGTGGGCCATTATGCAACAAATTGTCCACAGAATAAATCCAAGAAGGGATCCTTGAAGGGATCAAATGGTGAGGCACTGACCTCATAGTTCGAATTGGATTTCACCCTCATCACATGCATGGTTTCATCAATGGTGGGTTTTGTTTGGAACCTAGACAGTGGAGCCTCATTCCACATGACCGGCGACAAGAGTTTATTTAGTACCTTGGAGGAGAAGGACCTCGAAATGCGCATAGAGATGGGTGATAATGGAAATTACCGTGTTTCAGGTGAAGGTATGGTTATGTTTCAGAGGGAGAATGGAGCTCCTCTCACCCTGACTGATGTAAAGTATGTGCCTGGATTGAAGAAGAACCTGGTGTCCATCGCAATGTTGGATGACCAAGGCTATGATGTAGTCTTTAGTAAAGGAAAGGCATTCCTGAGGCACATCAGCACTGGACAGACCAAGAGCATTGCGATTCAAGTAAAGGATCTCTACAAGCTTGAGGTAGATGACTATGTTGCATTGAGTTCCAAAGTAGAGTTGGTTCAAAGCCAAGATATTGGTGAGCTATGGCATAGAAGATTGTGCCACTTGCACCAAGGGGCCTTGAAGATCATGCAACAGATTTCTACTGAACTTCCGAAGGGTAAAATGGAGCAAGTAGATACATGCAAAGGTTGTACCTTGGGTAAGTATGCAAAATCTTCCTTTCAAGATCGAAACAGTCAAGCTGGAGAAATCCTAGAGTGAGTTCATACAGATGTGTGTGGACCATTCTCGACAGCCTCCACTGCTAAACAAAGGTACTATGTTATTTTCATTGGTGATTTTTCTCGTAAATGTTGGATCTACTTCATGCAGAAGAAGGATCAAACCTTCTCAACGTTTTGTGAGTTCAAAGCCTTAGTTGAGAAAGAATGTGGAAAAAAAATAAGGGCCTTGCAAAACGAAAATGGTGGAGAGTATGTCTCTCAACAGTTTAAGGACTCCTATGCAGCATAAGGAATTAAACGAGAGTTGATGACGCCCCATAACCCATAGCAGAATAGGGTGGCCGAAAGGAAGAACAGAATGAGTGTGGTAGCAGCTCAGGCGATGCTGCATGACCAAGGCCTACCACTTGATTTGTGGGCTGAGGCATGCAATACAATAGTATACTTGCAAAATAGAAGCCTGTAATGTATACTAGGAATGAAGACACCAGAGGAGGCTTTCTCCAGGAAGAGACCAATTGTGAGTCACTTCAGGAGCTTTGGCTCATTCGTATTTTCCCATGTGACCAAAGATACCCGGAAGAAGCTAGAGCCAATAGCTTAGTTGGGGATACTTGTGGGGTACACTGATACACCCCACAATTATCAGGTGTTCTTGCCTACCAGTCAGAGGACAATGGTACGCAGAGATCTGAAGTTTGATGAGCAGAAGGCTACGTGAGTTTCCCTTGAGAGTGAGCTCAAGTTGCATACAGAGGAGGAACTTTTGGTTCCTAAGGAGGAGGAGCCTCAAACTGATGTGGAGTAGGCTTCGTGTAGAGGATCCAGGAGTGGAGACATCCACTCACGCAGAGTCTTCCAGAGATGGGTAGAAATGCTCAAGGGAAGCTGACAGATTGATGATGGATGCGAAAGAGAATGTGGGACAACCATCTTCTCAACACAGACAGAGGAGATCACTTGAGCTGTACATTAGTTACATGGCCCTTGTTGGGGAGTGTGTAGAGACTGAACCATCTTCCCTTGAGGAAGCAGTGCAGTAGCCAGTCTGGGTTGATGCTATGGTGGAGGAGTACAACTCCATAGTTTGGAACAGTGTTTGGGATGTTGTCCCAAGACTAGAGGACAAGTCAGTGGTGAGTTCCCAATGGCTTTACAAGGTAAAGCAAGTAGCTGATGGTAGTGTGGAGAAACATAATGCAAGGTTTGTTTCCCGTGGTTTCTCACAGGTCGAGGGGATTTACTATGAAAATAATTTTGCTCCTATAGCAAGGTACTCATCTATCAGATTGATGTTGGCACTATCAGTACAGATGGGTTGGAAGATCCATCATATGGATGTGAAGACTATGTTCCTCAATGGAAAGATTGAGGAAGAGGTGTACATAGAGCAGCTGAAAGGATTTGAGACCTTCGATCATGAGTCACATGTGTGCCAACTCAAGAGAGCTTTGTACGAGTTGAAGCAAGCACCTCGTGCTTGGTACGCCAGGATCGACAACTATTTCACTGGGTTGGGCTTCACAAAGAGTGAAGTAGATGTGAACCTATACCACATCATGGTAGAAGATAAGCCATTGATCATTGTTATTTATGTTTATGATTTGATATTAACAGGTGATGATTAGTTTATCAAGTCTTGCAAGAAGGACCTTGCAATAGAGTTCGAGATGAAAGACATGGGTCTCATGCACTACTTTCTAGGCATGGAAGTGTGCAAAAGGATGGGGAAGTGTTTGTGTCTCAAGGCAAGTATGCCAATGAGATACTCAGGAGATTCCACATGGAGAAGTGAAAGCCCATTCAGACTCCTCTAGTAGGTAACTGGAGGAAGGAGGATGCTACTTCAGGTGAGGTAGTAGCTACTACTATTTATCGGTAGCTTGTGGGTTCATTGATGTATTTAGTGAACACATGACTAGATTTGTGCTTTGCAGTGAACCAGCTGAGTCAAGCTATGGTTCAGCCTACCAAGTTGTTTTGGAAGGCAGCGAAGCATGTGCTGAGATACCTTAAAGGCACATCTCAATATGGATTATGGTACAGATGGATAGAGGGAGTGAAGCTTCAGGGCTTCACAGATGCAGATTGGGCAAGGAGTCCATCAAATCAGAAGAGCACTTCAAGAAGAATTTTCAACCTTGGTTCAACTGCAGTTTCTTGTTACAATAGGAAACAAGGGTTAGTTGCACTTAGCTCAGCAAAGGCTGAATACATGACTGCCAGTCAGGTAGCAAGTGAGGCCATTTGGATGCAGAAAATTCTAGTTGGATTGTTTGATCAGAGGATGGATCCAACTGTGATCTATTGCAATAATCAGAGTTGTATCAAACTCTCTGAGAATCTAGTATTTCATGACAGGTCTAAGCACATCGGTATCTGATATCATCATCTTTGAGACTGTGTGGTGAAGAGGATCATGTTGTTGCTATATGTTTCAACCAAGGAGTAGGATGCATATATTTTGACTAAGGCATTGTCAAAATGCAAATTCGAGTTCCACAGAGACAAGATTGGGGTGACAGATAATCCCTTTCTTGTTGAGAGGGAGTGTTGAAAATAGCAACAAGAAATGCTAAATATAGAAGTGATAAAAATAGCATTTCGGGATACATTCCAATTTTAGTTAGTCCCTGAACTAAAATTGAGAATAAAAATTCGAATTTGATCTTAGCAGCTATTTGAAAAATAATTAATTAATTCATCTTGAGTTAATTAGTTGGAGAAATCAAACATGAAGTCTATGTGAAGACATGCAACAGTTTTCCCTTTGATTGAGGAAGTTATCTCTTAATTAAGGAGATGAGGATGAGTTGTACTTTGAGTTGTAATTAGTTAGCTTAGTTAACTAAGTTAAGTCTAGTTAGATTAGTTCCAATAGTTTGTGGAACTTGTTGTGAGTTCAGTTAGTTAATGCATGCATGCATGTAACTAGTGTACTTCAGATAACTGAATATTCTCTCATAAATAACTCATGCATGTCAGTTCAGTCAGAGACCCAGTTGAGATAAGAGGATGGGACAGTGTACTATCAGTTGTAGGAATATTCCCTTGAGGATATCTCTTACATGCAGAAGGAATTCATTCCTTGAGGATTGTGCAGTTATTTTTGAGTTTGCTGAGTTGTGTGAGAGGTGAATTCACATAGGTGGCAGCCACAGGACCCAGGAGAAACTGCGCAAGGAAATAGGAGGCTTGGAGGACTGAAGGAAGGCATATGTTGTGTCTATTCAGTCTATAAGCAGCATTGAGAGATTGTACTGAGAGATGGATAGCTTGTGAGCTAAAGCATTGTGTAATCCAGAGATATTTCCACTTGTATGATAATACAAATAGCAGGGTTTTTAGCTGAGGATTTCCCCAGAGTATTCTTCTGTGTTCATGTGTGATTGTTTCTTCTTCATATTTTATCTGTGTTCTATTTGATCTTGCTCAAAATCGATTAAGCTTCCGAAAGTTTGTTTGTGGAAGTAGATCAAGTATTTTGCTTAGTATATTGCATTATTAGGTGATCTACAGTGAAAATTTCTACAGGGATGGTAATAAGAGTAGGATGCACCTTGCATGCCCTGCTGGTATGGCTGAGGTCCTTGAGGCATCCTTTGATTGCTGAAACGGATTTGTTTAGCCCCACCTTCAGCCACTTGGTATACAAATTTCAATCTACGAAAATAAGGACACTTGCATGTGGAATGGTTTTCCTCATAGTTTGATCATACCTCTATAACATTTATTGGACATTCATTTCTAATGTGCCTTCTAGTGCATTTAGTGAAAAAGATAGCTAAGGCCCTCTCTACTTCCTCTTGTCTCCTCTTGATATGCATGGTGTCCATTTATAAAGAAAAGATATGTAAAGTTTCACTTTTAAAGTCCTCCAACATGTTTCCAATTTCATTCTTGATGGATGTTGTGGAGGGTGAGGAACTGACCAAAGATTGACTAGCCCTACCCTTCTTCCTAGTAACCCTAGAATGGATTTTGAATACTATTTTGATGTATTCATAGGGTTGCTGATAGATATCTCCCCCAGAAATCATGTTGAGGGTTTCCAGTATGTCCTCCTTGATTCCTTTGAGGACTAACTTGAGTGGTTCAAGATAAAGGGTAAACCTAGCCCTCCTATAACTGAGCTGGAATCTTTCCTCATAGTCTTCTAGGGATTCATCAGGTCCAAGAGTCATTATGAAGATTTCCTCTTTGGATTCTTTGGACCTACAATATTCCTTGTAATTTTTTTTAAAGGATTGCAACATTTGAGCCTAGGTAGTGATGCTATCCCTAGGTAGACCCATGAACCAGCGCAAGGCTGCATCCTTAAGGGTGGATGGGAACAACTTCAACTTCTGGTCATCAAAGGTATATTCATAAGTCCTACAGACAACAAAAAATTTAGACATGAAAGTATCATGGTCCTTTGAGGTTAAGCCATGGAAGTGAGGAAGGGAAGAAGGGCTTATAAATTCATCCTAACATCTCCATTAGTTTCTCTGATGGGAAAAACCTCCTCATTCTTGTTTTCATCCATGGTGTGGGTATGTGGAATGACTTCTTCTTCTTCCCTAATAGGTTCTTAAAGATCTCAGTTTGTTCACCTAAGGGGTCTTCTAACTCCCCTATAGTCAGAGAGGGGAGTTAACAATCACCGAAGAAGAGTGAAGGTTAACTGTTTGATGGTGTGGGGGTATTTGGGAAGAATTTTCCTAGAGTGCCTCTACTCCTATGAGGCATGAAATAATTTTTTTCTTTTATTTGATTTTTCAAAAATGAATGCAAAATGGAAAGAAAAGCAGAGACAAAATCTACCTAGACACCTCCTTAGCAACGACACCAAAAAGCGATGAACCCTAGTATTGCACCAAAAGTGTTGCAACTTCTAGAGGCTCTTCAACTTTAATTATCAACTCAAGCATTCGTACAAAATTAGATGTGACAGTGCTATATACACAGTAGATGCATTCTACTCATGCCATCCTCAACTAGGCCACTTGATCATTAGATCTCCAAGACCATTTCTCTACTAAACTTAAAGGAGATTAACTACTGAAAGCATAATTTAAAAGCTAGTCCTAATGCAGAGAAAGTAAATGATTTTCAACTCTAACTTGTAAATGCTATGAAATAACATAAGAATTATGATAAATGTAGAAAGGAAACTTCTCTAGTTTGCAATCAATCATCTAGCTAACAGGTTTGCTTGAAAACCGAAGATCATCCTATCAATTCACAACTCAAGAATGCCTACATTGTTTAACTAATTCACATTTACATATTAAGTAAGGTCCTAATTTCCAAATTTGGAATGAAAGAACTAATGTTATTAACTCTTGTAGGAAAGAAAAAGGGATGAAGAGAATGACCTAGGTGGTACCTCTGGTCATGTATTCTAAGCTAAGGGGTCAAAGTACTCCTAAACTAAGCTATGCTATCATGTTAGGTGAAAACAAGGTCAAAACACGCTGCTACAGGTATACTGCAAGATTCCTGTAATGCTATAGGAAGTCCTGAAATTCTACAGGAGGTCCTGAAATGCTATAGGAAATTGGCCTAGAGGGTTTGAAGGGTAAGAATGATGGGATGAAGTGATGGAAAGCTGGATGGAGGTTGTGGGGAATGTATGGAAGGTGATCAATGCCCCTAGCCAAGCCCAACACTTCAGGATGAGTAGATTTGGGCTAAGAGGGATACTCACGATGACCAAAAATAGTGATCAAGAACATGGGTTGGCATGCATCAAAAGAGGGTGGAGAGGTCCTAGATGGAGTTCGTGAAAGGATTCCTTGCCTGCAGATGCAACAACCCTGAAACATCACATGCACTTTTTCTTCTTTTCATTTGAAAAATATTACAATTAATGGTGGAAAAGATTAATTGAATTTGGAAACTATCTAATTAATTCTAAGTTCTTGATCTATGCAATGAACTACCTTCTAAGATACAAATATCATATGTGGAGCAAGATATCGAATGTAAACTTTTCCAAGAAATCATAAACTGGAAATCACACACTGTTTTTGGGTTGTGATGGTGGGGTCCTCTAATCATGCTCTTGTGAGAGAGATGAGATATGGATCATAGTCACATAATTTTTGAGGAACTATACCCTACTAAACTGCAACAACTAATCGACTTTCCATGCTAAAATAAATATAAATAAACTTTTACTAAACTGAAACAAATAATAAAAATTCTAGGCTAAGTGAAATATGAATACATAAGAGGGACCTAGGTTGCTAGGGTTTGGCCCAAAACCAAGAGCTTCAGACCTATAAACTAACTCACTGCTAGATCAAAATAAAACTTTTCATTATCATTCTAGAAATGTCAAATACATCAAAATAGCAATCATAAGTGCTTCAACTCAATGGCCTCTTGGCTACAATAAAAATTCGAATCCTAATGAGTTCCTTATCAAGTTTATTTTTGAAAAAGGGTAGCTACCAAAAACTCCCTAGAAAATAGGGATGTTTGTCTCTCTAACTCGAGAATAGATGGATCTAGATATCCCTTGAACTACACTAGCTTGGCTGCCAATGATCTCGGCTTGCTTGGTTTCCAATGACCTCGAGTTGATGAGAGATAGAGTGGTGATATTTTGCTGATTTGAGGAGTTAAGGAGGTGGACAACCTCCTAGAATCTCTCTTTGTTGTTTACTTTGAGCTCCTGCACTCAAATTATCTCAAAATTGCTCCAATTCCTACATTTAACACACATTAGGCCACATGACATAGAAACACATATTTTACCCCCACACTAAGCATAATATAATGAAATTTGTAGATAAATGTGAGAAAGAGATAATTTAATAAGCTGGAGGATGGCATTGTGACCCTTATGATATACCTGTTGATGACCCTCACCAACTACCCCAATTGGTTAAAATATCAGTAGCTTGATTATGAAGTCTACGAGAGTAGGAAATCATCATGTAAGGAAAGGATAATGACAAAGATTGAATTTGAGACATCAGAAGCTCCCACCTCCAACTATTCACAACTTTCATCAATGGTGCCCCATAAATTATTTTTTGAGCTACCACCGCTGCAGTTTTTGAATCATTTTTGCCTTGGATCTTTGTGAATCCCTCCTCCATTACAATTACGAGTCCTCTCTCTAATGTAGTAAACTTGGTGACATTGTTACTAGTATACCCACATTACCCTACATATAAACGCATGCCATGTCCTTGATCATCCCGATGAATACCTCATTGTTGGTAGGTCTAAGGTTCCCTTTTGATACACCATCAAAACTCAACATTATGAATCCAAAATAGGAGAGAGTGAAACAAGAGGATGAATAACTTACCTGTGGAGGGCACTGGGCCTTCACTGATACCATAATTTCTTAATATATTTGTGTATATCAATATTCTCTCTTATAATTGATCTATCTTCCTGTCATTAGTCTGCCACGATTATGAGAGAATCATCTCTTTCACATTTTTCTTCATAATTTTCCATTCATGATCCATAGATGGATTTTTATCTTTAAATATGATGTTGTTATGTTATTTCCACACGTTTCATAGAAGGAACCCCAAAATTAGAGCTCATGCTCTATTAACCATAGGATTTTTAAATAGAGATAAGTGCCATGCTTCCAGGGTTTCTCTGAGGTTGTTTGGGGAGTGACCTAGGTGTCCAAATAGATGGAACACTTTATTCCAGAGTGTTCCATTGAAGCTACATAAATTTAACATGCGACCTTTGGTTTCCTCCTACATCTTGAAGAGGTGGAAATGATATGGACCAATGTGTCCTTTCTTTATAAGAAGATCCCATGTTAGCAGTTTACATCTTCCTATTAGCCATAGAAAATGTGGTACGTTTGGCCATAATTTTCCTACCATCACAGAGGATCTTGAGGAGATTATTAATGTCCTTGCATGATGTTATACCCTTATTTTACCATGAACATACCTTTAGTATCATGTCCCCATAGTATTTTATCCAGATCATCAACTACTTATATTTTCCTTTCATGTAGGCTTGGGAGCAATAGTGAACACACTTGCAGTGATTGATCCTTGGGCCAATGTATCTATGACTTCCATTCTCACTATTTGTACTGTGGGGCTTGATATATTGAATAATGAGCCACCACATTAGCTCCTTGGGTGATTGTAAAATCCTATAGCTCCCTTAAATCATTTTGATTTTTCAACAGAGGTAACTGTTGCAATGCTTCATTCCAAAACTTCGCCGACCAACCACTTTCTATTTCCCAGAACATATGTTCCTAAATGAGGAACTTTTTCTCCTATGCTAGTTTCCAAATAGAGAATCCCATAGGGAAGATTTCATGTCTGATAGTTTCCTCGTGAGAGTTATTCAGGCTATATTTGCAACCCCATATTTGCTTCCACAATTTCAAACCCCCTGGTATCCACCTCCACAATTTTTTTTCTTCCAATACTTTGTTAAGTTTTCCTAGATCCATCACCCGTAAACTTCCTCCCATATTATGTAGGAAATTGTTATACCATGACACTAAGGACCATTTATTTCCTTGATTTGATCCCTTTCATACGAAATACCTAAAGCTAGCCACAATATCTTTGTACACCATTTTTAGAGTAGGAAAGATGGGCAATTGATACATGGAAAGGGTCTGAAGGATCAATTTCCATAGGATAAATTGACTTGCTAGATTCAACGAGTGAAATTTCCATTTGGCTAGGTTCTTGTTGATATGATCCAACCTCTCCTTCCAACATGAGACTTTTAAGGATTTTTCCACCAACATGAAGCCTAAATATTTGGCGGGAATACTAACTATTTGAAAATGCATAGTTCAAGATAGGTGAACTTGCACTCTTTTACATGTGTGGAAGAAAAATATGTGAAATTTCTGATTGTTGATTTGGGTTCTCGAAGCATCCTGATTGTTTAACAAGGTGAGGGTTAATTTTCAAGCTTCCAAAAAATAAGGTTCCCCAAAAATCATGTTATCATATGTTATGGCTAACAAATTGTCCTTGTGGACAAGAGCAATCTCCCTAGATTCTAATGAGATCTAGTAACAAAGAGAACACGTGATTTCTACGTTTCCTTGATTCATAACTAAAAACATAAACCATGAGATATGAAAAAGCTTCTTACATTTCTATGAAATTCCTGTGGATGTCCTTTTGATGCTTTCAAAATCCTTTCCTTGTTGCTTCAATGGAACATCTACATGAAAAAAAAAGAAAAAGAAAAAAGAAAAAAAAGAAGAAAAGAAAAAAAAAGCATAATGTAGATAAAGATGAAACATAGAGAAATGATAATTACAACATAGCATATATCATAATATTAAAAAAATATTCAGCTATGAATCTTGCAAAAGACCAAGGATCTTTGCAAATAGCATCAAAACAAGTGCAATTAGGAAAGAAACAATGCTTGTATTAATCTTAGAATAAGAAGAAGCAATACAACCTTGCCTTGATGATGTAAGCCTCCTCCCAATAGTCTCCAATCCTTCCCTTAGGTGACAAGATTTCTAGCCCTATTCCAACAACATAAGTTTACATTCAAAATTCCTCCTTAACCACTAGTAGAAAATGGCTAATTAGTTACTAAAAAAACGACCAAATTTGCATATAAATGATATTTTTTTAGTTGGTGACCAATAGTAGCTCATTTACAGTATCTTATAATGCAACCAACTTTTAGTCATTTTTAACTTAGTCATTAATTGATTGTCTCAATTTTATTGTCTAGTAGTATATTTAGTCATAAATTTCGTCATTAATTTAGTCATTAATTGCCACAATTAATGACCAAATATACAACAAAATATGTTACTATATGATCACCTAAGAAAATCAATTAATGACCAAAGAAATATGGACAAAATGTTGGTTGTGTTATAAGATACTGTAAATTAGCTACTAATAGTCATATATATGCAAATTTTAGTCATTGTTTGAAACTAATTAATGACCAAAGAAATATGACTATATTTCAGTTGTGTTATAAGATACTGTAATTTAGCTACTAATAGTCATATATATGCAAAATTTAGTCGTCATTTGAATAATTTTTTTATCATTTGCAGTAGTCATTTATCATTTTTTGGTAGTTTCATATTCATTATATAAATTAATGATTTATTAGTTTATATTCATTTCATTTACTTTCATAATAATCATTATAAACAACTAATTTAGTCATATATTCATTTTATTTATATATATCGTTAATAAATATAAACTACTAATTTAGTAATTTTAGATTGATTTTATATATTCATTATTAATCAACATAAATTAATTAGTATGATTTTGCAACTAAATTAAAAAAAAAATATGTCATACAATGTGCATGTTCATTTAATATGAAAACACATAATTACATATGTTAATTACAATACTAAATAATATTAAGTGAAACTATAAATAATTTCAACTATATAAATTATATTATAGAAAATGTAAAATATTACAATATGAGTTTCCAACTTAATATTGGTTGGACTACAATTTACACATGAAATATTGTTTTGTCACTTCAAAAAATTATCATTGTGTTGCCAAGGCAATGTAGGTGAATTCACCAACTCTAGAGACTTGACCATCAATCTTTATATGTGTGTCTCATGTAGGATATTAGCTTTAAGGGTATCATTAGACTGGTTCTCTTCTCTCCAGTGTTATTGTTCTCCTCTTTTTTAATTCTTGCCTCTTACCATCAACATTGAGTTCCTCTTCTGAAAATGAAAGAAGATACAATTCAGAGTATAAGACATGAAAGATGATGAACATTGAAATATAAAATAAAGTAGACTATAAAGAATTTATATGACATATACCTCAACATCAACAATGTCAATGTCATTTTTCCCCAGAAAAGCAAGAAACTTGGAGAAGTTTTCTTCAATTGTGCGATAGTGGCAATTGTGGCGAGATGACCTGCATAAACAAAGAAAATAAAATGTCACCATAGAAAATAACACCTTAAGACTTAGTATTAAACCTTCAGGAAAAGCTTAGAAACAATCATGCTAACTAAGTTACATGTCAAAAATCTCAAGCTGTAAATAATTTGTGTAAATAGGAGGAAAGAAAAAAACAACATATAATAAATAATTTATGGCATCTGGCTAGAAAATTTCATCATAGAAGAAAAAAAGTATCCCATGGTTACCCATACATATGGGTCGGTAACCTACCCCATTATGCCATGATCCTTAGGGTCTATAGGAAAGAAACCTCCTACTAACATAATGATTGATTGGTTGCAACTTGGCCTCCAAACAACTAGCATGATTTCTCTTACACATCATATTATTCAAAGATTTAGAAAACAACACAAGAACCAAAGATATAAAATTGCATTCAATGATGATACATTCAAAGCATTGAGAGGTTAATAAAATAGTTTTTTGAAAATCTAATAAACATGGTAATCTGAAAAGTTTCACTATGCCTTTTTTATCACATATATAAAAATGTGAAACAAATATCTATGTAATTATTTGATGAAGAACTCAGATTATTGTTTTAGAAAAAATAAAAAACATTTTTCCAATCACTAGATATTTTTGAGCACTCATTTCATTGAAAGAGAAGTGTTATATAAACAATATCCCATTGGGATGAGACAATGTGTATAAATTGTGATAAATTGCACTACAAGGAAACAAGTGAATTTTAAAAATTGGAATGAAAGATACCTTAGATGTTTATAGTATTAATTGATCATGCATCATTGTTTAATTTCATAACAAGATAAAATAATAATGCAATAGATAAATCACATATATCCAATATTCAACATATATATTTTTAGGTTTTACAAAGGTGTCCTAGCATAAGGGTCAAAGCCCAAAAAAGTAGTTCATGTTGGTTGGATTTATCAATATAGGGTTAGTCCTCTAATGTTACACCCTTTTATAATTTCAAACTAATCTTGGGCAAGTTTGCCTTCGGATTTCAAATAGAATAATTTGATGTCGATGATAAACAACAGAGAGAAAGAGAGAGTAGGAAAGATCTTAACTGAGAATCGTAACACATATCAAGGGTCAAATTGTCAATAATAAATATGTACTTCAAAAAATTTTCACTATATCAACAAACTTACTAAGATTCTGCACCATTTTCTTTTAGAAGTTCAATCATAGCCTACTAGTTAGCACCCTCTACATTTGCAAATGGTTGCAAAAGATATTGTTTCACTTAAGTCCTAAAAAAACAATGAACATAGTGGATTCAATACCACTGATGTTCCAAAATTGAAAAACAAAAACAAATTAATAAATACTCCAAACAAGGTAAATATTTATAGCAACAAAATATTTGGAAGGAGAAAATTGCACTCCTTGCTCTTGATTTATAAAACAAGCTTTCAATTGGAAATAAGTTGTGATACCAAAGATGAGAACTATAGGAAGGCTCAAGTGGAACTGGCTAATGATAAAGAAGAGGCATTCAATTCCAATATGATAATTTGGAAGAATTTTATCTAGGAGTGGATGGATGTAGCCATCTAAACTCTCATCTCACCTCTCTCAAAGGATCTGTGATTGTGAATCAAGACCAAGAGGGAAGTTCTCTATGGAGGAAATGAGAATATTGATTAATGTGAAAAAATACATCCCTTCCTATTTTCATTTTATTAGTCTTGCGAAATTAATCTCATTCTGTGAGCCTTTGTTAAAAAAGTATGCTTTTGGCTACCTTGTAAAGCATATTCCAAGCAGATTGTGGTATCATATCAAATTCTTGGTGAATCTATTGTTTCACCTCTTCAGAAAAGTATATTGGAATTATCGACACAAAAAGAATGAACCCTCAAGAAAAGGAAATACAACAGGTTAGGGAAAAAAAGTTGAAGGAAGAGTTTATAATGAATAGTTGTGGCTTTGAGCTTAGGAATGATAATCAATCCCAAAATCCACAAAAGGATACAAACAGTGAAATTGTGGAATCCAAGAAAGAGCTATAGCTTATATTACGATACCACTGGAGGAGCTTTGCACACGTGTGTCAAACCTTTTCCAGCAGGTGGTTGGCTACCTAGAAATAGAACCAAGACATAAACTACATTTTTTCTCCAACAATCTTCTCATTAAGGCAATGGTTGGACAACAATAGGAGGAGTTGCATCTAGCACTAGTAGCTTTAAGACACTTGCACACATCAAACAACTGGAATATCTTTACTCTTCCTCAAGAAATTAACCTCCTCCTAATCTACAGTTCAACATACAAAAGTTGCAAATTGAAATCAATAAAATGGAAACTTTTTATAAATAAGATCCAAATTTCCACTATGACACTAAAATTATTTCTATTTATCAAGTCATGACTTAGTTTAAACTTGTAGATACACAACATCTCTTTGCATCATCTTCCATTTTTCCATCTCATCCTTGTTTTTATCAACAATGACAACAAGCAAGAAGCATTTTAGAATTACTGTATTAGAATTAAAAAAATGTTGTACACCGATATTTTGTGAGAAGGGAATAGAATAAAGAAAAATGAAGGGAAAATGACATGGTAGAATCTTTGGAGACTGGAGCCTACCATAACAAATTAAAGAGCTTAGTTCCTTACAGAGCAAAACTATGTAAATTATTTCCATTGAAAGAAATATTTCCAAAAGTATAGAAATTCTCACATTTTCACAGCCTCCAGTTTCAAATATGGACCAAGAGGTGAATACGAAATTATTGTATCGATGTCATCTATTCATAAACATGTGCTTTAGAGACCTAATGTACCATCTTGTCCAAATTTTCAGATACATCATATGGTTTCTTCTCTGCTAATGGTGTGGGATCAAGCCACCATTTTTGCTTGTCTGCAATTAATTTCATCAAGCTAGTTGTCCAACCAAATTCAAGAGCTTAGTGTAATGATTATGTTCATCCATAATGTAGCATTCAAAACAAGAGAAACATAGTTTATTAAAATATAAATATAAATATAAATATATGGACATGCTATCTAAGATTTCTTATTCTACCATTCTACTTATTCTACTATATGTCCAAGTATAAGAAATAATAACATGCAAGTACCTCTCTTTCTTCAATTAAATCATTCAATTGATTCTTAGCTTCTACACTTCCTATTCCTTCCCATCATAATCAAGTAAATAGTTTCAGAAATTTCTCATTGAAGTGCTTTGAAAAATGTTACATAAGTAGACAAACCTTTTCCTATGACTCTTCATTCTGACACCAAGTATTTTCTTCTATCTTTTATACTTGTTGATTATATAGTACAGATTAATAGGAAAGCATAGAAGCAGATGACATAAATATTAGAGAAAAATGATAATAATTTTTTTGACACCAAATCAATGAATCCTATGAGCTTAGAAGAGAACTCACAACATAATTATTTATATGCATTTTAACTCCTAGAAAATCCCTTATGACATCATGTGGCATACTCTCTGTTGCAGCCAACCTCGAATTGAGCATGAATATCTGAGAAGAAACACACAAACAAATTCAGAAACAAAGTAGGTAAAATATCTCCTCTCCACTTTCACCAGATTAAGATTCATCATATATATCTTGGAAGAAACATAAACATAATCAATATACAAAAAACAATGTAGGTTAATTTTTTACACCTAAAAATAAAAAAAAATTGCTTGTTAATTCTTCACTACATCAATCAAATAGAGATGCTAGACTTTTAAGCCTTGCATGAAATCATTAGTAAGGCATGAAGGTAATATGAGTTAAAGGTAATTATAGTTTTTTGGTATTTTTTCTCAGGTTTTTGTCTACTTGTTTGAAGATTCTAGCAGTGCCATTTCCCATGTTGCTCAACTCATATTCATCATCCTTGGCCACCTTCACTTCTTGATCCCACCAAATTTACAAACAAATGAGAAACCAAATATACCAAAATCCATAAGAATGGATGAAGCAACTTGCTTCTCAGACAGGAAGAGTCAACAAAAATATGAATCTACCAAAAGTGTCAAAATATGCAGAACATACATCCAACTCCTTTGTAAAGTTATCCAAGACTTTGCACCATGGATATTTGGGTGTTGCTTTTTTA
The DNA here is from genome assembly GCA_031772625.1 of Pinus tabuliformis. NCBI lineage: Eukaryota > Viridiplantae > Streptophyta > Pinopsida > Pinales > Pinaceae > Pinus > Pinus tabuliformis. Next base: position 572,831,061 of record CM062815.1, read on the forward strand.
AGCTCCTCAACATCATCACCCAACTTGTCTCTTTCAGCACCTAATTGCTGGATTTTTTCTAAAGTCAATGTTCCTATTGCCATGGATAGAATATACTCATAATATCCAGTACAAACACCCTTTGTTGCCTCAATGTTGTTTGTGGGAGACTCTTCATCATCTGTTATCTCCCTAGAAATAGATTCCTCAATAGGTTTCCCCTTCTTATGGAATGGAGTGAAACCTTTGTTCCTCAATTCAAGCAAAAAATCTACACATTTTCAGTTGTTCACTATGATTTGTCCATTTACAACTTCCAGTATGAATCTCAATTTATTGCCCAATTTCAACAAATCAATTTGAAGGTTATCTAATTGGACTTTTTGAATTGACAATTTCAATTCAATGTTAGGGGTGTTGATCCAAAAAAAATGTTATTCATTATATGAAACAAAAACACAATTTGTTTGGCTTTCAAATTTTCAACCCATGGTAACTTTTGAAGAGGCATTGCTAAAACAACTCCTTGGACACAAAGTACACTAAGAATTCAATATAAATCGATAGAAACGATATCAAGGGTCACGAAAACAAAATCCAACGGGTAAAATACAACAAAGAGAGAAGGCACAGAAATGGTAGAAAACAAATGTGTTGGTAATGGTGAGCTGAAAAGGAGGACCTGGGGCAAAAGAGGAAAATAAATAAAATAGCTACCTTTCTCTTTTCATAGAATTATAGTAAAATATGATATAATTCATTAAGAACTACAATTTTATGAGGTAATCCAATCTAGAATTGTTCTTTAACTTGTACATTTAAAGACAAGAATTGAAACCCACCAGAAAACCAAATAACGATGAGTTTCAAGAATGTGCCTTGCTCATGGGTCTCGTATTTATGAATGATTTACTTTAAGTAAAAAGGATGCATGTTACTTGTACTAACTGTAGTAGTTAGTTTGAATTTATTTAAAAGACCTCCTTTGAAGTTCAATCTTCGTATTCTCTTCAGACAGTGACACCTCAAAAATGGACCTTGGTATCAATATTGTATTCCTTCTAGTCTTGGAAGAAAACTATTATCATTATAAAATAATTTAACAATATTTAAAACTTCTTAGGCATAACCTATTTAGATGAATGATAACAACCTATCCTTATGAAAGGATCTATAATCTTATATTCCCAATCATCAATGCTTCAAACATTTCCTTGTAATCCTAAGTCCACTTATGAACATGCAAATCTATAATTCTCAATGTGGTCTCACTAATTTCCTCTATGATTCCACTAATCATGCAAGTCACACAATTATCCTTTAAAACTACTTGTTCACTTGAACACACCCAAGATTAAAGGTGAAAACACAAGTTGAATTAATTTTGTAAAATATTCCACAAATATCTTTATTGAATAATGGACAAAATATTACCTTAAAACCCTTATACCAAGGAGTCATTGGCTTCAAGGGTTCATCATTAAGCATGCACCTTATATTTGCAAAAATATCCCTTGGGTTGTAGTTAGGCACAAAGGAACTCCAACTAGTTCTAGTTCCTTCACCTCTATTCACAAGGACCATTGGAATAATTGGCAAATACCCAAGCCATAGACATAATACCAATAAAAACACGTGCTTGCAGTAAGACATATATATAACACAAATCTTGATGTACAAGTCTCCACCGAGTTATACAAAATTCCTAAATCCCACAATTCGTCATCCTTCTGTACCTTCATATCAATTTATGAAAAATTTATGAATACAACAATTTATCATCCTTCTATATCAAACTACTTACCACATTGGTTAAATTTTTGGTCCATCTTCATTCAAGTAGTCCAAGAGTACATCATCCTCTTTTGTGAACAAGAAGCATGTTATTGGTGACAGGAATGTGAAAACATATCACGTGTTTGCATGATATTTTCCACCCTATCATAAATGACCCACCATAGGCAAGAGGTTTCATTTAGATGTCAGTATAAATATCAGTGGTAAAGATCATTAAGATTTCGAAAGAAAATAAAGAGAAACTTCATGTGCAACCTTTGTTGTTGCCACTGCTACTTTTGTTACTGCAACATGTACAAATGCTACAGTGATAGAGGATGCAAGCCTTACTCGACAGTCAAGACTCACTCTAGAGTCTCTTTGAGAAACTATATGGCTCCAAATCAACTAACTGTGCTTGACTACAATTGCTGGGAAAGAAGCAACCTCTTAAGAATACAATCTAGCCTGCTCTATACAACTTTTTGTTTCTTCAGTAAAAATGACTATGTGCTCTTCCCCTCTTCTTCATATGATTTGATAATAAGAAGGAGAATTTACAAATGGCATACTTGAACCTATGGTCAAGAAATAATTTGAAATTTCATCATCATGACTATCCCGAACAATGACCATTGACCCCAAAAACACTACTACCTTACACATACGCAAAGGTGTAGAACCACCAGAGGCAGGCATTGCCAACCTTCTAGAAGTCAACTCGATAGTTTCAAAAATCCCTTCTAATATACTTATGTTCCTCTTCTTTTTGTGTCTCTGCTCAATGCTCAATTGCCCTTCAATTTTCATGCCACCATTTTGGTCATCCATATTATCATTAGTGCCAACCCAACAAATAGTAGTTCCAGTCATAGAAGAAGAAACAAAAGAAGTCAGAGGTCCGGTCATTTTATAAGGCACAAAAAGTGCTAATAAAATCCCATCATTAAGGGTTCCATGAATAGGTTTGGGCAATAAAAAGGGACAAAATGACAATTTAGACTTAGATTTTACTTGAGGAGCTACCCAGGGTAATGATGGAATCCAATAAGTTTAATAAATTTTTCTTCTCATTATACACATTTCAGGCTGTGGGGTTAGAGAAATACACCTTGATGGAGTGATTTTAAGAGAGTGTAAAGGTTCTTTGCAACATTGGTTGGTTTAACTCCCTCATGAATGGGAGTTGAGATACTCCATATAGGAGATGGTGACCTAAATTGAGATGGTAAACTCAAGATGGTTGATGGACTATCCATATACCCAACCCTGTCTATATTAGGAGAGTTTTCCAATCTACTAACTGAACAATGATCTTTTGCAACTGCCATGTGAATTAATGTCATGCCCATAACTCCTAAATTAGAGAAAATCATGGCATGGCTGACAGTACTCATACCACCTCCAAACATAGTGCTAGCTAAAACTAATGACATAATCAACAACAAAGTTTTGGGAGTGTGGACCTCAAATTTGTAAAATATTCTACAAATATCTTTATTGAATAATGGACAAAATATTACCTTAAAACCTTTGTACCAAGGATTCATTAGCTTCAAGGGTTAATCACTAAGCATGCACCTTATATTTGCAGCAATATCCCTTGGGTTGTAGTTAGGTGCAAAGGAACTCCAACCAGTTCCAGTTCCTTCACTTATATTCCCAAGGACCATTGGAATAATTGACACATACTTGAGCCATAGACATAATACCAATGAAAACCCATGCTTGCAGTAATACATATATATAACACAAAACATGATGTACAAGACTCCCCAAAGTTATACAAAATTCCTAAATCCCACAATTCATCATCCTTCTATACCTTCCTATCAATTTATGCAGAATTTATGAATACAAAAATTTATCATCATTTTGTATCAAACTACTTACCATGTTGGTTCAATTTTTGGTCCATCTTCATTCAAGTAATCCAAGAGTACATCATCCTCTTTCATGAACAAGAAACTTGTTATTGGTGATAGGCATGTGAAAACATATCAAGCGTTTGCATGATATTTTCCACTCTATAATAAATGACCCACCATAGGTAAGAGGTTTCATTTAGATGTCAATATAAATAACAATGGTACAAATCATTAAGATTTCAAAAGCAACAAAAGAGAAACTTCATGTGCAACCTTTGTTGATGTTTCTACTACTTTTGTTACTGCAACAGGTATAAATGTTGCAGTGACATAGGATGCAAGCCTTTCTCCATAGTTAGGATTCACTCTAAAGTCTCTTTGAGAAACTATATGTCTCCAAATCAACTGACTTTTCTTGACTCCAGTTGATGGGAAAGAAGCAACCTCTTCAAAATAAAATCTAGCCTGATCTATACAACTTTTTGTTTCTTTAGTAAAAATGACTATGTGCTCTGCCCCTCTTCTTCATATGATTTGATAATAAGGAGAATGTACAAATAACATACTTGAACCTACGGTCAAGAAATAATTTGAAATTTCATCATCATGACTATCTCGAACACTAAACATTGACCCCTGAAACACTACCACCTGAGATGTAGGCAAAGGTGTAGAACCACTAGAGGCAGGCATTGTCATCCTTCTAGAAGTCAACCTGATAGTTTCAACACTCCCTTGCAATGTACTTCTCTTCCTGTTCTTTTTGTGTCTCTACTCAATGCTCAACTCTCCTTCAATTCTCATGTCACTATTTTGGGCATCCATATTATCATTAGTAACAACTCAAGAAATAGTAGTTCCTGTCATAGAATAAGAAACAAAAGAAGTCAGAGGTCTGGTCATTTTATAAGGCACAAAAAGTGCTAACAAACTCCCATCATTAAGGGTTCCATGAATAGGTTTGGGCACAACAAAGGGACAAAATGACAATTTAGACTTAGATTTTCCTTGAGGAGTTACCTAGGTTAATAATGGACTACAAAAAGTTTAATAAGTTTTTCTTCCCATTACGGACATTTCAGGCTGTGGGGTTAGAGAAATATGCCTTGATGGAGTGATTTTAGGAGAGTGTAAATGTTCCTTGCAACATTGGTTAGCTGAACTCCCTTCAGAATGGGAGTTGACATATTCCATCTAGGAGATGGTGACATAAATGGAGATGATAAACTCAAAATGGCTAATGGATTGTCCATATACCTAACCCTGTTCATATTAGGAGACTCCCAGAGTACAAAATTCTAATGTACAAGACTCCCAGAGTTATACAAAATTCCTAAATCCCACAATTCATCATCCTTTTGTACCTTCCTATAAATTTATGTACAATTTATGAATACAACAATTTAAAATTCTTCTATATCAAACTACTTACCACGTTGGTTCAATTTTTGGTCCATGTTCATTCAAGTAGTCCAAGAGTACATCATCCTCTTTTGTCAATAAGAAGCATGTTATTAGTGATAGGCATGTGAATACATATCGCACATTTTCATGATATTTTCCACCCTATCATAAATGACCCACCATAGGCAAGAGGTTTCATTTAGATGTCAACATAAATATTAGTGGTGATCATTAAGATTTCAAAAGCAACTAAAGAGAAGCTTCATGTGCAGCCTTTGTTTCTGTTGCTTCTACTTTTGTTACTGCAGCAGGTACAAATGCTACAGCGATAGAGGATGCAAGCCTTGCTCCACAATCAAGATTCACTCTAGAGTCTCTTTGACAAACTATATGGCTCCAAATCAACTAACTGTGTTTGACTATAGTTGCTGGGAAAGAAGAAAATCCTCTTCAGAATAAAATCTAGCCTGCTCTTTACAGCCTTTTGTTTCTTCAGTAAAAATGATTATGTGCTTTTCCCCTCTTATTCATATGATTTGATAATACAGAGAATGTACAAATGACATACTTGAACCTATGGTCAAGAAATAATTTGAAATTTCATCATCATGACTATTCGGAACAACAACCATTGACCCCTGAAACACTACCACTTGAGACATAGGCAAAGGTGTAGAACCACTAGAGACAGACATTCTCAGCCATCTAGAAGTCAACCTGATAGTTTCAACAATCCCTTATAATATACTTCTCTTCCTCTTCTTTTTGTTTCTCTGCTCAATTCTCAACTGTCCTTCAATTATCATGCCACCATTTTGGGTATCCATCTTATCATTAGTGACAACCCAAGAAAAAGTAGTTCTAGGCATAGAAGATGAAACAAAAGAAGTCAGAGGTCTTGTCATTTTATAAGGCACAAAAAATTCTAACAAACTCCCATCATTGAGGGTTCCATGAATAGGTTTGGGCACAACAAAGGGACATAATGATAATTTAGACTTAGATTTTGCTTGAGGAGTTACATAGGGTAATGATGGGCTACAGGAAGCTTAATAATTTTTTCCTCCCATTACACACATTTTATGCTATGGGCTTAGAGAAATATGCCTTGATGGAGTGATTTTAGGAGAGTGTAAAGGTTCCTTGCAAGATTGGTTAGTTGAAATCTCTTGAGAATGGGAGTTGACATACTCCATATAGGAGATGGTGACCTAAATGGAGATGGTAAACTCAAAATGGTTGATGGATTGTCCATATACCCAACCCTGTCCATATTAGGAGAGATTTCCAATCTACTAACTTAATAATGACATTTTGCAGCTACCATGTGAATTGACCTCATGCCCATAACTCCTAAATTAGAGAAAATCGTGGCATGGCTGACAGTCCTCACACCACCTCCAAACATGGTTCTAGTTAAAACTAATGACATAATCAATAGTGATTTTTTTGGAGTGTGCACCTCAAATTTGTAAAATATTATACACGTACCTTTATTGAATAATGGAAAAAATATTACCTTAAAACCCTTGTAACAAGGATTCATTGGCTTCAAGGGTTCATCATTAAGCATGCACCATATATTTGTAGCAATATCTCTTGGGTTGTAGTTAGGCATAAAGGAACTCCAACCAGTTCCAATTCCTTCACTTCTATTCACAAGGACCATTGGAATAATTGGCACATACCTAAGCCACAGGAAGAATACCAATGAAAACCCATGCTTTCAGTAAGACATATATATAACACAAATCCTGATTTGCAAGACTCCATAGAGTTATACAAAATTCCTAAATCCCACAATTCATCATCCTTTTGTACCTTCCTATCAATTTATGCAGAATTTATGAATAAAACGATTTATCATGCTTCTATATCAAACTACTTACCACGTTGGTTCAATTTTTGGTCCATCTTCATTCAAGTAGTTCAATTTGTGAGCAAGAAGCATGTTATTGGTGACAGGCATGTGAAAACATATCGAGCGTTTACATGATATTTTACACCCTATCATAAATGACCCACCATAGTTAAGAGGTTTCATTTAGATGTTAGTATAGATAGCAGTTGTAAAGATCATTAATATTTCAAAAGAAAATAAAGAGAAACTTCATGTGAAACCTTTGTTTTTGTTGTTGCTACTTTTTTAACTGCAACAGGTACAAATTCTGTAGTGACAGAGGATGCAAGCCTTGCTCCACAGTCAAGACTCACTCTAGAGCCTCTTTGAGAAACTGTATGGCTCAAAATCAACTGATTGTACTTGACTGCAGTTACTGGGAAAGAAGCAGCCTCTTTAGAATACAAACTAGCCTACTCTATACAACTCTTTGTTTCTTCAGTAAAAATGACTATGTGCTCTGCCCCTCATCTTCATATTATTTGATAATAAGGAGAATGTACAAATGGCATGTACTTGAACCTATGGTCAAGAAATAATTTAAAATTTCATCATCATGACTATCTCAAACAACAACCATTGACCCCTAAAACACTACCGCTTCAGACGCAGGAAAAGGTGTAGAACCACCAAAGGCAGGCATTATCATCCTTCTAGAAGTCAACCCGATAGTTTCAACAATCCCTTCTAATATACCTTTATTCCTCTTCTTTTTTTGACACATAAAAATAGAGGAAGTATATAAATATTGAAAATTAAGTGCCATGGACTAGAAGTTTTGGTGACAGGTAAAAGAATTATATCAAAGAAAATCAAGAAACAATAATATTATGGAATATTTTATAATAGTTTCATGACTAAGATCAAGGATCACCAAACTCTGCACTACATGTTGAAGGGAGATATGCACCTCTCGTAATTAATATTGAGCATTTCAGGACAACCTAAATTCCCATGCCACTAAGAAAAGAAGAGGGTTTATCTTTTAATAGACAACTTTGTGCACTAGTTTTTTAGATTTTCTTCCACTGAGGCTCCTCCCCACATACGAAAATTCCAACAATTCCCATAATAGAATCTTAGTTTTTCACTGAGTCTTCAAATACACATCTAAGAACTTGATCTTTGCATATTAGGTGAACCCAGTCCCACACTAATAATATTTCCAAAGGAATCTAAAGCAACAGCAAACAATTGCCCTCCAGCTCCCAAAAGTATGTCACCAACATATCTGGTCAAAAAAACTTCAAAATCATGGCACTTTCTTGTAGCTCTAAGGCCTCGGACACTGATGCCAATAAATATTTTAGAAAATCACTTTGAGGCATGAAAGTAGTCATATCAAAGTAGATCCCAAAAGATACCTAATTGTTTTTTGAGTCCTTAAAACATAGTGAGGCCATCCCTACAACTTTACTGAACCCAATCTCACCATAGAAAAATTCCTATCGAAACTAAATACTTCAATTCTTGTTATAAATTAAGATAATTATTTGAAATAGTTATTTCATTTCTTTGATAAACCCTTCACTGAATCCTCAGCAAAATGTCCACAGAAACTTCAATACCATATCTTGAAGGTCCACTATAACCCCTAATTGCCATTGATTTGATGCAACAATCCCCAAAGTCTTCCTTATGAGAGGTAAATTTATGTCTCCTACAGATGCTTTCAGAAAATAAAGTTAGACCTCAATTACCAGCTTAGATTTAGCTTGTAATATGTCTCTTTGATACTCAAATAGATATTCAATGTTGACTACAACCTACAGACCCCATTTTGAAAGCTCATCCGCATATATATTAAGTTCCCCTATCAATGTGATGGAATGATATGCTAGAGAAACTATGTTCCATGAGCTTGACCTATTCGAGAATTGGCTACAATTTTAGGTTTGTCCTGTAGCTTCCTTTTATACATTTTTGTATCATCTCAGAATCCTCATAGGCCTCCAGCTTAGGGAACCCTTTGTTTGCTACCAATTTTAGTAGGAACTTCAATGCGAGCAGCTCAACATAATTGTTTTTTCCCATGCTTATACCTACTTTGAAGACCAAAAAATGTTTATTAATGATATAAAAACAACTTCTAGCATGACAAACAAAGACTTTGTATTGACTCAGTCAAAGAAGCTCAAGGACATTGGAAAAACTAGGCAAAAAGTGTCATCATTTTCACCACTTTTGCAATAGTCACCCTTTGATATTCTTCATAAATATGTGTGAAATGATCAGTTCCCTGAGCATTGTCATGGAAGAAAATGATCATGCCATATACCTTTGGCATTTTCCAAATAATGTTAATGTTCTTGCAATGATTCATAAATTTTTGTCAAAAATTACTGTTTTTATCCCCTTGATCTAGGTATATTTCCCGACTCTCTCTAGTCCTTGATCTCAGTCATGAAGCTATCCTTTACCAAGGAAGTCTCAAATGATATTCTTCCACTAGCTTGAGGCTAAGAATCTTGGAAAGAGGCATCCTAGTTAGACTGTAAAAAGAAATGGCTTGAAGATAAATCTATAAAAACATAGATCTCTTCATCTGATTGCACTTGGAGCCATTTGGCCGACAATGAAATCTAACATCTTCTAGGAGTAGTTTCCTCCATTCCATGGTCAACATAAAATAAAATACCTCTATGATGGAATTAAATATATCACAAATCCTCCCTCTCCATGGAATGGGACATCCTCACCATGAAGTTCTCAAATCCATTCCCATCATTGGTATTGCCAATAGAAACCATCATTAAAATGTGGAAGAATAAAACATATACCCAACATGTGTCTTGATAAAAACATGCAACAAAATGAAGGAAAAGGAATGAGAAGAGTATGAAAATAGAGCATTCAACACAAAGGGAAAAAAATACAAGCAAGAGTAGACATAGACCTTGCCTCTCATATATTCAACAATAATGATTATGGTATCCTTTAAAATCCCCTTCAAGCTCTTCATAAACCATAGCCATGAGTTGCAGGGCTATTAAGACCCTCCCTTAGGACCCATGAAAAAGACCCTACAAATGTGAACTTTTGTAAAAGGAATTTCACTAAGCATAAGAATGCTTCATGAGCATTTTTTTAATGGTGAGAGCACTCTCAGTGACCCAAGGAAACTTCTAGGCTCGCTTATGGATTGCTTTAAGTTCCTCGTGTTCATTCCAAAATAACTATAGAAGTTCACTTCTAAGAGTTCCTCTAATGGAGGCATGGAACACTTCTTCATACCCTAAAGAGTGCTCCCAAATAGGTTCGTCACAAGAGTGTTCTATCAAAACACTCAAAGAGGTAAAGAATCAACAATTGTGGGAACAATTCATTTAAGCAAAAATACAAAATTCAAACTAAGCAAATAGCATGAGGTAGCAACAAAAGAGAGTTACTCTCTATCATGATTCAAATATATGCATTCAAAATGAAGGAAGACCATAATGTAGAATAAGGTCAATGTATCTCAATTATTCTACCTTGGGCTCAGATAATCAAAATCAAGAAAAAATCTATATGAATAAGGTCAATGTATCTCAATTATTCTACCTTGGGCCCAGATAATCAAAATTAAGAAAAAATCTATATGACTAGAACCAAATGGTCACAAGGCTATCGAGACACATGCACAACAACCACCAATAGTAATCAATCTCAATGAATTGACAAAGCAACTCAATTGATTGACTATGAACTCTATACTGACTTTAACATCCTTTACTTTCAAATCTACAAATCATGCAAAGCCACAAGGCCTTCAAACTTTGCAAGATTCTTAAAGCAATCTTTTACAAAAAAGACTTAGGAGCGAAGCATTCCTAGGGACATTCTATACACATATATTTACATTTTATATATTATAATGCATACATTTTCAATTAAAATGGGCTTGTACAATAGGACCTGAATCATTGGTAAAGCAAGGGTGGTGATATTCCCCCCACCCCACCCACCCTAATTACCAAAAAAAAAAAGAACATGTTAGCCCCTTATAATCCACCATGGTTGTGCAAATGGAATGAATATTATGATAAATAGAGTTCCCAGCATTAGTGCCAACACCTTCAAAAAAATGTATAGAATGCCAAATTAGTTGTGGAGAATGTAGACTTTAATGCTAATAATAGGAAATACGATATTATTAAAAGCTTCAGAATGTGATTCATAGTAGACTAGAACATCAAGGATTTAGTATAAGTCTCAAGAATTTGTAACCAATGGTAAACTATTTAAAAGTTATAAAGTCAAAAGAAAGAATATGAAGTAGAATAGGAAATGAAATTGAACCAAATAACATTAGCCATCTAGCAATTACAAAAGTTATCAACCAGATTGGAAGGTGTGGAATATGAAATGTAATAGACCATCATCACCAAAGAGTTATAACAGGTATAGAATAATGTTTACAAGATACACAATGTGCCTAATTTATAAAATAGATACTGTAAACTGAAAAACTAAATAAAGTTGAAGTTTATGACAAGTAATGAAATAAAAAATAAAATAAAAACAAAAACAAATCTACTATCTATTCTTGATTTTTCTTGCCATGAGAAATTCTCAAAACCCTAATAAGCAATGAATGAAATGAGTTGATGACAATTGGAATAAGAAAAGACGATGGATTCAAGATTTTATAAGCTCTAAACCATCCTCTATGATGTTTGGGGCCTATTAGGGCCTTCATATAGTCCACAATATTTTTAGAAAAAAGTAAAATAATTAGTCATCTTTCAACCATATGGGGAGTGTTCCCATGAGTGCTAGGAACATTCTTGGGAGCACTTGGATGTGTAGCTGCCCAAGTCAATCACACACTCCTACAACACCATATCCATCACAAGAACAAGAGGGGCAAGTGAACTCCCATGTAATATAGGTTTCTACTAGGCCCTCCAACTCCCATGTAATATAGGTTTCTACTAGGCCCTCCACATTTTTCCCGTGACAAATTGTTCTTGGAGGCTCCAATGAAATTGAGCCTCAAAAGCCAACTTTCAAGATTTCTCCAAAGGGATTAAAGAACAACACATGATAAATATCCAATAATACTCCCATGAATAGATTATTGTATTACATCTGAATTGCTAGGGTTGGAATCTGGAATGATGTCCTAGAGGTTTTGAATATGGAAAAAAAACTTAAAAATCTATCTTTAGCATTTAGATATCTAAGTGGACAAAAAATCCAAATCACTGTAAGTAGCAAAAGTTTGGCTTACAACTATTTTGGATGGGGGAAATAGTGAACAATTTGATTGGACAAAAAGAAAGCAATTTGAGCTTTATATGTTTTTCAATCGACAAAAAGAAAGCATTCTGAGATTTATATGTTTTTCAAAATTCAAAACCATGTTCTTATTGTTTACTGCCTTGATTATTATTGCCATGACACAAATTCCATTAAACAAGAAGTTGTCCATGTGATTTATCTTTTTTTTTTTTTGTTGCAAATCCACTTGTTGAAGTTGCTTATGCATTGATGCATGTTGTAGTCACTGGGACATCTGAGTAGGAAGAGCCAAATCTACATGTTTTTCTTTTGCAATGTGGCATTTTGGAAAGAAGATACTAACATGGATTCCACAAATTTTATGGTACTGTGAATGTTGAAAAGTATCAAAGGAATGGATTCCTTGATCTGTGCCTTGATTCAAGGAATCGATTTGGAGATCTTCTTAGTCATGTATGAGTTCCAATGATCAGGACAAGTTCAAGAAGCAGTTTGACTAGTGCAAGTTTGTGGAGGATGAGTTATATGTCCTCTAGTGTGAGTTAAATTGGGAACTGAGTGAACAAGTGGAGTTAGCCTCCTAAATTTTAGGAGGATCTAGTTAAAGTGTGTTGACTTTTGTTAACTAGAAAAGTTCCAGTTCAACTCCTAATCTAGAAAACTCACTAACAATAGCCTAATTGAAAATCTTATAAGGAGATTGAAGGCACAAAATTAATAAATCAATTCTTGAGCACGAGTTTGTGAGCAAGAGAGCTTGTGGAGGAATGAGCCAAATGTTCCTTATGCGAATTATTGGGGAAGGCAATTTTCTCTTTGGAGTGCACTATTACAGGTAGGCTGCAAGCCTAAATTAGCTTGGTCAAGGGTAAAAAGGGCAAGATTCTACTCAGGGAAGACTGTAGTCTTTGTGTTAATCAACATATGGGTCCTATGGCTAGCTTAAGGGTCAAATCATGCCTAGATCAGCCTCTGGCTATGGACAAAATTTCTAGAAGAGTAGTCGATGTCCTGAAAGGAAGTTTGAAGATAAGTAGAGCAGTTGTAGCAGTTAGCAAATAAACCCTAACCAAGATACTGTCTACTGTTGAAGAAGTCTGAGCTCAATAGAGGCTACTTTTCCCATGCCATGACCATCATTGATCATTGGACAAGGCTCACACTTGTTTGTTGTTGACAGAATGCCAAAATTGCATTATTGTTTGGGTCATCTTCTTATCTAAGGGTAGTAATATTGTACTCTCTCTCTCTGAACATTTGATATTGATGATAAGAAGAATTGATCAATGGTTTTCCCCATCTTGGGGTTTTTCCCTGGCTTGTGCCAATTTTGTGTTCTCTTGTCTTGGATTGTCTTCTACGTATCTAGTTTATGTTCTTTCTTCAGTTACAGTTTGACATGAAAATGTAAATTGGGCTAATATGGATCATTGAAGTAATTGACCAAACCAAAGAACATGTTAACCTAAAATTAACATGGTATATTGGAGTTAGGTGAGGACAATCCCAAGCTAGAGTAAGAAAAATGCAATACCTAATCTACTATGCATTTCTCTCAGGATGAAGTATCTATGATTTTGATGGGAATTCTTTCAGTAACTTAAAGGTTGTGATCACTATAGTTTTCCAGAGGCACACTATTTGCAAAAGCAAAGGTATTTGTGGCACAACCTATGTGGAAATCTGAGCCCATCACCCCTGTGCATGAGAGCTAGAGCTACATGTTTTTCTGAGGTATATTCCTTGTCCAAGATGGATTTTGTACCACACATCAAAGATCTATGCTACCTCTACAACTTACAATGAAAGGTTTCTCGACCTTAGTTTCAATCACCTCAACAATGACTTGTGTATATCTAGAGCATCTGGTTCCATCCACTTATAATAGATTTTTTGATGATGATTTGAAGGTCTCTCGACCTTCCTCACAACAAGGTTTGATTTCATTTTCAACCCCCCATTTCAGAGCTATATCACTTGCATTTAAGGTCTAGTTGAGATATCATTTCAAAGATATCATGATGCTGATCCTATGGAGGAAAAGATATGTATGTCATCCCTATTTTTTGAAGATCTACTTAGGCGCTACATGTTGAATAGATCTTGGTGACTAGAATTCTAATAAAAAACTATAATTATTGTCAATAAGCATGGAAATGAAGAGAAATTGCTGATGAAACTTACCACAAATATAGAATAGATTGAGATAGAGTATTACTCCCATGATTTCCTCTTTTAGGAATGAAAAGTTCATCCTTTCTCATTGTTGTTCCATAACACTCAGCAAGAATGGGGTCCCATCTCTATCCAAGTAAATCCAAAGTTGAATACGGATGTTACAAGGTAAAAAGAAAGCATAACCAATCTATTTAGAATATAATCCATTGACAACATGGTGTAGTTACTTTTTGATAAAGGATTAGGTAAATATAACATTCCACCTAAAGCTGCAATTCAACCAATCTAATCCTGAAAAATAATGGTACTCTTCTCAATGCCTTATTACATCTGCACGCCGCACATGATCTATCTGGCATTCATTGCTGTTACTTAATATGGGTGGTAGTATAGTTGTGCTACCAGTGCAAGCTCGATTATCACTTTTTGCATTGTGCTACCTAATTTCGCTATGGTAAGAGTGTTTTCTGTAATTTTTCCCTAGGGGTAAGTATCTGTTCTTATAAGTCTACTTGCTGCGTATTGGTTCACTATGTTTTCAAGTGCAGATAGGGGTGCTCTTGGTTGGAATGGCAATTTTATCATAGGTTCCTAGTAGTCCTCTGAAATTTCCGTAGAGATTGTTTTGTTTAGAGGTGAGAATCTCCCTGCTCATCTTGTTATGACAAGGGCTTCTTCTTGCATCATAAGCTACCATAAAAATTTTGCCTGATTGAAGATCCAATAGACTAGATGCCTCTTCCATCTATGAAAAGAATTGAAACTATGGAATCCTCATCTGTGTAAAGAGAAGAAGTTGGGTAATCTTTGAGGAATGTATAAAAGAAGCTGGTGAGTTCGAGATCAACATTTTGAAAAAGATTGAATCCATGAGGTACTAAGAGTATTGCCTCTGATTATGTGTTGTTGCAATTTGGAGATTCTTGTCATATTTCATAGTAAATGTTTATGAGGAGAGATGAACCAAGAGGCTCTGAAAATGACTTGTCTCCTTGGTGGGCCCCAGTATTGCAGCAATATTGCTGCAACTCCTGGAACTCCCTTCTTTAATTTTATCAACCCGGTAGTTTGTAACAAACTTGGAAGCGATGGTGCTGTATGCACAAGTACTAGCTCTTGCCGAAGCTGTCACTTGGTTAGCTGGCACAAGTCTGCTAGGAGCTTAAGCCAACTTCTATGAGCTCTTAGAAGAAGCTTTTTAACTGATGAAAGAAAGCTAACTCAAAGGGTCTAATTTACTTGCGGAAAGAAACTGAAAGCCAAAAAGTAATGCAAACCCTAGCAAACCCTAATTCTACCAGCTAGTCCTACTGATGCAAAGGAGAGAATGAAAACTACTGGAAGAGATGCCATTACTTTATATGAAGGTAAAATACATGTGTCTAGACTACCTCTATCTGAAGGAAACATCTTTTTGTATTTTTGAATAAGTTATTAGAATTATCATGCATGTGCTTTTTAACTGGCTTTTGACTGTGCAGAGGTGGATTGGCGAGAGGAAATGCTTGCAGAAGGTTGGGAAGGTTAGGAGAGGTCCTAAGGGGTCCCTAGCACCCTTCCTGAGAGTTTCACAGTGATCGGATCTCAAGAAATCACTTTCGTGAGCTTCTACAGGAAGTCTGCAGGGGTTCTACAGGATGTTCTGGGATTTCTACAGGATGTTCTGTAATTTTTCTACAGGATGTTTAGAAATGGGGTTTTGAAGCATGGATGGAGGGAAAAAGGTGGAGGAATGAGTATGGAGGTGAAATAGGGGTGTAGGGGAGTTCAAGACTTGGAGGATGGAGTTGAGGAGTGGCGTAGATGGTGAGATTTGTTCAAGGAGGGATGAAACGATGTTGCACAAGAAGATGAGAATCATGACAAAGTAAGCGAATGAGGCAAATGTAAGGTAAGGGTTCTAAGTGAAGGGTGAAGTAGGTAGGTTGGATGGAGTATGGGCAGGTAAGGAAGGATAACAAGTACTCTGCAAGTGGTTTTTCAAACTGAACAAACAAACACTTATAAAACCTATGACTTAGTTACTTCACTCTAATCTGACCTAACAGCAAAAGGAAATGAACAGAAGTTTATTCGAAATGAAATATGTGAAATAACTATGCAACTAAGCAATCCTAAATCGAAGCATGCAATCAAAATTGATATCAAGTTCGACAACTAAGAATCCAACACTACTAATTGCATGGTGAAGCAAAAAGACAGTGTTTTTGTTGGCAGCAAAGTCACATTGGTCCCAGCTCATGATTCCACTGAGGGGGAGGTGAGATCCAAGGTGCTTGGTAGCCTTTTTCTAAAGATATTCCCTATGATTAACCGATCAAGTAAATCTAAACATGAAAAGCTATTTTAACCATAAAAAACAATATAAATAACAAAGCAAGATTTAAATCTAAATAGCAGATTTTATTCTAAGGATGCAACAAAGACACATAAAGATAAACAAAGGAGGTACTGGGAACTTGAGATGGGCCCAACCCCAAGAGCTACAACCTCCTAAGAGAGATTTAGAGCTGGTGCGAAGCTGGATTCATCTTTATTGAGCAAGAAAAGAAGAGTTACATCAAAACTGTCCACAAGGGGAAGCTTGAAAATGTGCTGAAATGCAAAGCTAATCTACTGACTAAAATCGAACTATAAGCTAGCTAACTTCTACCTACAAAGTGACTAACTACTGGCTAACCCAAATGAGGCCCTAAGCCTTCTTATTTATACAAATTGAGGACCCCAACAGTCCTCCTAAACTTTAGGGACTCGGCTGCCCAAAACTTGCAGTTAACAGTAGTCCTACTTGACTTGCTTGGCTGCCCTTCGATAATTGATTTGGTGGCCCTTGAACTCCAAGCTGATGGTGGAGAATTCGAGGTAAGGGCCCATAAATGAAGGGGACACCTTCCTACAAATCTTCTCTCTTGTTCTCCCACGAATTTGGCTGCCAAGTGCTCATTAAACCCCTTGATTTTGTCTCCAAATTGACCAAAAAGACTACACAAAGCACCCATTAGACTTGTTGGCATAATGACTAACCCAATTCACTCTATTAGCATAAATATAATAAAAAACATGCAATAAAATAATGAGAATGGTGGATTAAGTCGAATTAGGAGGTTGAATGAGCCCAAATAATTATCCATTTTTGGGGCTCATCATCACCCCCTACTGAAAGTGTTGCTCATCCTCTGAGCAACTAATCTATCTCCTCATCTTTGATGGCCCTGGTGGCCTCCCTATCATGCCAAGTTTCTGAAGTGATGTCCTCTTCTCGATCATGAAACCATGCTTTTCTCTTTGCTTCTTCCCACTGCCTGCTCCTTTTCCTAGAGAATTCTCAGCTTTGGTATGATTGTGCAAGTATATTCAATCAGATGGCGGCAATGGTGGTGAAAGGAGATGAAACCAGTGGAGGATGGAAGAAAAGAGTGGTTGCATGCCTCCTCAATAGACTTCAAGCTTCAAATCCCTCTCCATAATCGATTCTGGCCTACCCAAAGGCTCTACAGGATGTTTCTGGTGGAAATATAAAACTTCCTGTAGAAAGTCCTATAGCTTCCTGTAGAAGGTTGAACCATGACTAGATTGTGTCTGAACCCTGAAAAAATGAGTGTTTATGGAGGGGACGGATGTGAGGATGCCTGGGAACTTGGTAGGGACCATTTTGCTTCTGTTGGGAGGCCCCCTTTCCGCATGGTGTTCCTGCAACCTGCAACAATTTCCAGGGATTAAACTTGTTTTTTTTCTCTTTGTTTCTTCCTTCTTTTTCTTTCTTGCTTTTCCTCTTGCTTTTCCTGTGGTTTTTTCAATTCATTGATTTCATGTTGTACCATAGGCCTCAGGAATCAACCGAGTCACCACAATAATTTCAGGTTTGATGTCCAATCCTTGATGTTTTATTCTCAGCAACATTTCATTCTCCAATGCACGAACTTGATCAAGTATATACACAACCTATCCACCAGTATCTGGCATTCCTAAAACATTTTCTTGGCCAAAATAACCCTGAGGTGAAAGAATCACAACATTAAAGACCATAGGAATCCTTCCTAGAAATGTTTCTAAAGTTGATGGATCAGGGGCCTGCAGAGTCTTCAAGAGCAACTGAATCATATCCAAGACATGTTCTGCATTGTCTCCCCATCCTTTTTCCAATCCCATTTCTTGTAATTTGTATTCAAACTCTGTATGTGGTGTATTCTTGGGGAACTTTTTAAGATATTCCTCTACCTTTACCAAGACTGAGCGTAGCTTGGACAAACTTTGTATTCTCTCATTCAGCATTAGCTTCTGGCCTCTGTAGCTGTGTGCTCGAAGGAAATCCAGCAAGGGCTGCATGCTTTCTCTATCATGGAATAATCTTGAGGAAAAATGTTGATTGAGAAATTGAACTCCACTACCAATGGAAGATGGCCATGTTGGGCGAGGAAAAGATTCATTGAAGGGCTCAAGGTCTAGCTTCAATGCATATTTATCCTTGACACTTTCATCCACAAGGTGCTCCTTGAATTCCAAATATTCAGCCACAGAAAGCTGTTCAGCAGCAAGTTCATCAACATTGACACGGACATAATCCCACACACCAGGCCTTAGCATACTGCAAAATGTGGACCTTAACACATCTCCAAATAGCCCATATTTGAGCGTTTGAAGTTCATCATTCTCTCCTAGTACCTCTGTTAGTCCATCTAATAAATGATGAGGTTGCAAAATCTTCTTCCCTTGTGCTACATATCTCTCTTCAGGCTCCAAATTTGATGAAGAAAAACTCGGGCTTTTTTGCTCTAGACGGCTTTGCTATACTTTCCTGTAGGACGTCTTCCTGTAGAAACGCCTGTAGAGTGCCCCTGCGCCTCTGAGTGAGCCCGATACGTTAGAGAATTGTGAACCAGGCCACAAATCTCAATGGAGGATGATGGGTTAATCATTTTGCGGAAGCAAAAGATGCATACTTCAGTTGAAAATGTTGCAAGTGCAAGTTAACAGCAGTCTGTGAGTTTCAGCTGAGCGTTCGTTAATTACTACGTGATTTGTGGTGAGGTGGCAAAAACATGTGCTGGCCATGCAGATGGAAGTGCTGCCACAAATTATCATATTTCCTACCTGTGATCACTCCATCAATCATGCTAAAGTTTAACTGGTCATCACTACCTGTTTTCTGATTTCCTCCTGAGATGACTGAGCGCACGTGTCTTATTCACCCACCGAGTGCTGTTGAACTGGATGAGGGTGGCCAGTTAGTTGGCCACTAATTTTTGTAATCCCAACCATCTCATTGCTCATGCTGTTTCCGAATTACATTCATGCAATCAGAGGAATGCGTTTTAGTCACGTACCTGAAGTCAAATGGTTGCTGTGAGGTGCTTTTTGCTACTGCATGCATCTGTTTCGGTGGTTGCATGATGGATCCTTTGTGCTATAAGCTCTTTGCTATCTGATGTGTGGCTATTTTTCTTGTGCAGGTATCCTCTAGCCGGATCTAAGCTGCAGGAGTTCATTTCCACGTTCACATCTGCACCCTCAAGCTGCTGCTGCTGAATTTTCACAGGACCAAAACTTGTTTTCGCCATTGCTCCCGAAGGATAGATCAAATCAATATGAAACTTGCTGAGCATGTTCCTATCATCATGATGCACTTCCCATAGCAAAATTGAGATCAATGGATGCACAGATTTCGAGAAAAATGGAAAATGGATGAAGATTTCAGAGATCAATTTCTCGGAAACCGTGCATCGGAATCAGCTAAAACTGCTTGGGTAGGTTACTATCACCCATATGCATCTCCCCATGAAACGGGTTTTGAATGGATGCACAGATATGGAGAAAATGCAAAAATGGTTGAAGGTGATGGAGGCTGATTTCTTGGAAACCGTGCACCGGAATTGGCTGAAACTGCTCAGGCATGTTTCCATCACCCTTGTACAATTCCCCATAAAACGGTTTTTCAAATGGATGCATGGTTTTCAAGTTAGGGCAAAAACAAATTCTGTTCTATGTATTTTTTTCTTCAAAGCATTCTGCAAGTTTTTGCATGGTGAAAAAGAATGAGCTTGGGTTGTGATGCAGGCATGGAGATGATGGAGGAGGAGTTTGAAAATTGCAGGAGGACTTTTGAACCCTTGAGGAAGCTACCATGTTCGCCAAACTACTTTTTTTGCAATCCATTTTTAACTTCTTGTAATTTCTACAGGAAGTTCCTGTAGAAAACACAGTTTTCATAAAAGAAGCAAAATGAGGCGGAAAAAATGATGGAAAAGGGTGAGGAATGGAAAAATGGATGCTTGCAGGCATAACCAATAGATTCCAAGCTTTAGATTCCCTTCCAAAATCGAATCTGGCTCGCTTGAAGGTTCTACAGGATGTTTCCTGTAGAAATACAAAACTTCCTGTAGAAGGCACAAAAATTCCTTTGTCTTTGTTTTGAGTGATCCTCCTAACCTGCAATGTCCTTCTTGCAACCTGCAATTATCCAATGGAAATTAGGTTTATTTTTATTTTTCTTTTTCTCTTTTTTTTTTTGAAAAACAACTAGGGCGCCTCATGGAGGTTTTCACCCTAATTTCCTGCCCTGGGCGCCTCCAAGGGAGGTTTTCACCCAGAGATCTTATTCCCTTTTTATTTTCTCTTCTTTCCAACCCATTGACTGCCTCATGGAGGTTTTCAATCAGTGAGCCAATATAAGGCACCTCCGAGGAGGTTTTCACCTTAGATTTTTATTTTCTTCTTATTTTTCATTTTTTGTTTTGTTTTTTGTTTTACCCTACCCTACTTGAAAAAAAAAATCATTTTCAAGTGTACGAATACTTCCAATGGAGCCATGTGCACATCGAGATTAGAGACAAAATGATGTGGAGGCTTGAAATGCATGCTTTGACAACTATCCTGATTTTAGAGACCAAATGATCTGGCTTTGAAGGGATTAAACATAGCTGAGGAAGAGAGTACCGCTGCAACTTAGTGACCTTCTGAAACCATATCTCAATATAGCTTTGATATCCTTGGTCCTTTTGCTAATCTGGGTCATGTTTCCTGTCACCTTCTACCATGACTTTCTCATCTTCCTCTTTTTGCTGATCTTTCTCTTGAATACATGGAGGATTTGATGGTAACCATGAGGGAGCTTTCTTGATCTCTGCTTCTGATGTCTTCTCTTCATCAAGTGCAGCCCATGGTTCTTTGATCTCCTCTTTGGAATTTTCTTTTGCCTTTGGTCCTTCAATGTTGTCAATATAATCTCTGTTTTGCAACACTCTTCCTGAGCTTTGGTGAAGATCATTGAGCTCAGGAGGAGTCATTTGGACATGTTGTGTCCCAGCATTGCAATTGTGTTGAGCTACTCCAATGGACAGGTTTGGAAATGGTGGTATGGGTAGTTGAGTGGGGGTGTAGATTTGAGATGGATGTGGATGGGGTTGTGGTTGGGGAGGTGGTGGAGGCAAAGGAGCCAGATGAGAGTTGTACTGGGGCCTCCACCCCTGATGAGGTGCATTCCACTGAGGCTGTGGCTGAGCATAAGAGTGAAACGAATGAGAAACTGGTAGGGCATAATATGGATCTGTGAAGGAACAAGGAGGAGGTGTGAACCAGAAAGGATGAGTAGGGGGACCCCAAGAAGGCATGAAAGTGGCTTGATAGGGGTCGTAATAGGTCTCGGGTGTCCCTTGCAGTTCCTGCTGGTAAGATCTAGGTCCATGCGGCCTCCTTTGGTTCATATAATAGAGTGATTCAGTGGCTCCTTTGGCTCTCTGAT
The DNA here is from genome assembly GCA_031772625.1 of Pinus tabuliformis. Taxonomy (NCBI): domain Eukaryota; kingdom Viridiplantae; phylum Streptophyta; class Pinopsida; order Pinales; family Pinaceae; genus Pinus; species Pinus tabuliformis. Next base: position 572,853,130 of record CM062815.1, read on the forward strand.
ATGCAGCTTTGATTTTGGGTAAGGAAGGGCACTGATCTGTAGGATGGTATTCTTCACAGACAAAACACACTTCTATGGAGTACAATGGACATTCGTTCCTAGGATGCTTTCTAGTGCACCTAGGACAAAAAATGGCCAAAGCCCTCTTGGCTTCTTCTTGCTTCTTTTGGATCCGCAAGGTATCCAGTTGCATGGCAAGAAACTGCCTTACCTCGCTCTTGAAATCTTCCATCTGATTTGCAAATTCATTTTTGGATAAGGTATTGCTCCCAACATTTCTGCTTGTAGCCATTTGCTCCAGAGGAATGTTTTCTTCTTCTTCTTCCCTTGAGGTTCTTCAAATATGTCTTGTTGTCCACCTAAGGGTTCTTTACTCACAACCATCGAAGAAGAGAGAAGGTTGGCCGTGTGAAGCAGTGGGGGTGTTGTGCAATCATTTTTCTGACTTATCTCTACTCCTACAAGACAAGAAAGGAACTCTTTTTGGTTGATTTTTGCTTTTTTTTCTGCTTGTACATGCAAAAACTAAAATAGATTGAACTGCAACTAACTATCTTGCTAAAATGAAAATGCGGAATTGAAATGAAAGCAGGAAAGGACTAATCTATTTTGCTCAAATGAAATTACAGGAATGAAATGCTAGGCTAAGCTTGCGAAATTGAAATGCTAATCTACGCTTGCGAGAAATGAAATTGCGGAATTGAAATGCTAATCTATGAAAGCGAGAAATGCTAATATACTTTTGCAGAAACAAAATTGCATAATGGAAATGAAATAAACTACTTAGTAGAAGGTTGTAGTACAAAATAGAAGAATCGCAACAATCACCAATACTCTGACGCTTCCCTGGTGACGGCGCCAAAAATATGGTGGGCCCCAGTATTGCAGCAATACTGCTGCAACTCTTGGAACTCCCTTCTTTAATTTTATCAACCCGGTAGTTCGTAACAAACTTGGAAGCGACGGTGCTGTATGCACAAGTACTAGCTCTTGCCGTAGTTGTCACTTGGTCAGCTGGCACAAGTCCGCCAGGAGCTTAAGCCATCTTCTATGAGCTCTTAGAAGAAGCTTTTTAACTGATGAATGAAAGCTAACTCAAAGGGGGTAATTTACTTGCGGAAAGAAACTGAAAGCCAAAAAGTAACGCAAACCCTAACAATCACTAATTCTACCAGCTAGTCCTACTGATGCAAAGGAGAGAATGCAAAGTACTGGAAGAGATGCCATTAATTTCTATGAAGGTAAAATACATGTGTCTAGGCTACCTCTATCTGAAGGAAACATCTTTTTGTATTTTTGAATAAGTTATTAGAATTATCATGCATGTGCTTTTTAACTGGCTTTTGACTGTGCAGAGGTGGATTGGCGAGAGGAAATTCTCTCAGAAGGTTGGGAAGGTTAGGAGAGGTCCTAAGGGGTCCCTAGCACCCTTCCTGAGAGTTTCACAGTCATCGGATCTCAAGAAATCACTTTTGTGAGCTTCTATAGGAAGTCTGCAGGGGTTCTACAGGATGTTCTGGGATTTCTACAAGATGTTCTGTAATTTTTCTACAGGATGTTCAGAAATGGGGTTTTGAAGCATGGATGGAGGGAAAAAGGTGGAGGAATGAGTATGGAGGTGAAATAGGGGTGTAGGGGAGTTCAAGACATGGAGGATGGAGTTGAGGAGTGGCGTAGATGGTGAGATTTGTTCAAGGAGGGATGAAACGATGTTGCACAAGAAGATGAGAACCATGACAAAGTAAGCGAATGAGGCAAATGTAAGGTAAGGGTTCTAAGTGAAGGGTGAAGTAGGTAGGTTGGATGGAGTATGGGCAGGTAAGGAAGGATAACAGGTACTCTGCAAGTGGTTTTTCAAACTGAACAAACAAACACTTATAAAACCTATGACCTAGTTACTTGACTCTAATCTGACCTAACAGCAAAAGGAAATGAACAAAAGTTTATTCAAAATGAAATACGTGAAATAACTATGCAACTAAGCAATCATAAACTAAAGTATGTAATCAAAACTGATATCAAGTTCGACAACTAAGAATCCAACACTACTAATTGCATGGTGAAGCAAAAAGACAGTGTTTTTGTTGGCAGCAAAGTCACATTGGTCCCAGCTCATGATTCCACTGAGGGGGAGGTGAGATCCAAGGTGCTTCATAGCATTTTTCTGAAGATCTTCCCTATGATTAACCGATCAAGTAAATCTAAACATGAAAAGCTATTTTAACCATAAAAAGCAATCTAAATAACAAAGCAAGATTTAAATCTAAATAGCAGATTTTATTCTAAGAATGCAACAAAGACACATAAAGATAAACAAAGGAGGTACTGGGCACTTGAGATGGGCCCAACCCCAAGAGCTACAACCTCCTAAGAGAGATTTAGAGCTGGTGCAAAGCTGGATTCATCTTTATTGAGCAAGAAAAGAAGAGTTACATCAAAACTGTCCACAAGGGGAAGCTTGAAAATGTGCTAAAATGCAAAGCTAATCTACTGACTAAAATCGAACTATAAGCTAGCTAACTTCTGCCTACAAAGTGACTAACTATTGGCTAACCCAAATGAGGCCCTAAGCCTTCTTATTTATACAAATTGAGGACCCCAACAGTCCTCCTAAACTTTAGGGACTCGGCTACCCAAAACTTGCAGTTAATATTAGTCCTACTTGACTTGCTTGGCTGCCCTTGGATAATTGATTTGGTGGCCCTTGAACTCCGAGCTGATGGTGGAGAATTCAAGGTAAGGGCCTATAAATGAAGGGGAAACCTTCCTACAAATCCTCTCTCTTGTTCTCCCACGAATTTGGCTGCCAAGTGCTCATTAAACCCCTTGATTTTGTCTCCAAATTGACCAAAAAGACTACACAATGCACCCATTAGACTTGTTGGCATAATGACTAACCCAATTCACTCTATTAGCATAAATATAATAAAAAAACATGCAATAAAATAATGAGAATGGTGGATTAAGTAGAATTAGGAGGTTGAATGAGCCCAAATAATTATCCATTTTTGGGGCTCATCACTCCCTAGTGAACCACCTGGTGACTTCTTCTACTCTTGTTGAATCAAACTGATAGTGGGCAGAGGCCAGATCCATTTCCCCAAGACAATGAGGAATATACAAAAAACTAAACACAATCTGAGATGTCAATTGATCTAGAGAAGTACTCCCAATCGATTCTTCTTTCCAAAAGAGAAAAGAATGTTGATTTAATTGTTTGCAGAGTTCCATAAACTAACAGGGTAACCTTCGTGTATCATCCTCTAATGACTTGTTATATATGAAATTTTTTCACAAAGAAGGTGCTATTAGTATTCAAAGACATGGAGAGGGATGCAAATCGTATCCCCACTATTGAAACCTACAATATACTTTTATCTACACTTGGGCATTCGATGGAAATGGTTGATTGAGCAATTAAGGATGCAAGGCTCTCTCCCACTATCCATACTTATAACATACTCATTGATGGTTTTGTATATGCTTGGATGTGAGATAAAATCAGGAGAGCTTTCCCAAGGTAGAAGTATGCTCTATAAAGTCCAATAAGTCTTCTTATTCTTTATTTTTGAGAGGCTATGAACATTCAGGACAAATGAAGAAAATGGATGCTTTTTGGGTGAACAAATAAGTCAGAAGGAGATACCCATAATTCAAGCCATGGTCTGTGCATATTCCAAAAGTACAAATGTAATTCAGTTTATACCTAAAAAATGTTGTAGACCTTGGTTAGATGTAATTTTAATAAGAGACTATGTACATGCAGACCTCACTCTAAATCCTTATAGTCATTCCAGTACTCAAATGTTGGTACAACTACAATATAGCCGAGACAATTGATAATGAATACAGATTGACATGAATGGAATGGTACTTGAAGAAAAGGAAAAAGCTCAACCATGGAGAAAGATTTGAAGACACTCTAATTTCGTACCCAAAAGGGTAAGATCATGATAAGGTTATATTGATTACTGATGCTTATAACTAAGGATGAAGATCTTTTGAAGCTACCATCGGGTTCTAAAGGAAAAATGAATTATTACATATTCAAGACTTGAAAAACATTTGGTTTTATGAATAGTTTACCTCTGACCTGAATGCCTCATCTCTTCAGTCTCAGAGGGAGCTATCTGTTTTATCCTCCCCGCAAGTATAGCATAGAAAATTCTTGTTTATGGGAGTGAACTGCCATGATCATGACTTTGATAAATTATCGACAAACTCAATGAATACCTTGCATCTCAACAAGGGAAAGTCTAATCATATGAAATGTTACCAACTCTCGAAAGACAAGCTTAGGTCACTCTAAGCAAGAGGGAATAAGAACAACTAAGTATTTAGTATCATGAATATGCAAAAGATAGAATATTGCTAAGTGCTGATAAGATCTCTGCTGCTACAATGGCTAGTTGTAAGTCAGTATGTCATACATACATCTATATGCTTCTGGGCGGAGCAATGAGGTTCTTATTAATGAACCACTCATCAATATTATCATCAAGATCTAGCCTTAGTTTTCAAAGAGCAACCTAGCACAATTCCCTATTGATTGAACATTGAGCTTTGGGAGCTCCCAGAGGCTTGGGGTATTTCTTGAGATATGATCGACCATAGGGTGAGTGGTTCACCTTCCTCTATAGGTGTGTTGTGTACAGGGTGAGTGGTTCACCTTCCCCTGTGACGGTTGACATGTGTGTAGGTTGAGTGGTTCACCTTCCCCTACGATTGATGACACATGTGTGTAGGTTAAGTGGTTCACCTTCCCCTAAGATTGATGAGTGGTTGAAGGGAAAGTACCCCTAGAGTCCTTTGGGCTGAGACTCTACCAGACTGAAAATTGCTTATACAAAGAAACACACACACACAGCCATCTTTTTTACTTTTAAGCAAATTCTAATGTTTAGGGTACATACCTAAGGTCCTACGTCCGAGAAGACCGTTAGGGTGCAAACCCTTCTTGGAGTTCCCTTCTTCTTTCTTTGACCTGCAAGACAAACAAATCAAAGAATACAACAGTACATGTATAGAAGTTTATGTATAAATCATCTTTATGCTATAAAGTTAGTTATAAAAAATCTTTAAGTAACCACTTTCATAAGAATTCAACACAAGAATCTCATAAGCATAAAGAAAGATTATTCGGGAACAAAGACGTGTTTCTTTATATATAAAGGCAAATAAAGTACATATATCGGAAAGATATCACCTGAACACCTTCAGCAGGCTCCAAGCAAGCTTCCTCCCGGATTCGTTCCAGCCTCCAGCCTCCAACAAGAGCTCCTTCCAAGTCTTACTCAATGATGATGTCAAGGATGAATGATCACCAATACACATGGAAACAAGGGTTTCCTATGCAAAATGGGGGAAGTGCAGGATGCACCAAGGACTTCAGACCTGGTCTAAGGGAAAAATCTCAGCATAATAATCTTGCTCTCCTTTCTCTCTCTCCCCTTGGCCTTCCCTTTGATGTCTTTTTATACCCTCTCCAAAGTAGTTTTTTAGTTAGGAGTTGGTTGGGAACAGTTGGGCCACGGGCACTAACAGGTGATCCAGCAGGTAAACCCGCGATCACCGCCCGAAAAAGAGGAAATTATATTTTTTTAAGTGTTTTAATAGATACACGCGGGTTGGGTATGACAGACCCGCGTGTACACGCGTTTAACACAGGGCAAAGTCGCGTATAGGGAATAAAACACTGTTTTTTAAATTTTTGGACCAGGTCTGGAAGGAGGGGTTGCCCTAGGCCATAAGTGCAGCATCACAAACCATAAGAGTGAGATTTGGAGCTATAACAGATGCCCCCTAATGTATGAGGTCAGAAGGGGAACATGATGGCCGAAATGCATTAAGTAAGTACAAGGAAAGGAACTCTGCCGAAAAACCGAGGAGGACTTCACCGGAATTCAGCCTGCCAAGCCACCGAAAGGAGATCAGAAAGAAACAATGTCTGAGGCGGGCATACCCATGCTCAGGAAAAGTAAAGCATGTCCGCATATCAAGTACAAGCGGATCCACTAAGTATACAAGTATAAATGACTGTAAAAATACATAATGGATCATCTGATCATAATGAGTAAGTACATGTCTGAATATCACATATAAAACTGTCAATGATGCTGAAAGATGCAACGGATCACTGAAATCAAAGACTGATCCCATAAGGTACCAACTGAACATGATGGAATAGGATGGTACTACACTGCAAACTCAGGTGCCAGCATATAGAATGTCGCCATGACTGACTGCAACATATAAGGTGGAATGGTATCAACTAGCAGCAACAGGAGCAACTGTCAAGTGAACCAATGAATGCTGATACAACCTGAGGTCTTCACCGACCGCCGTGGTACATTTCTACACCATGGGAATAAATGATCTGAAGTCGACCATGTGAGAAATCGTTTGATTACCGGTCATTGATGTATACCGTTAACAAACGCGAGACTACTCACCGATAATGATAATGAGCGTCAAGGTACCCAGTACAATCTAACAAGTGTGAATAGATGAGCTGAAGTCGAACACCTGTAAGAATCTATCAATCAGGAGACAATGATGGTTTCCCACTGTCGATAGCGAGGAATCTGCCACTAATGACTGCAAACCCCAAGGTACTGCCAAATGGACTCTAGATCTTTGCCCCAGAGCAATGAGTCGGAGTCGATAGGGAAAGATCCGCTAGAAGGAAGGCATTAAGGCATCCTCCATCAATCTAGCGCGAGTGTAACCCGTAGGCCAATAATGTGGAAGGAATCGGACGAAAAAGATGTAGTAACCCAACCGAAGTACGTTTCCGGCGTACACAAGATGTGGCTAGCGCACGGCAGAAACCCTCTGAACCAACCAATAATGAAAGCTGACACAGAGGCGAGGTATCCACCAATAGGGTCAAATGGAAACCAAGGTACTGCACGAATCCCAATGTGTGATAATGTATGCTGATGTCGAACACAAGGGAAACCACTCAGTCAAAGACCCATGATACTGATCGATGCTGAGCACAAGGTGACCTATCAATAATGAAAATAGGGCCAGGGTGCTGTCTCTAGGTCTGCCCTCAGAGCAATGTGTCGTCGTCGATAAGGACAAGACCCGCCAGCAAGAAGTCAATGGGGACCTTCTCAAACCGGCACGAGTGAAGGACCAATATAACTGATGTGATGATAGACATGACACTGACAACCAGGGATGGCCGACTGAAAAATGAGTCAAGAGACACCGCAGAAAGGCCGACTCAGGCTAACTTCCCTTGAACAAAAGCACGACTCAATGTGACTATGTGGCAGCATATAATGAATCTGTATAAGTTCGTCATGCAGGAGGCACGAACGAACCCTCCATATGATTGGAAGAGATAACCAATCGGGGGAGAACTGACTCGATAACAAGGTTATGGCTTACCTAAGTCAAACTAAATCCCACCCATACGGAGGAGACTTTGTTTTGAGTGCTTTGTTCAAGGGCGACATGACTGACTCTAGCTGCCAACAATAAATGGAAGTAATGTCCCTGTTCCCGCTCTTTTTGGAATATTAAATTTTTTTTTGTCTTTTTCTGATAAGCCGGAAAAAGAATAAAAGAATGCTATGGTACAGTGGAAAGAACGAGTGTCGGTGAAACAGATGCTCTAGTTCCAGGGAAAGGAACGTTCCTATGCTCAATGCAAAGAGGTGAAAAACTGGTCATTGACACTCAGAGGTATGTTCCTTCCACGGATCTGGGTATGTCAAGCTGCAGAGGTCAAGGGATGCAAGGTTGATTTTTGCAGACGCCATGGTCAAAAGTGGGCTTAAACACGAGTCCAAGTGAAGCCGGCTATAGGCCAAAAGGTGCAAATGGTCAACATGCAATGCAGAAGTACAACTCAACACACATAGGAGCCTCTAGGGTATAAGGCCAGAACGAAGCGAAGAAGCAAGGAAGAATGAGTCTTCAACGCATAAGTCATGGCGGGACTACAGAGGACTCCCGAGCCTACTCAAAACGAAGCAGCATGGGCAACAAATGTCAGTGAGGTGCTAACTAGGATGCCCATGTAAAAGGATGGCTCTACCATCATGTCATGATTTAAAGAATCGGCGAGTGAAAATGGCTTGCGAACCATAACATGATGGGGTCGACCCTACGGCAGATGTATTGGTCAAATGGAGGCTAGTATGCATAATGCAACGGAAAAATGGTGTCCCTAACCTATATGCCAGTGAGAACACGATACCTGCCATGACGGGTCAGCAGTCATGGAACCGTCTCGAACCGTCGAAAAATGTCCAAAATGTCCTGAAAAACAACTCAATCTCGACATTCCAAGCTCCCAAGTTAAAAGTGACATGAAACCAAACAAAATAAAATTTTGAAAAAATTTTGCATTTTCAAAACTTATAAAAAGAAATTTTGGATTTACCATTTTCACCGTTTGACTTGGAGAGCAAATTGTGGAGCAAAAGGAGCAAACTTTCCCCGTGACTTATTCAACCGTTCAAACTTGCCGAAAACTTCCAGGTAAGCACTAAACTTGTCTTGCAATCAATTGTGATAGTTTTTAGGAAGTTTAATTAATGTTTCACCGTTAGATTTTTGCAAAAAATTGCTCTGCGGCGTACACGCGGGTTGGATGTATATAAATCGCGTATACGACGGCCCTACACGCGACTGTGTATAGGGTAAACCGCGTGTGCGCAGCGAAAATTTTTTATACAAAAAACTAATGGATGAAAATGATTTTTTCTTCCAGGATGACTCTCACATGGCGTGAAAGAGAGCACTCAGCTGTAGATAATGAAGTTATGGAGAATGATGAGGCATTAGATGCCTTACGGGGATGCGGATTGTTAAAATTCTTTAAGTTGCCGAATATGAAAGCAAATGTGCGTCTGCTCGAGAGACTTATTAATTATTGGGATGTCGAGGAAGAAGCTTTTATGATTGATCAAATGCCACTCAGGATAGAAGTGGAAGATATATATTTCATCACGGGCCTTTCCCGAAGGGGAGAGGTAGTCCACTCCCGGGGCAGGACCCGGAATAGTCTCAGCGTAGACGACTATGTACAACTTTACTGCCCAGGTCATCGGAAGGTCGGGAGTCAGATCTCGATCCCACACGTGGCGAGTTTGTCACTGCGGATAATCTTGTTCACCATAGCTCGAGTGAACGGGTCATCTTCGCTACATCAGGCATCACGAGTAAACATGAGCGTAGCAGTGGACTGTCTCACCACGGTGTTTGACTGGTGTACTCCTCTACTTGCCAACATGAAGGAGCAGCTTGCTTCTATCAGGAAGGGACAGACCAAGAACTTTGGGTATGGAACCATTTTATGCACATTTTTCTTCGAGAAGGTTCCTGCACTCCGCCCCAGGGTAGCTGTTCCCATCAGTAGTCCACGTGATCCACGTATGGGCCGGTGGGCTGACTTGATGAAACGTCTGGGGGGTGGGGAAGTGCCCAGGAATGCATTCGACGACGACTTCTTTGCTTGGTGGGAGCAACAGATCATCGCCATAGACGACTACCCCTATGCTGGACTGGATTTCCGAGGAGATCCTGACCTAGTGTTACCACCAGACGCAGCATGGGGCGAGATCGGTAAGATTTTTTGATTTTTATGATTTTTAGGATTTTTCAAGCATAATGATGAACTTTGAAAAATATATATTTTTGATGAGATTCAAATGACTGATATGATGATCATGTTCCAGACATTGGGCCTGTGCGACCAGATGGATTCCCACGGCACGGACGGCGTGGCCGAGGAGCCGAAGAGGCGGCTGCGGATGCGGAAAGGACCCTCGCCAACGTCCAGCGACACTTGGCGAGATTGAGCTATCAAGTACCGATGGCCGAGATAGAGGACCTTCCTCCAGATATGCAGCGTCATGTGGTTGGGATGCCACGTGACTGGGTTCGCGTTTTTCGGCGCGTGGCCAATGCTATAGTTAGTTATTTAGCTGCCCATCCAGAGCCGAGGCATTAGATATGCCTGACATGATTATGGGCATTTGAGTCCCAATTTTGTATATTTTTGGACACACATATGTACACTCGAGACGCTTTGCGATATATATATATATACAGTTTGACTTTTTGATGCATGATTTTATGATGATGAATGATTGATATGCCAGTCTAATGCTTGATTAGCGATAGAATCAGCTAACCAATTTTGAGATCTTGGAATATGCAAATAATTAAAGTAAGTAAATGATCTTTGCAACAACCTCACCCTTAAATATTGGCGATATAATGATGGATCTCTAACCCGATAAATGTTATTTAACTGAGACACTATCAATTGAGAATCAAGATACACTACCAACGAGTCGATCCCGTAAGAGATTGCCTCGGATAATAAATTGATAACAGCTGTATACTCGGCCATATTGTTTGAAGCAGGACCGATACACACGCCTCTTGATGTCATCAACTGACCAGTTGGGTAATAAAGTACCCAAGCTGCGGAAGCAAGATTCCGAGTGTGCCGACTAGCACCATCGGCGAATCCAAAATAAACCAAATCATCCATCAACACCTGCCAAAGCAGACCAAAAGTGCTGATATCAGAAAAACGCTCGATAAGATATGTACAAATATACATAAAATACAAAGAAGCCATTGCCTGGTAAAACTAAGCAAAATACTTCTTTAAATAGAGCCCATTTCGGGGCTCCGCCAGCTTGTTTCCTTCGAAATCAATTAACTCATACGATCCTTTTTCTAAGACTCGTTTGATAATGAAAGGACCGTACCACATAGGCTTGAATTTGCCTGCCCCCAAGGCGTCCTTATCTTGGTCATAGACCAAGACAAGGTCACCTTCAGAAAAAACACGAGGTCTGACAGACTTATCATACTGAGTTTTGACCCTTTTCTTATGGGCCTCATTCGTCGTGGCGGCATCTCGACGCTGCTCATCGAGATGTTCCAGATGAACTAGGCGCTCCTCGAGACTCGAAGTCTCAGGAAGAAGCTCGACAGCCAATTTCAGAGATGGAATTTCACATTCGACCGGAAAGATAGATTCCACCCCGTAAACTAACTGAAAAGGAGTAAAACCAGTAGCTGTTTTAACGGAGGTTCGGTATGCCCAAAGAGCCGAATACAACATAATGTGCCAATTGGACCGATTTTTATCGATTGTCCGTTGGAGTATTGTCTTAAGAGTTTTATTGACCGCCTCGACCTGTCCATTGGCCTGAGGATAGTAAGGAGACGAATGCTCTTGACGGAAACCTAATTTAAAAGCCAATTCGGACATTAGCTGATTTTGGAAATGACTGCCATGGTCAGTGACAATCTCTCTTGGGATACCGAATCTTGAGATAACTTGATTGAAAAGAAACAAAGCTGCCGTGTCACTGTCGTTCTTATAAGTAGGCATGGCTTCAGCCCACTTCGTGAAGTAGTCTACAGCCACGATAATGTACTTGTGATTTGCCGCTGAAGGCGGATTACAAGTCGTAAAATCAATACCCCACTTAGTAAAGGGACCGACGGTGACAACGGGAAAAAGGGGAGCTGGATGCGCGCGCATCTTGCGAGTAAAAATTTGACACGGGTGACAGCGTTTTACCGCTTCCACACAGTCCTTAAAGAGTGAAGGCCAAAAGTAGCCGGCACGTAAGATGCGCTGGGCTGTAGCAAGCCCGGATAGATGACCACCACAAGCTCCACTGTGGCAATCATTAAGAACAGACTCTGCTTCCTCTAAGGTTAAACAACGTCGAAGAATTGAATCAACCCCTCGACGGTATAAAGTGTCACCAATGATAACATAGTTTTTAGCCAGGTGACGTAACTTGCGACGTTCATCCTTGGAGGAAGTAGAGGGAAACTTCGAAGTCTGGAGATAAACAATGATATCTCCATACCAAGGGTCTTGTGAAGAGATGAGGAATATATGTTCGTCGGGTAAACTTTCCTCATAAACAACATCCTCTCCACAAGGAAGCTCAGAAATTAGCTCCGCGAAGACCATAGATTTCTTAGACTTGGCGGACAAGAACTCGAGGTCGAATTCTTGTAAAATGACTATCCATCTATTATATTTGCCCCCAATCACTCGCCTACTGAGGACAAATTGGAATGGATTGACCGCCGCTAAGACAAAAGTTTTGCGTAGCAAAATGTAATGACGGAGCCTCTGGACAGCATGGACTGCTGCCAAGGCCAACTTCTCAACAGGAGAATAGCGGAGTTCAGGGCCTATCAAGCCTCGGCTCAAATAATAAATCACGTGCTCGACAAGAGCATCGTCTTCCTAAACTAGAACCATACCAATGGTAGATTCTGCTGCAGCGAGATATAAAAGGAAGTCTCTACCGTAATCCGGTGGACTCAAAAGCGGGGCAGAGACTAATGCCTTTTTCAAAGCATCAAACGACCGCTGCGCAAAGTCGTCCCACAGGAATGGAACTCCTTTCCGTAGCAAACGCATGAACCCTTTAGTGATCTCGGCATAGTTTGCTATAAACCTTCTTAAGAAATTGGCCTTCCCTTGAAGACTTTGAAGTTGACGAATTGAAGACGGGGGAGGCAACTGAACTATTGCCTCAACCTTGAAGGGATCAACCCGAATCCCTTCATTGGAAACTATAAACCCTAACAACCGACCTGATGTAACCGCGAAAACGCACTTATTAGGATTCAACCGGATTTTGTAAAAACGACATCGCTCAAAGACTAATCGAAGATGACTAGGATGATCAGTTCTCTTTCGAGAACGAGCAGCGAGATCATCTAAGTATGCCTCGATGATATGTTTGATGTCGTGGAAAGCGTAAGACATGGCCCGCTGAAAGGTGGCTCCAGCATTTTTAAGACCGAAGGGCATCTTTCGATATGCAAAGGTACCCCAGGGACATATGAAGGCAGTCTTATGCTGATCTTCAGGACGAATAGAGATTTGATTATAACCTGAGAAACCATCCATAAAGGAGAAAATCGCATTACCCGCACACTCGTCAATAATTTGATCAATAAATGGTGTGGGGTAATTGTCTTTTGGACAAGCCTTGTTTAAGTCCCTGAAATCGATGCATACACGAATGGTTCCTTGCTTTTTGTCCACAGGGACTGGATTCGAAACCCAATCCGTAAGAGGAACAGGGTATATAAAACTCGCCCTTAGCAGCTTCTCCACCTCAGCTTTGATAGCCGCTGCTTTCCTAGGGTTAACCGGAAAGTACCCCTAGAGTCCTTTGGGCTGAGACTCTACCAGACTGAAAATTGCTTATACAAAGAAACACACACACACAGCCATCTTTTTTACTTTTAAGCAAATTCTAATGTTTAGGGTACATACCTAAGGTCCTACGTCCGAGAAGACCGTTAGGGTGCAAACCCCTCTTGGAGTTCCCTTCTTCTTTCTTTGACCTGCAAGACAAACAAATCAAAGAATACAACAGTACATGTATAGAAGTTTATGTATAAATCATCTTTATGCTATAAAGTTAGTTATAAAAAATCTTTAAGTAACCACTTTCATAAGAATTCAACACAAGAATCTCATAAGCATAAAGAAAGATTATTCGGGAACAAAGACGTGTTTCTTTATATATAAAGGCAAATAAAGTACATATATCGGAAAGATATCACCTGAACACCTTCAGCAGGCTCCAAGCAAGCTTCCTCCCGGATTCGTTCCAGCCTCCAGCCTCCAACAAGAGCTCCTTCCAAGTCTTACTCAATGATGATGTCAAGGATGAATGATCACCAATACACATGGAAACAAGGGTTTCCTATGCAAAATGGGGGAAGTGCAGGATGCACCAAGGACTTCAGACCTGGTCTAAGGGAAAAATCTCAGCATAATAATCTTGCTCTCCTTTCTCTCTCTCCCCTTGGCCTTCCCTTTGATGTCTTTTTATACCCTCTCCAAAGTAGTTTTTTAGTTAGGAGTTGGTTGGGAACAGTTGGGCCACGGGCACTAACAGGTGATCCAGCAGGTAAACCCGCGATCACCGCCTGAAAAAGAGGAAATTATATTTTTTTAAGTGTTTTAATAGATACACGCGGGTTGGGTATGACAGACCCGCGTGTACACGCGTTTAACACAGGGCAAAGTCGCGTATAGGGAATAAAACACTGTTTTTTAAATTTTTGGACCAGGTCTGGAAGGAGGGGTTGCCCTAGGCCATAAGTGCAGCATCACAAACCATAAGAGTGAGATTTGGAGCTATAGGATGAGTGGTTCACCTTCTCCTATTACATATAATCATGATGAGTTTCTCACCTTCTCCCACAGACACCCTAGTCAAAGATACAAATAGACATCTAATGGTTGTCATGTGTGGACATGTCAGTAGGATGTGCGTCATCCTTTCCCTACATGTAGGCTGCTCATTATGTATGATCGATGGTTGACATGTTGTTAGGATGTGGTTCATCCGTTCCCCACGTGTAGGATCCTTCATACAATTGTTGGTTGGAATTCATGTACGATGTGGTTCATCCTTTTCATACTCTCGGTGGTTTGCATGCATGTAGGACATGGTTCATACTTTCCCTACTCTCGGTGGTTTACATGTGCGTAGGATGTGGTTCATCCTTTCCTTATGATGATTGTGAGATGTGACTGCAAGATGTGGTTTATGCTCTGTGTGGTTGTGAGTAGGATTTGATATATTCTTTCACTACTATTGTATCATCCTACCCATGTAGTTCGGGACACATGGGAAGTATCTCTCATTTGACCATTGAGTTGGGAAAATTGGTTAGGGAACATAGCACTACCATTAGACACATAGTGTACTGTCGTAATCCCCATGTCTAGGATGTATGATGTTCAACCAGCATGATCACTTGGAATCAAGTCTGATTGGGATTCAACCCCTCCTTATGTGGGCTGCCTTTTGTCAGTGGAGAGTGGTAAGGTCTTGTGACTCACTCTCGATCAATTCTTCTTCATTATCTATATTAGTGTTCAACATAGTTGAGATGGGATGCAGAGATGGTTCATGATGACAGGATGGCATGGAATGGTAGGTGGAATTCCCCCTAGTTGAGAGGGAGTGTTCAAATTGGAAACTAGGGCCAAATTCCACTATTAGATAACTCTTCTATTGGAGATGATTATTGCATTGAATTCCTCTTTCGAGGGGACCAAAATTGACCTAAAGATTACCAAATTTGGATAAGAAAAAAAATTTATTTATTCAAAAGAAATTTTATAAGGCATGACCTTATCAAGGTGGGAAAAATTGAAAAATTGAAATTTGAATTTGCTTCCACAAGTGTCAAGGCCGGCTTCACCTCCATAAGGACAAAACGTCATGTCTAATTGTATATATGGGCATCCTCCAACCTCATTATTCACATCTTCAACTTGTATCCTTCTCTCTGAAATGGTTGCAGAAGGACGGGACACTAGTGAAGGAGGAAGGGATAGCTTTTAAGGCAAGAGGCCAAGGCTATTTGGGGCTAGTCTGGGATAGTTTGAGCTCTATTCAAGCAGCTTTTTTTTCTTCTTCTTCAGGCCGAGACCCTATAGAAAGGCAGTCGCAGGCTTAGGGACTATTTGGAGGAAGGTTGTGGGTTGTTTTGTGAAGGGATTCCATTGTGAAGGCGAGACGCAACACTAGGAGACTATTACAGGTAGGCCACAAGCCTAAATTAGCTTTGTCAATGGTAAAAAGGGTAAGGGTCTACTCAGGGAAGACTGTAGCATTTTTGTTAATCAACAAATGGATCCTATGGCTAGCTTAAGGGTTAAATAATGCCCAGATCAACCTCCGACTATGGAAAAAATTTCTAGAAGAGTAGCTAGCCGATGTCCTAAAAGGAGGTTTGAAGATAAGTAGAGTAGTTGTAGTAGTCAGAAAATAAACCCTAACCAAGATATTATCTACTATTGAAGAAATCCGAGCTCAATAGAAGCTACTTTCCCCATGCCATGACCATCGTTGATCATTGGAAAAGGCTCACACTTGTTTGTTGGTGAAAAAATGCCAGAATTGCATTAATATTTGGATCATATTGTTATCTAAGGGCATTAATATTGTACTCTCTCTGAACATTTGATATTGATGATAAGAAGAATTGATCAAGGGTTTTCCCCATCTTGGGGTTTTCCCTGGCTTGTGCCAGTTTTTTGTTCTCTTGTCTTGGCTTGTCTTCTATGTATCTGGTTTATGTTCTTTCTTCAATTATTGTTTCAAATGAAAATGTAAATTGGGCTCATATGGATCGTTGAAGTAATTTACCTAACCAAAGAACATGCTAACCTAAAATTAACAAGTTGTATGTGAATTTTGGCACAGGCACATGGGACACTTGTATCCTGGGGCATTGAAGATTCTTCAAAAAATTGCCATAAGATTACCAAAAAGAGGCCTTGAAAAGAGTGGAGTGTGCAAGGGATGCACACTTGGAAAGTATGCCAAATCTTCCTTCCATGATGAGGACAGTAGGGCCAAACGTATTTTGGAGTTGGTGCATTCAAATGTGTGTGGGCCCTTCCCTTCTCCATCACTAATGAGACACAGGAACTATGTTAATTTCATTGATGATTTTTCTCATAAAACTTGTATATATTTTATGAAAAAGAAATATGAGGTCTTAGACCAGTTCATGGAGTTGAAGGCCTTGGTGGAGAAGAAAACTAGGAAGAAAATAAAGGCAATGAGAAGTCACAATGGTGGAGAATATATCTCCAATTCCTTTAAGGGTTTTTGTGCCAAGGAAGGTATTAGGAGAGAGTTGATAACACCTCATAACCCTTCACAGAATGGGTTGGTTGAGAGGAAGAACAAGAGTATTGTTGGAACAATTACAACTATGTTGCATGATCGAGATTTTCCTAAATTCTTGTGGGAAAAAGCATGAAACACTGCAGTATTTCTACAGAACAGAAGCCCACACAAGGTGCTTGGATGAGCTACACCAGAGGAGGTCTTCACAGGTAAGAAGCTTGATGTGTCACAGTTCTGAATCTTTGGCACAAATGTCTATTGTCATGTGTCCAAAGATAACAGGAAGAAGTTGGATGACACATCAAAGAAATGTATCTTTGTGGGGTATAGTGAGATATCTAAGGCATACAGGGTGTATCTTCCATGATCCAAGACAACAATTGTTAAAAGAGATGTGAGATCCTAGGAGGATCAAGATTTGAGAGTTTCTTTAAAGCATGATCAGATTGTAGTACCTGAGGAGGAGCTACTCACTCTCAAATAGGAGGCATGACCAAAACCTAAAAGTCAACCATGGGCACAATTAAGTGGAAAGAGGGTAGCACAACAGGATGAGTACAAACCAAGCTGAGAGGAAACAAATTAGCCAAATCTAACCACCACAAGGAGGAAGAAGGCCAAGTGGGTCGAGAGGCTGATCCAGGAGGCTCAAGGGCAAGTCGAGGCTCCTAGCACCATATTTAGGTAGAGTAAATAGCCATAGAGGTACAAAGTTTATATGACACTGATGACAGAGTTGGTGGACACTAAGCCTTCTTCTTATGTGGAGGCGACTTCTCAATAGGTTTGGAAAGATGCCATCGTGGAGGAGTATTCCTCTATCATGAAGAATGATGTTTGGGAGGTTGTTCCAAGACCTGAGGGGAAAACCTAGTTGGATCTATATGGGTGTACAAGTTGAAACATGGAGTAGATGGGAGTGTCGATAAGTTTGAGGCCAAGTTTGTGGCCAAAGGCTTCTCACAGATTAAGGGCATAGACTGTGAGGAGACCTTTTCTCTAGTAGCATAGTATTCATCCATCATGATTATTCTAGCACTTGTAGCATAGATGAGGTGGAATATCCACTAGACGGACATGAAGACATCATTCCTCAATGGAGTTGTTGAGGAGGAGATCTATATAGCGCAGCCAGAGGGGTTTGATCAGTTCAATAGAGACACATTTGTGCAGGCTGGAGAGAGCTATTTATGGGATCAAGTAATCTTTGAGAGCATGGTACACTTAGATTGACAGTGACCTTTGAGGATTGGGCTTCACCAAGAAAGAGGTAGATGCCAACCTGTACTACATCATGATTGGAGGGCTTCCACTCATTCAAGTTTTCTTTGTCGACAATATTATATTGAAAAGAGATGAGAGATTGATCTAAGATTGCAAGTAGGACCTTGCAAAGGAGTTTGAGATGAAGGATATGGGGCTTGTGCATTATCTCCTTAGCTTGGAGGTCTGGCAGGGTGATGGTGAGATCTTTGTGGGATAGGGCAAGTACACAATAGATTTTCTCTAGAAATTTCATATGCAAGATTGAAAGCCCATGGCCACACCTCTAGTCACAAACTCGAGGAAGGTGGGTGCTACTGCAACATAGCGTGTGGATATTAGAGTATACAGGTAACTCAATGGACCATTGATGTACTTGGTCAACACACATGACTTGATATTTATTTTGCAGTTAACCAGTTAAGTCAGTTCATAGTTGAACTGACCAGAGTGCATAGGGTTGCTACAAAGCATGTCTTGAGATATCTCAAGAGGCACAACAGAATGTGGATTGTGGTACAAATAAGTTGATTGAGTAAGGTTTGAGGGCTTCATTGATGTAGATTGGGCAGGGAGCTCCACAGACAGGAAGAGTACTTCAGGTGGCATCTTTAGCATTGGGTTAGCTACATTTTCTTGGTACAACAAGAAGCAGAGATCAGTTGCACTCAATTCAGCAGAGGTTGAGTACATGGTTGCTCGTTAGGTAGCTTGCAAGGCTATTTGGATGAGGAAATTACTTGTGGGACTTTTCAGACATAGGATGGAGCCTACCATGATACATTGTGATAATCAAAGTTACATTAAACTCTCTAAGAATCCAATCTTTCATGATCGCTCAAAGCATATCAAGATCTCATATCATCATCTTAGAGATTGTGTACAGAAGGGGATAGTCAAGCTATAGTACATTCCAATAGGGGAGCAAACGAAAAAAATCTTGACCAAGACATTGGAAAGGAGTAGTTTTGTTCATCACAAAGAAAAGTTGGGAGTTGTACAAAATCCCTTCCTCGCTAAGAGGGAGTGTTGAAAAGTAGCAAATGAATGATTCCTTGACATGTGCCTTGATTCAAGGAATCAATTTGGATATCTTCTTCAAAATCTTTGAGTTCCAATGATGAGTACAAGTTCAAGAAGTAGTTTGACTAGTGCGAGTTTGTGGAAGATGAGTTATCTATCCTCCAGTGTGAGTTAAATTAGGAACTGAGTGAATAAGTGGAGTTAGCCTCCAAAATTTTAGGAGGATCTAGTTACCTAAAAGTGTTGACTTTTGTTAACTTGAAAAGCTCAAGTTCAACTCCTAATTTAGAAAATTCACTAACAATAGCCTAATCGAAAAGATTATAAGGATATTAAAGGCACACAATTAATCAATCAATTCTTGAGAACAAGTTTTTGAGCTAGAGAGCTTATGGAGGAATGAGCCAAGTATTCCTTGTGCAAATTATTGAGGAAGGAAATTTTCTCTTTGGAGTGCACATAGAAGTAGGGGAAATCCCTATTTAATAGGAGCTTAGCCAATGATACGAAATAGCAGATTATTTCCTAAATTTTTGTGTTGGAAAATCAAAGCCTCTAGTGCCTATAGGAGAAGTAAGCAGGCAAGCTATCAGGAAGAAGTTTGAGGCCTAGGACAGGCAGGAAAATTCATATATTTTCATATTAGAACCAACTTGTATGTGGATAAGATCTGTTTCTCAATTTTCTTTAATAAAATTATGAAGAAAGCAAGGGTTTCCCTAGAAAAATTGTGTGTTTTATTATGTAAATTTTATGAAATTATTTTTTTTCTACTCCATTGCTATTTGGTAGAGAAATTGTGTTTGTGTGAAAGACAAATTTTTTCAAATTGTTCATAAAAGCAGTCGAGAATTTCATGGAAAATCTACAGTGAATGCCACATTAAACAAAAAAATAAATATGATAAATTACTAAGAAAATGAATCCAGTGTGATCTATTGGTTAAAGAGGGTATATATTTATCCCTAAAACTTAAAGAGGGTATATCTTTATCCTTGAAACTTAAGGAGGGTATATCTTTATCCCTAAAACAAAGTCATTCATTTGGGTAGTTATAAATGTACCGATACTTTACAAGAAATATCTTTGTCTGAAATAACCTAGAGTGGGAATGTTGTCAGGATGTCATGCCAAAAGACTCAAGGGTGCCTATTTGATGAAAGGGTAGAAAGTTCAAAATCCTATCAATTATGTTCTAGATTTCTTTGCAGAATACGTTTGTAGAAATGTGACCCCATGAGTTAGTAGATGTCCATGCATGTCATCAGCATTGATTGATATGATAATAGGTAGGGATTCCTTAAAAAGGTTTGGTAGATTAATAATAAATTTTTGAAAAGTTGACTTTGGTGAAACTTCACAGGTCTATTGGTGCCATCCCAAAATTTGTCAATGGAATGTATAAGGACTGACATAGTTTTTTTTTTTTTTTTCAAAACTGAGATAATGTAATTTTCACATTTCTATATTGATGCCATGGTTACTATAGTTATATTTTGGTTATCCTAGTAATATTCAAATGCATTTGGTTTCAAAATACAATATTAAAAACTTACTACTATAAAGAAGCTTGAACAAACAAGTAACACAAAAAAATAAGTACAGAAAATAAAAAAACCACAAATAGCATCAGATGTGAGAAATAAACCTCTACTGCATCTAGCAAGTGCCCTTCATCTTTGTACAAAACTCCACAGTGCGTGAGAGCACAAGCATTCTGTGGATCAAGCGCAAGAGCTTCTACAAAGCATTCAAATGTCTTCGGAATGAGACCTTGTATTTGGAGACAAATTCCATTTCCAATGTGAGCTTCGATAGTGATAGGCTCCATTTCCAGAAAAAAAAAAAAAATCATAGAGACCAAGTGCATCCACAAACTTATTCCTCAATTATAGTATATTAACATATGACAATGCATCCTTCCCTTGAAACCTTCTTAGCTACGAGGACGAAGGGGAGGAGATAAGAAGAAGAGAAGAATTAGAAGTAGGGCTGGTACTAGAAGTGCTACTCATTGATCCATCAATGTTTAAAGGTAATGGCTTATGTGAGTGCTCATTGTTGCCTACAACATCCCCACTCTCTTCCAACATTCAAATACTATCTGAGACTAAGTGAATTGAGGTTATGTCCTTGCCATAGCTGGACCCATTCCACTCTTCAGAGCTTTCAACGCCCCCGGTATACTACTCCACTTCACAACCTTGCGTTACCAAAATGAAAACACATGAGCATGGTTACAAACTTATTTCTAAAATTCAATCATATAGTAACCCCACTGAACACCATTACCAACAATTCCAACAATGAATTAAATCCTCTGGGAACCTGGTGAAAAAATTATTAGAACACACCCCATTCAAAATAAAGTCTAACCGAAATCTAACAAATGCATCCAGCATTTGGGATTCAACCATTGGGATAATTAACTTATCATATGGCAGCACAGAGTCCGATTGACTACTTGTCCAACCATTGAACAACAACAGAACAGACTTTGAAACCATGAAATGTTAAAGTCCCACCAAATTAAAAAATACATAGAGGGAAATATAAAATCAAAAAGAAAAGTCTAAATCAAAAAATATTGAAGAGGGAAACGAAGCTGGATTTGTTAACTATTTCCCACCAAATTAATAAATTAATAAATGGCCAGAGGGAAATATAAAAGCAAAAAGCAAAGTGATAAAAAAAATTCAAGAGGAAACTCTTAATTGGGTGACAAATGGGTAATAAAGAGAATGTTATAGGTTATAATAAGAAATATTTCAAACATTAGATGACTTCTAAATATAACTTCTAAATATAAGTCTTTCTTTTTTTTTAAGTCATTTTTCTAATACTTTTCTTTGAAAAGGGTGTCATTTTCTAGTCCTTTGTTTCAATGAGGGTTGTATAGGTAGTTAGAAGGAAGAGGACACTCACATCAGATTTTTTTTAATAGTTTTTCTATTTTTTGTTCATTTTTTTTTCTATATTTTTATGTTTTTTATTGACTTAAAAAAAATTTAAAAATTCATATATTGTAGTCAAAAAAATCTCCCTAAACTAAAATGATTAAAAAACAAAAGACTAATAGATGTTGATATAGAGGCATGGAAATAAATTCTTAGATGATTACAAGAGGAAAAGATTACAAGTGAGAGTGGACCTTAAGATACTAGTATGCATGGTGGAAGATTTATATCCCTTGCATCTTGTAAATTGTTAATTCCATATAACTAGATGAAATTATTTGATTAGTTTAC
Source organism: Pinus tabuliformis (assembly GCA_031772625.1). Lineage (NCBI taxonomy): Eukaryota > Viridiplantae > Streptophyta > Pinopsida > Pinales > Pinaceae > Pinus > Pinus tabuliformis. Next base: position 572,875,352 of record CM062815.1, read on the forward strand.
ATTAATTTTATTATGTTCTTTCAAATTGCAAAAATGGACCACTTCCCTATGTTCAAGTCTTTATTCTGCATTAATAGACATCTCTTCTCATTTTATGTATACTTATATATTCAATTGTTAAAATTTAAATTAGGGTGAAAATGCAGTGGTGGTGATAGTCATTAAGAAGAATTGTGTGTGCGAGTGTGTGTGTTTGTGTGTGTGTGTGTGTGTACACACACACACACACACACACACACACATATATATATACATACATACATATATATATATCTATATATATATATATATATATATATATATATATATATATATCACTTTTTCTATTTACGACAAGGATATTGACCATGTTAATATGTTTTGAGGTTAATCATTTTATTAAAATGATGGACAACTTCTATGTTGGTTTAGTAGTGTTTTTTTTTTTTAAGATTCGAACATATGACCTTTTAAGGTCAATATGAGTCTATAGAATGTTGAAGCTCAACTACAAAGTTAGCATATCAAAAAAATAAGTGTTTAAGGAAGTATAATCTTTCATCCAATCTATAACACCCTTTGAATCCCCTATCACTTGTAAGTTTAGATTGTTGAAGTGACACAATTAAAATGACTAACATAAACGACTAAACCATATTATTATGGTTCTTGTTAAGTAATCATATTTTTGTTCATTGACTAAATTAGTCATTCATGTTAGTCATTTTTAGTTGTATTACTTATTATCTAGTCATATATTTTTAACCCTTGACGAAATTAGTCATTCATGTAGTAATTTTTAGTTGGTCACTTAATTTTTTATCATTTTAGTAGTATTTCACTTGGAAAAGTTGTAGTGATTAACCTTTTTAGTCACATGGTCACTAATTTCTCATTTTTCTACAAGTGAACCCTATGGTCTATGTTGAATTTATAGGTGAAGAGGAGGAGGTTTGAGATCCTCTTCTCAAGGGATGAGATACTCAAAAGGAGGGATTAGGTTTTCACAAAAAGAGGGAGTTTGCTCCATGAATAGAGGGATGAGGCCCAAGTATGTAGAGGCTAGAAGCTTTTAGTTGGGAAATAGTCCTTCAACAAGGCCTCTGGAAATCACTTTTTATTTTTACCTACGTTAAGTGATTTGTGTAGTTCATTGTTGAAGATAAAGCACAAATTTGTGCTTCCCACAATGGCAAAATATGCAGTTGCATAGAAATTTCTTAAAAGTGGGGTTTTGGACTATGTAATCTAGAATTTTTGTTATATTTGGGATTTTTTTGCTTCTAACATTGAGGGAAATGCTTGGAACACTTCAATGGATAACAAAATATCTGGATTGGTGGTCATTTTCCTAATGGTGAGAAAATGGTGTGTAACAAATTTCCCCCTAAAGTGCAAAGTCAACAAATATATTTAATGACTGAAGTGATTTATCATAACAAATTTTGGATTAGAGACCATGGATGGAGACATGAAACAATCAATCAAGGGTTATAATACAATATATTCATATAATCATCATTGAGGTAGGCATTCCCATGCTTAGAGAAAAGGTAGCTCAAGGAATCCGTATGGAAATACACAAAGATCCCCATCAATAATAGACATAATATGGACAGAGTCATCAAGTATGGATTCATCTTTACAATCATGAATATTTTAAGCTCCATGCAGCTAGGATGGATGAAACTATATCCAAGGTCTTTGTCTTCAACTCTATTGATCCATAGTATGAATCTAAGCATGCGAGTGAATGCTTCAAAGTCAAACATGGTAGAAACCACCTGATTACTAGTCAATGACATAAACCATTAACAGGTGCGACAGAAACCACCAATAATGAAAATGGTTCTCAAGGTACTCTAGTACAATCTATGAAGTGTGAAAATAGGTCTTGAAGTCAAAAACTCATATAATTATTTGAGTGAAGGTCAATGATGAGAACATGTTGTTGAAGGAAAGAAACCTGCCGTTAAGGCATGTAGGCTCCAAGGTACTAAATGAGGTTTCTAGATCGACTTCCTAGATAATGGGCTGAAGTCGATAGGAAGTGACCTGTCATAGGAGGGACTATGACATAAAACTGATGTCAAGTTTTGAGGAAAAAATTCAAGTGATTTTTGACTGACTCAGGAATGACAAGCACAATTGAGGGTTATGAATTGTAAGGTAATTTTGACTGAGGTTGGACTTCTCTTGAACATATCAGCGACACAAAAATTTGACTTGTAAACATTTGGCTCAAAAATAAGACCCAAAACTATTTGAAGACTTTCAATGACGTATGATCAAATGAGAGACAAATGGATTTCCCAACCCAAGAACAAAGGTGATGGACTGTCATTTTCAAGAGTAACATAATACCTTTTGTAATACAAAAAAAATGTTTTTTCCTAATTCTCCCCCCCCCCCCCCCCAACCATTACTGATAAGTACATCTTTATTTTGGTGCAACCTTGAGGAGGATAACATATTATTGTTGTGTAAGCTCATCCTTTAGGTGGGTCCTCCAGAGTATTTTTAATGAACACTAGGAAGAAGTGGTTCGGTCTCGTCAAGATGGACAAGTCCTGCATTTTTTATATTTTACGAGTCCAATGGAGAAGTAACTTGATGTTGTTTTCATATAAAAAGTGTTTGGAATAGGCAAAAAGAAAACTCATTCAGTTCTTTCAATGTAAAATTTTAATGAGCCCAGAGAAAGCTAAGCTTGTTGTTTTTCAGTTTTAAGGAGTAAGGAGAAAAACAAAAGTAAACTCCAAAATGTCCCTTTTCGTAAATTTAGTCTCTCAAGCCTGGAAAAAGGGTAAAATAATGAAGGACAGAACTCTTTTGACCATGATTAATCAAAGTATACTTTTTTCATAAATAGTCCACATGATCCATAAAAAGGGGTCAAATTATATCGAGCAGAAGTTTTTTCCTTTTCTTTAATGAATTCAAAACAAATAAACATACTCGACAATATTTTCACATTTCGAGAGTCAGAAAAGAGATTAAATGTAATTCCAATATTTCACTTTTTCGTAATTTTTAAGAGCTCGAAAAAGTGATAAAACTTTACTCATCACCAAAATGATCTATTTTCGTAATTAAACATGTGAACCGCACATTCAAACTTGAAAATCATCATAACTGCTTGAAAAATAGTAATAACAGTAAAACATTAAATTTTTTGAAGCTAAAGGCAAACAAATATTCTTTGAATAGGCCTAATTTTCTTATAAAAGTAAAAAAGTAAAAATATTTCACCATTTGTGCTTTTACCATTGAGATCTTGTTAGAAGTGCATTTTCACCCAAAACTTCAGAAGCAGATTGTGATCAAACCAGTGGACCATTTCACGAACCATTTTCTATAGATAAGAGATCATCCCATTCTCTTCATTTTAATAGATTTTATTTTGTATTTCACTGGAAATTTAGTGTTTTTTAGGGGTCTTTATTAATTAAAATTTCTCCCTTAGTGTGCGCAGTTCCTCCTCATTGAGACTACACAACCAACTCTTTTTGCATTTCTAGAAAATGTGATTCATGTGATTTTCCTGAAGGGAACTGCAAAAATATGATTTTTCCCTAATAGGGGTTGCACAAGCCACTGAGGGTTTTGAAAAAAATAATAAAAATGCCCAAAATTTTTGCAAAACCTTTCGCATTATTTTTATAATCAATCTTCATTGTTGTTTTCAGGCTTTTGAAGTGAGAAAATGGAATGGAGAGAGAGAGAGAGAACTTGAATCTCAAGATGTAGAGTCTTTGAACAACCCAACAACATTGCATGCTTTGAGAATTTGTGGTTTGTACAAATTTTGTATGATTATGAGAATGAAAGCTCAGATGGATTTGTGACATGGTTGGTGAGATCTTGGAATGTCCAAGAACAATGATTTCAAATTGGACACCAAAGACTCACCATAGATGTAGATGACATTTATTTCTTGACTGAGCTTCCATGCCATGGGACTGATATTTCATTGGTTTCAAATAGACTAGGTGGTGGAACAACAAAATATTATTTAGTTGCACATTATTTCCCCGGGTCCTAACAAAAAAACAAAAGGATTGATATTAACACCATTGAGAGACTTCCATTGAGGACCATCGAATTTACTAGTGCGCTACTGTCTAAAAGTGTTACACTCCATTTGGTTACTAAAGCCCAAAGGTAGATCTCATTGGAGTGTTTATAACCGACTTTTTTAAACTGGTGTGAAGGAGTTGTTGCCAACATCAAAGGGAAACTCACTAGAGAAAAAATAAGAAAACTAAATAAATTTTGATATGACGCTATATTTATTACATTTTCTCTAGACATGGTTCCTCTTCTTTTTCCATAGGTATCTATGGATATGGGAGGACTTTGATATCCTCACATATTATAATGTGTTTGATTGATGGCTCTCCACAGAGGTGGTGATGGTCCAATTGTGAGATATACTCCTTCTTTTTTCATATGGATGGAACACCAGATTATCATGATTGAGTATTTCCCTTGTGTGAGCATGGAATATACTGGTGATCCAGATATCCTACTCCCTCTAGGAATGTAGTGGATTCACGTAGTTAAAAAATTGCATTCTTTTTGTTTTATGTTTTTAACAAAAAAATATTGTTTTTGACAACCAAAACTAATCATCTAAAACAATTATACAGATCTGGGCCCAGTCAGACTAGAAATGATGTGTCGATTTGATAGACATGGAGAGAAACCAACAACTCCCATGGCACAAAAAACTGAGGCACTAAAAGCTTTATCTGAGCTTGAGCATAATATAGAGAGGTTGACTCTAGATATTTTATAAGTTGGGATTGATGATTTACCTCTTGATTACCAGAGGCATACTGTGTGAGTACCTAGGCCGACCAATCATCTGTTTCGATGAGTGGCTCATAGTATAGTATGTTACCATGATCATCATGATTAGCTGCTAGTCATAGGGATATATTTTGTTTTTTCATCTATCGGTATGTTCGGATAATAAACGCCATGGGGCCTCAAATTTCTTGGATGAAATAATTGTAAACCTGAAATTTTTACAAACATTTTAACTAATGAAATCTACGTATATTTTCTCAACCTATTTTGTACAATGTGTGAATGAATATTGTTTTTATTTTTACAAATGTTGCAAATGTTGATTTAACACATAATTAGCTAATGCATCAGTTAATGTGTTTAAATGTCTTGGAATATGTTGGTATTCAATGTAATCAAATTCTCTCTCCAAGAGACAGACCCACAAAAACATCCTTAACATTGTAGAACTTCTTACTGAATAAACATTATTTAAATGTAATACTATGAGTTGAGAATCTAACCTAATGATTAAACGATGAATACCAAATGAAATGGAGTCAGATAATAGCTCAATAACTGCACTATATTCTGCAATATTATTCATTTTTTGACCAAGGCATATTCCATGAAGACTTACTAACTCATCAGTGGGTGAATAAATGTCCCAAGTTGTGAAAGACAAATTTTGAGTACGAAGACTTGCACAATTAGCATAGCCAATGTATGTTTTAGGGAGTGTCGACATATGCAAATCAAGTGTAACAAAATATAAGCAAGAGAAGTAGAAGAAGATTGTAAAAGATGCAAAATTTCCACACACAAAAATATAAGACAACCATTTAAAATGTACCCATGCAAAGGAACATGCCCCCCAAGATTCATTTGATGTGCCTAATTAAACGACAAGTTACTAATTACAAAGATGAAATGAAGGTTCATTGATAAGATCAGATTAAAGACTTGATTTGGAGGGGGGTTTGTTTCATTTTTTAACGAGATTGAGACAAAACTATGTTATGAATTTCATAGATTGGTTTCATTTTTATGTGAGCATGAAAGAAAAATTACTATGCTCAGACTTTGTTTCATTTTTAGAGAGGTTGACATAGTAAAGAACCAACCTCACGTAAACTTGATCATAGATTTCAAATGGAAGAAACACATGTCAAGGGACATAAATGAACATTTAGGGATTTTGGATGACTAGTAGTCAAAACAAGATTAACGAACAAAATCTCGTCAATAGTAACAATGTTTCCATTGTGAGGGAAATACATCACTCGAAAGAGTGTGGATATGAAAAATTTCATGGCATAGACATAATATCTCCCAAGGAGAAAATTGAAATCTAAGGCACCTTGGACTACCATAAGATTGATACAAACAATTTTCCTTCTAGAGTAATAGTTGAATTAACAAGGATCCCTAAAGGTTCACTAATGGTTATGTTAAAAGCTAACAAATTCTGTGTAATAGGCATAAGCTGAGGGGAACCCAAAGCTTTCCAAGATGTTGAAGATAAAATACCAATAGAAGCACCTTCATCAACGTTTGTGTGACACACACTCTTACCATAAGCCTTCACAATGATTTGGAAAGGGTTGGAAGAAGGAAGAAAAGGCTTTGTCAGTCTACTCTAATGAAAGGAAATGACCTCAGTACTTATAGGGGGTTCAATGGAAATAGTTGAAATGGCCCCATGTGTAGAAGAATCTAAAGTAACAAGAAGAACTTGAGTAGTATTAATTTCACTCTCTAAAAAGAGAGCGGGATTGACTGAACGTGGAATTGAGTTGATCACTTGATCAACCAATGGTCCATCAACTCTAGTGATATGTTTTTCCCTCTCCAATAGAAGAGTGGGGTTGAATGTACGAGGAATTGAATCAATCACCCTGTCAACTGATGGTAGGTTGGGAGAAAGTATACGGTAACCAGTTGGAAGTTGTTGTTGATATACAATAAGGTTTTCCAAACATTTTGAGGCTTCATCTATGTTCTAGAAAATATGAGTTTGATGAATCCCTTCCCATAACCTATAAGGTAACCTAAATTTACCGTTTTTCCCAGGGACCTGAAAATCACTAGTCGATGGAAGTTGATGAGAATTTTTAGACCACACTTCTATCACCTTTAGAATACCATGACAATAAAAAATATGGTGGTCACCCTTACAAATTTTTCCAAGGGAATTTTGTCTTGTGATGCTTTTTGGATGGTTCCTAAACATTTTCCATACTCAGAGCAATAGTTGGTTGGTTGAATTATTTCTTACCTTTCTTTCTCTTTCTCTTTTTCTTCCCTTTTTTCTTCATCTTAGTCAATTGGTTACTAGCATCAAGGATTTTACCAAGTGAATAAGAAGAAAGGGAGGGAGACATTTTGGGTGAAGAAGGTAAAGGCTTAACAAATGATTGGTGTTGTTGATATGGAGAACTTGGTTGAGGTGTAATAGTTTGGGTATTTTGGACTAAAGAAGTGGAAAACGACCACACCGTAAACCTATCATGAATCTTGGAATTGACAACATAGCCATATATGGAGGACCGACATTTTCAAGGACAAGAAAAGGACTAGGATTTCCAGTAAAATGGATTCCTTGATCAGTAAATTCCAACATTATTTCCATTAGATTCAACTTAAATAAATTTATTAATAATTTAAAATAATATTAACAATTCAAATTCGCAATCCACACCTAAATTCTAGAAAAGGTAAAAACAATCCTACTAACATCCACTAATAATTCTAAGGAATCAGACCACACAAAGAACCTTTTCATGGTGAAATGACTAGTTGGTGATGAAACCCAATGTTGCAAATATCAACGTGAAAAGTGCATAGAGATCTAGTAGGTGGAATCAGTTACACTAATAACCTTCTTAATTTCCATGATCTAATGCAAGTATCTTCACTTATGCCATCTCAAGTGAAGAATACCCTCCAAAAAGGTCCAAGTGAGTCTAGTCAACGTCTGCTCCAGTTATAGCAGAGACTTTCCCCTTGCCGTCACCTTGGGTAAAAACCCTAAGAGAATGGTCTCTAAGGTTACCACATACAATAAATTAACCTGGGGGGACATTCGCAGATTGAACATACATGCAAGGGAAGAGTAACAAAGCTCAATCTCCTTGAAGGTTCCTCATCATGCTTAATCTAAGGTTTATCCTTCAAGTGACTCCCAAGCACCTTTTGACATCATTTGTAATGCCTAAAAATCATGCTACTATAACCAATGAAGTGGGGTTGATCACTTCACTAGGTTTGGTATGATCTCATGCTTAACTCCCTTGTAACAAGAGCTTCCTAGAGTCAAATTGTAATAAATAGATTTACTCCCTACCGCAAGATTCTATTATTTGTTTGTAGCTTTGGAATGTTAACTCACTTTCCTATTCTAAAGACCTAAAATATGATGTAACATAGGTGTAATGAGCCCTAAAATTCAAATGTAGTTTATTAGTGTTGTTTTTAAACTGTTGTTTACTCAGTAGGTTGATGGATGTGAAACTCGTGGTGTTATAACTTGACTTAAAACTAAATGAAATTGAATAAGATAATCTAATCTATTCACTTCAATGAATCATAACTAAAGTAAGGAGAGAGGTTCCATTTACTTTTAAGAAATGAAAAAATCAATGAATCATTTTAAAAATGCAAATCAAAGAGAATGAAAAATACCAAATACAAAATACAAAATTTCCTTAAAATTCAAGCTAGAAAATGAAAAATTTTAATCTCAACAACTTCTTGTATACCAAAACTCAAATAATTAATTCCTCCTCCAACAGACACAAGCCATAATTTCAATTTGATGTAATGAATTACGAATCACTGTAAGAAGAATATTGTGTTGTCTTATAGAAAAGAAAAACAACTATTCACTTCGACAAAAACAACAAACTCCAAATCACAAGTGCTTACCTTGAAAAACCCTAACTTTTTACCAATACTAATGATTCTTTGCAATCATGAAAAAAAGTACTTAATCTAATATTTTGATAGAAGAACGAAAAACTCAAGCTATCTTAGTAATGACTTATATTTCTTTTGATTAATAAATAATTCACCAGATCAAACCCTGAAACCTAGTTTGCAAATACACATAATTTCTTAAGAAATCAGCTCAAAAAATCAAATCAAAATAGAATGGACTTTTCTAGAATGTAAACAGATGCAAGAAAGTACAAAAATTAAAACATTATGGATTAAGCAGATGAAAACCTAGTTTTTGAAGAATTTCAAATGCTTGTGGAGGCAATTAGTTCACTTCAGTGCAGAGAGGCACTATTGCTAAAGGATAAGTGCACAGATTTGTGCAATATGACTAATGGAAAAATGTACAACGAGAAAAATTAAGAAAAAATAAACACAAAGACAAGAATCCATAAAATTAAAACTTTCAATACCTTGCAAACAGTTAGATAAGTCTATAGAAAGAGATTCAAAAGTCACATTAGGAGATGATGAACAAAAAAAATATCTCTAGTATGGTCACAAATTTGTTATGATGGACAAATCACCCTTGCAGATAAGATTGATTTTCCTAGACTCTAATATGATCTAGTAACAAACAGAACAAGTGATTGTTATCTTTCCTTAATTCATAACTGAAAACATAAACAATGAGATATAAAAAATCCTCTTACCTTTCTACAAAATGCCTATGGAAGTCCTTCTGATGCTTTCAAAATCATTTCCTCATTGCTTCAATGGAAGATCTGCATTAATAGAAACAAACAAGGCATAAAAGCATAGAGTAGATAAATATGAAACATGGGGAAAATGACAATTGCAACATAACATATATCATAATATTAAAACAATATTTAGTTATGAATCATGTAAAAAGATTAAGGAGCTTTGAAAATAACATCAAAACAAGTGAAATTAGGAAAGAAACAATGCTTGTATTAATCTTAGAACAAGAAGAAGAAAGACAACCTTTCCTTCATGATGTAAGCCTCCTCCCAATAGTTTCCAATCCTCCCCTTAGGTGACAATATTTCTAGCCCTATTACAACAACCTAAGTTTACATTCATAAGTCCTCCTTAACCTTCTAGCCTGTGTTGAATTTATAGGCCAAGAGGAGGAGGTTTGAGATACTCTTCTTAAGGGATGCGACCCTCAAAAGGAGGGACTAGGGTTCCAAAAAGAGAGGGAGTTTGCTGCATGAACAAAGGGATGAGGCCCAAGTATGTAGAGGCTCAAAGCTTTAAATTCAGAAATATTCCTCCAACAAGGCTTTCAGAAATCAATTTTTATTTTTACTTATGTTAACTTATTTGCACACTTCATAGTGGAAGACAACGCACATATTTGCACTGTCCACAATGGTAAATTTGTGGTTGTACAAAATCTGGCTAGGGAACTATACAAGTGCTAAAAGTGGGTTTTTAGGCTATGCTATCCATAGTTCTTGTTATCTTTGGGAATTGCTTTCTTCTAACATTGTAGAGGAATGCTTGGAACACTTCAACAGATAGTAAAATATCCAAATTGGTGGTCATTTGCCTAATGGTGACAAAATGATGTGTAACATCATCATCAAATTGTTGACATGTAATTAAGAGAGGTTCTCTCATAAGTCAGATTCCTATGATTTTCCCCTGATTAGCTGTTGCTTTGATGTACCTTCCCAACCCTTCCTTCGCCAAGATGGAAAGGAAAGGAGATAAGAGATTCCCTTGTCTCAAACCCCATGATTCTTGAAAGATAGAGGTGGGATAAACATTTAGAAGAATTAAAAAAGGGGGTGTAAATGTGGGGTTTAATCCATTTGAGCGAGTGACGTGAAAAGCCAAATGCCTCCAACACCCTGACCAAGTATTTCCAATTGAACCTATCATAATATTTTAATAAACAGATTTTAGTGATCTCCCCATTGACTATAATGATTCCATCTAAAATATCTCCCCCCTCCATGAACCCTTTCTAATCCAGGCCAATGATGTGATTAAGAAATGGATTAAGTCCCTTCAATATGTTTGAATAGATGAATTTCTATATCACATTACACTGTGCAAAGGGCTGAAATACTCTAAGATCACTTGATTTTACGGGCTAGGGAATTAAGATGAGGAAGGTGGCCTTGAGACAAGATAAAACTTGTTATTTCCTCCTTGACTAAAACTAGATAGATCTAGAGTTAAGATAAATCTAAGCTAGTTTTTGTACCAAGTTGTGCTCTACATCCTCGTATGAGGGAAATGTTTTCAACTAACATTATATTTAAAATAATATAATAATATTTGTAATAACAAATTAAAAATATAGTAATAACAAACAAGAAAACCAATGTTCACTATAAATAAAATACTTCAATTTAGACCTTAATCTTACATCCACTTATTATAAAGATAAAGTAATTGAAATTAAAGGAAAAAATCACTTTCTAATACTAAAGGTACATGTAATTCTTTCACTACTTATTATGGAGTTTAGAGATGGAATATAACAATAATATAATTGTAATTACTGTATATGTAATTCATTTTGTAATTTATTTTATGTTTAGTTGGCATGTAATAGTTAAAATAAAAATATATTAGTAGCAAAAAAATACTTTATTATTAGCCAAAAACAAAATATTTCAATGTCCATATTAAATAATACATTTTAAAATTAACTTTATATAAAGAAATAAATTAAAATATTTCTTATTTTCATTTTTCACGATAAGGTGTATGTGTAATTTATTGCATTCTTAATAGAGAGAGTGAGAGAGAGAGAGAGAGAGAGAGAGAGAGAGAGAGAGAGAGAGAGAGAGATCTTATTCCATTAATAAGTTCATTGCGGAAATTTATAATTCTTAAATTTTTTCATTTTAAATATTTATAACAAAAATAATTATATAGAGAGAGAGTTTTATGGATATATCTTTTCTACTTCCAAATACGATTTGGGCATGTATAAACATTTCAATGTGTAGATTGTGAATCATAAATGAAATATTTCAATTGTAACTATGCATATATTATAGAAATATATATATATATATATATATATATATATATATATATATATATATATATATATATATGTATATATATATATATATATCGATATGTCGAGAGAGAGATCAATGTCCATATTAAATAATACATTTTAAAATTAACTTTATATAAAGAAATAAATTAAAATATTTCTTATTTTCATTTTTCACGATAAGGTGTATGTGTAATTTATTGCATTCTTAATAGAGAGAGAGAGAGAGAGAGAGAGAGAGAGAGAGAGAGATCTTATTCCATTAATAAGTTCTTTGCGGAAATTTATAATTCTTAAATTTTTTCATTTTAAATATTTATAATAAAAATAATTATATATAGAGAGAGTTTTATGGATATATCTTTTCTACTTCCAAATATGATTTGGGCATGTATAAACATTTCAATGTGTAGATTGTGAATCATAAATGAAATATTTCAATTGTAACTATGCATATATTATAGAAAACTATATATATATATATATATATATATATATATATATATATATATATATATATATATATATATCGAGAGAGAGAGAGAGATTTGTAATTTATTCATTTTTTGTGCCTCTACAACCTAGTATGAGAGAGTTGTTGTCACTAGCGCTACATTTAAAAATAACAATAGAATACTTATGTTCACAAACTCAAAAATAACAATAACAAAAAAAATCAATGTATAAACAAAATCTCTAATTTCAAGCTTAATTTTAAGTCAACTTTATATAGAGAGAAATTAATTGAAAATAAAAAATAATAATTTTCTTTTTAGAATAAGGAATTATGTAATTTCTTCACTAATAAATATGGTGTTGATATATGACATGTAAAAATAATGTTATTTATATTACATAGATGACTAATTCATTTTTATAACTACATATATAGAGAGATTCGTATGGATATATGTTCTCTGCATTCAAATATGATTGGGGTATGTATTAATATTTTTAATAGGTAGAATGTGAATCATAACTCTAAATCTACCAAGATACATGCTTGGTATATCTAGAGTTAAGATAGATAGATGTATACTAACCTAGATCCATCTTATCTATGGATATCTCAAGCACCGAGATAGATCAAATATCTAGAGTTTCAAACCCCTTTTTTGTGTGAAAAAGTTGAGGAAATGCTTGCACCTCGAGATACTTGATCCCTCTCGGGGATGGATATATTTGGAGCTGATATGAATATGGGCTAGTTCTAGTTGTTTGGGGTTACGCAAAATCTATTGAATATCTAAGTAATATGATAAATTTATTTTAAATTTGCTCAGTTGCCATAGGTTTTTAAGAAAATAGAGAGTAGTTATAAGTACAATGATGAAAAATGATGAAATAAACATTTTGAATGGAAAGGAAAGTGCTATCTCCCATAAATATTTCCTAGTTTGATAAATGGTTATTGATGTAAATAATAGTATTGAATCTATTTGAAGTATCTATGATCGACTTCTAAATAAAGTCTAATCGAAATCTAACAAACACATCCAGCGTTTGGGATTCAACCATTGGGATGATTACCTTACTGTCTAGTAGCACAGATTCTGACTGACTACCTGTCCAACCATTAAATAACAATAGAAAAAACTTTGAAACCATAAAATGTTAAAGTCCAAACAAATTAAAAAATACGTAGAGGGAAATATAAAAGAAAAAATAAAAGTATAAATAAAAAAATATTGAAGAGGGAAACAAAGTTGGGTCTGTTAACTATTTCCCACCAAATTAATAAATGTGCAAAGGAAATATAAAAGCAAAAACTATTTCCCACCAAATTAATAATGAACAAAGGAAATATAAAAGCAAAAACTATTTCCCACCAAATTAATAAATTAATAAATGGCTAGAAGGAAATATGAAAGAAAAAAGCGAAGTGATAATTTTTTTTTTCAAGAGGAAACTCTTAATTGGGTGACAAATGGGTAATGAAGAGAATGTTATAGGTTATAATAAGAAAGATTCACACATTAGATGACTTCTAAATATAAGTCTTTCTTTTTTTTAAGTCATTTTTCTAATACTCTGCTTTGAAAATTGTGTCCTTTTTCTAGTCCTTTGCTTCAACGAGGGTGGTATAGGTAGTTAGAAGGAAGAGATCACTCACATCATATTTTTTTTAATAGCTTTTTTTTTCTTGTTCATTTTTTTCTACATTTTATGTTTTTTATTGATGTAAAAAAAATTAAAAATTCCTATATTGTAGTCAAAAAAATCTCCCTAAACTAAAATTATTAAAAACAAAAGACTAATAGATGTTGATATAGAGGCATGGAAATAAATTCTTAGATGATTACAAGAGGAAAAGATTAAAAATGAGAGTGGACCTTAAGATACTAGTATGCATGGTGGAAGATTTATATCCCTTGCATCTTGTAAATTGTTAATTTCATATAACTAGATGAAATTATTTGATTAGTTTAATTTAATTTTATTATGTTCTTTCAAATTGTGAAAATGGACCACTTCCCTATGTTCAAGTCTTTATTCTCCATTAATACACATCTCTTCTCATTTTATGTATACTTATATATTCAATTGTTAAAATTTAAATTAGGGTGAAAATGCTGTGGTGGTGATAGTCGTTAAGAAGAATTGTGTGTGTGTATGTCTGTTTGTATATATATTCACATTTTCTATTTACGACAAGGATATTGACCATGTTAATATGTTTTGAGGTTAATCATTTTATTAAAATGATGGACAACTTATATGATGGTTTATTAGTGTTTTTTTTGTTTTTTAAGATTCGAACATATGACCTTTTAAAGTCAATATGAGTTTGCAGAACATTGAAGCTCAACTACAAAGTTTGCCTATCAAAAAAGTGTGTGTTTAAGGAAGTTTAATCTTTCAGCCAATCTATAACACCCTTCGAATCCCCTATCACTTGTAAGTTTAGATTGTTAAACTGACACATTAAAAATGAATAACATAAATGACTAAACCATATTATTGTGGTTCTTGTTAAGTAATCATATTTTTGTTCATTGACTAAATTAGTCATTCATGTTAGTCATTTTTAGTTGTATTACTTATTATCTAGTCATATGTTTTTAACCTTTGACTAAATTAGTCATTTATGTAGTCATTTTTAGTTGGGTCACTTAATTTTTTTTATCATTTTAGTAGTATTTCACTTGGAAAAGTTGTAATGACTAACGTTTTTAGTCACCTGGTCACTAATTTCTCATTTTTCTACTAGTGAACCCTATTGCCTGTGTTGAATTTATAGGTGAAGAGGAGGAGGTTTGAGATCCTCTTCTCAAGGGATGAGATCCTCAAAAGGAGGGATTAGGGTTTCACAAAGAGAGGGAGTTTGCTCCATGAACAGAGGGATGAGGCCCAAGTATGTAGAGGCTCGAAGCTTTTAGTTGTGAAATAGTTCTTCAACAAGGCCTTTGGAAATAACTTTTTATTTTTACTTACGTTAAGTGATTTGTGTAGTTCATAGTGGAAGACAAAGCACAAATTTGTGCTGCCCACAATGGAAAAATATGCAGTTGCATAAAAATTCTTAAAAGTGGGGTTTTGGACCATGTAATCTAGAATTATTGTCATATTTGGGATTGTTTTGCTTCTAACATTTCAGGGGAATGCTTGGAACACTTCAATGGATAGCAAAATACCTGGATTGGTGGTCATTTTCCTAATGGTGAGAAAATGATGTGTAACAAATTTCCCCCTAAAGTGCAAAGTCAAAAAATATGTTTAAGGACTGAAGTGCTTTATCATAACAAAGTTCGAATTAGAGATCATGGTTGGAGACATGAAACAATCAATCAAGGATTATAATACAATATATTCATATAATCATCATTGAGGTAGGCATTCCCATACTTACAGAAAAAGTAGCTCAAGAAATCCATATGGAAATACACAAACATCCATATCAATAATAGACACAATATGGACGGAGTCATCATGTATGGATTCATCTTTACAATCATGAACATTTTAAGCTGCATGTAGCTAGGATGGATGAAACTATATCCAGGGTCTTTGTCTTCATCTCTATTGATCCGTAGTATGAATCTAATCACGCAAGTGAATGCTTCAAAGTCAAGCATGTTAGAAACCACCCGATTACTGGTCAATGATGTGAACCATTAACAGGTGCAATAGAAACCACCAATAATGAAAATTGTTCTCAAGGTAATCTAGTACAATCTATGAAGTGTGAAAATATGTCTTGAAGTAAAAAACTCATATAGTTATTTGATCGAAGGTCAATGATGAGAACATGTTGTTGAAGGAAAGAAACCTGCCATTAAGGCATGTAGGATCCGAGGTACTAAATGAGGTTTCTAGATCAACTTCCTAGATAATGAGCTAAAGTTGATAGCAAGCGACCAGTCATAGGGGGGACTACGACACAAAACTGATGTCAAGTTTTGAGGAAAAAAATTGGAGTGTTTTAGGATTGACTCAGGGATGACAAGTGTGATTGAGGGTTATGAATTGTAAGGTAATTTTATTGGAAATAATATTGATTGGGGGGGTGAATCAATATTATCAAGTCAATTATTTTTCATTTCCATAATTAGATTCATATACGCTACTTCAGTTAATGGAACTTGCGTGTATATGCGATTGTGTTTAAAGCAACTAGCGTATATTCTGCAAACTTATAATTTAGTTAATTCATCATATGTTGATCTTTAATCAATGCATCAGAACCATATAAACAATAACCAAGTGCAGTAAAAACAGAACATACAATCACACACAAGAACATAAGATATAATGTGGAAACCCAATGTGGGTGAAAACCACCTGCTGTAATCATCTCTATCTTCTTTTAAATTAGAAACTTCTTTTTACAATTTTGTACTAGTGTAGACTTATACTAGTACACAGGCTTCTACCTGCAGAAGGCCACAACCTTCTCTCATTCTCCAGCTTCTCCTGGAAGGGAGCTACAACCACCCTTAGCTCTTGTACTAGCTAATATGTTTACTAGTACGTAGGTGTCGGCCTACAGATGGCTACAACCTTCTCTTTTCTTCCAGGGACCATGTTTCATAAATTTTCACACTAGATCCATCAATAGCATCATTCAAACATCAAATATATCTACATCAACCAATCTCCTTTTCACCAATCACAATTGAATCAATCAATCACTTTTTAGAATGTTGTAACCAGAATACAACAACTAGAATACAGTGACCAGAACCTGAGCTAGAACCCAGAACACTGCAACAACAAACAAAAGCAGCTTAAAACATATTTTATGAGGTATACGCTACTTCCATGTGTCAAACCTGTGTACAAATTTGCAAATCAAATTTAAGATCTATACGTTGTTTTGATATGCAGAACCAATGTGTATACATGCCTTTTCTAAAGTGAACCTGCGTACAGATTTGTAAATGATGATTTAAACTTTACAACAATTCCAGACTTCAATTACACATAGATCATCATATTTATAGACTACAACATGCGTCAGTTATTCAGATAAAATATCAAAACCACACAAACATACTTCACTTCAAGCCTTAAGATCTTGATCCATCATTATATCTTATCCTCCATCGAGCACTAAGGTTCATCCTTGGTTCACATCCAGCTATGCACCATAACCCAATAACCTGTATACTAGATCTTGCTCTTCATTTGATATTCAATACTTGAGTTCCTTTTCCTAATAATCTTCTCTTCCTTTTATAGTCTTAGGCCTTACTCAATACCATGGACCAAAACCACTTAGGACCAATACCTTGGACCAAATACTTGGGGTCAATACTTAGGACCAGATACCTTGGACCAATACCATGGATCAAAATACCATGGACCACATACCATGGACCAAAACTTAGTTTTCCAACATGTACACACCTTTCCTTCCTTGAAAGTGCGTGTGTATGCTATACGCGCCTTTTGGTCTACAAACTTGCATGTACACGCGACTTGGTCAATGGAAAACCTGTGTATACCTCTATTTCTTCATTCTGTGAGTCTAAACTGTGATCTATCATCTGAGTGAGTTTCCATCAAGGACAACACTTGTGTCACAGTGCCAAATCTATGTCATAATGCCAACAATTTTTGAATGAGGTTGGACTTCTCTTGAACATGTCAGTGACACAAAAATTTGACTTGGAAACATTTGGCTCAAAAATAGGACCCAAAACTAATTGAAGATTTTCAATGAGGTATGATCAAATGAGAGACAAATGGATTTCAAAACCCAAGCATAAAGGTGATGGTTTTTCATGTTGAAGAGTAACATAATACCTTTTGTAATACAAAAAAAAAATGTTTTTTCCCAATTCGCCCCCCCTCCCAACCATTACTGATAAGTACCTCTTTATTTTTGTGCAACCTTGAGGATGATAACATATGCTTGTCGTGTAAACTCATCCTTTAGATGAGTCCTCTAGAGTATTTTTAATGAACACTAGGAAGGAGTGGTTCGGTCTCCTCATGATGGACAAGTCCTGCATTGTTTATGTTTTACGAGACTAATGGAGGAGTAACTTGACGTTGTTTTCATATTTAAAGTGTTTGAAAAAGACAAAAATAAAACTCATTCAGTTATTTTAACGTAATATTTTAATGAGCCCAGAGAAAGCTAAGCTCAGTGTTTTTCAGTTTTAAGGAGTAAGGAGAAAAACACAAGTAAACTCCAAAATGTCCCATTTTGTAAATTTAGTCTCTCAAGCCTAGAAAAAGGGTAAAATAATGTAGGAGAGAACTATTTTGACCATGATTAGTCAAAGTATACCTTTTTTCATAAATAGTCCACATGATCCATAAAAAGGGGTCAACTTATATCGAGAAGACGTTTTTTCGTTTTCTTTAATGAATTCGAAACAAATAAACATACTTGACAATATTTTTGCATTTCGAGAGTCAAAAAAGAGATTAAAGGTAACTCCAATATTTCACTTTTTCGTAATTTTTAAGAGCCCGAAAAAGTAATAAAACTTTACTCGTCACCAAAATGATCTATCTTCGTAATTAAACATGTGAATTGCACATCCAAACTTGAAAATCATCATAATTGCTCAAAATGTAGTAATAACAGTAAAACATTGAATTTTTAGAAGCTAAAAGCAAACAAATAATATTTGAATAGGCCTAATTTTCTTATAAAAGTAAAAGAGCAATTTTTTTTTACCATTTGTGCTTTTACCATTGAGATCTTGTTAGAAGTGCATTTTCACCCAAAACTTCAGAAGCAGATTGTGATCAAACTAGTGGACCATTTCACGAACCGTTTTCTCTAGGTAAGAAATCATTCCAGTCTCTTCATTTTAATAGATTTTATTTTGTATTTCACTGGAAATTTAGTGTTTTTTAGGGGTATTTATTAATTAAAATTTCTCCCTTCTTGTGCACAGTTCCTCCTCATCGGGACTACACAACCCGACTCTTTTTGCATTGCTAGAAAATGTGATTCACATAATTTTCCTGAAGGGAACTGTGAAAAATATGATTTTTCCCTAATAGGGGGTCGCACAAGGCACTGAGGGTTTTGAAAAAATAATAAAAATGCTCGAAAGTTTTGCAAAACCTTTCCCATTATTTTTCTAATCAATCTTCATTGTTGTTTTCAGGCTTTTGAAGTGAGAAAATGGAATGGAGAGAGAGAGAAAACTTGAATCTCAAGATGCAGAGTCTTTGAACGACCCAACAACATTGCACGCTTTGAGAATTTGTGGTTTGTACAATTTTTTTTTTATGATTATGAGAATGAAAGATCAGATGGATTTGTGACATGGTTGGTGAGATCTTGGAATGTCCAAGAGCAATGATTTCAAATTGGAGACCAAAGACTCACCATAGATGTAGATGACATTTATTCCTTGACTGAGCTTCCGTGCCATGGGACTGATATTTCAATGTTTTCAAATAGACTAGGTGGTGGAACAACAAAGTATTGTTTAGCTGCATATTATTTCCCTGGGTCATAACACAAAAATGGAAGGATTGATATTAACACCATTGAGAGACTTCCATTGAGGACCATCGAATTTACTAGTGCGCGATTGTCTAAAAGTGTTGCACTCCATTTGGTTACTAAAGCCCAAAGGTAGATTTGACTGGATTTTTTATAACCTACCTTTTTTAACTGGTGTGAAGGAGGTGTTGCCAACATCAAAGTGAAATTCAATTGAGAAAAAATAAGCAAACTAAATTACTTTTGATATGATGTTATATTTATTTCATTTTCTCTAGAGATGTTTCCTCTTCTTTTTCCATAGGTATCTATGGATATGAGAGGACTCTGAGATCCTCACATATTATAGTGGGTTTGATTGATGGCTGACCACGGAGGTGGTGTTGGTCCAATTATGAGATATACTCCTTCTTTTTTCATATGGATGGAACACCAGATTATCATGATTGAATATGTCCCATGTGTGAGCATGGACTATACTGGTGATCCAAATATCCCACGCCCTCCAGGAATGTAGTGGATTCATGTAGCTAAAAATTCTCATTTTGTTTGTTTTATGTTTTTAGGAAAAAAAATTGTTTTTGACAACCAAAACTAATCATCTAAAACAATTATACAGATGTGGGCCCAGTCAAATGAGAAATGATGTGTCGATTTGATAGACATGGAGAGCAACCAACAATTCCCATGGCACAGAAAACTGAGGCAGTAAAAGCTTTATCCGAACTTGAGCATAATCTAGAGAGGTTGAGTCTAGATATCCCAGATGTCGGGATTGATGATTTACCTCTTGATTACTAGAGGCATACCATGTGAGTACCTAGGACGATCAATCGTCTGTTACGATGAGTGGCTCATGCTATAGTATGTTACCATGATCATCATGATTAGTTGCTAGTCATAGGGATATATTTTGTTTTTTCATCTATCGGTATGTTCAGATAATAAAGGAAATGGGGCCTCAAATGTCTTGGATGAAATAATTGTAAACCTAAAATTTTTACAAACATTTTAACTAATGAAAATTACTTATATTTACTCAACTTATTTTGTACAATGTGTGAATGAATATTGCTTTTCTTTTTAAAAATGTTGCAAATGTTAATTTAACACATAATTAGTCAATGCATCAGTTAATGTGTTTAAATGTCTTGGAATGCATTGGTATTCAATGTAATTGAATTCTCTCTCCAAGAGACAAACCAACCAAAACATGCTTAACATTGTAGAACTTCTTACTAAATAAACATTATTTAAATGTAATACTATGAGTTGAGAATCTAACCTAACGATTAAATGATGAATACCAAATGAAATGGAGTTAGATAATAGTTCAATAACTTCACTATATTTTGCAATATTATTCATTGTTTGACCCAGGAATATTCCATGACGACTAACTAACTAATCAGTGGGTGAATAAATGTCCCAAATTACGAAATACAAATTTTGAGTACTAAGACTAGCACCATCAATGTAGCCAATGTAAGTTTTAGGGAGTGTCAACATCTGCAAATTAAGTGTAACAAAATATAAGCAAGAGAAGTAGAAGAATATCGTAAAAGATGCAAAATTTCCACACAAAAAAATATAAGACAACCATTTACAATGTACCCATGCAGAGGAACATGCCCCCCGAGATTAATTTGATGTGCCTAATTAAACGACAAGCTACTAATTACAAACACGAAATGAAGTTTCATTGACAAGATCATATTAAAGACTTGATTTAGAGGGGGATTTGTTTCATTTTTTAACTATCTTGAGACAAAACTATGTTATGAATTTCATAGATTGGTTTCATTTTTCTGCGAGCATGAAATAAAAATTACTATGCTCAGACTTTGTTTCATTTTTAGAGAGGTTGACATACTAAAGAACCAACCTCATGGAAACTTGATCATAGATTCCAAATGGAAGAAACACATGTCAAGGGACATAAATGAGCATTTAGGGATTTTGGATGACTAGTAGTCAAAACAAGATTAATGAACAAAATCTCATCAATAGTAACAATGTTTCCATTGTGAGGGAAATACATCACTCGAAAGAGTGTGGATATGAAAAATTTCATGGCATAGACATAATATCGCCCAAGGAGAAAATTGAAATCTAAGGCACCTTGGACTACCATAAGATTGATACAAACAATTTTCCTTCTAGAGTAGTAGTTGAATTAATAAGGATCCCTAAAGGTTTGCTAATGGTTATGTTAAAAGCTAACAAATTCTATGTAATAGGCACAAGCTAAGGGGAACCCAAAGTTTTCCAAGTAGTTGAGGATAAAATACTAATAGAAGCACCTTCGTCAACGTTTGTGTGACACACATTCTTACCATAAGCCTTCACAATGATTTGGAAAGGCCTGGAAGAAGGAAGAAAAGGCTTTTTCAGTCTACTCTAATCAAAGGAAATGACCTCAGTACTTGTAGGGTGTTTAATGGAAATAGTTGAAATGGCCCCATGTGTAGAAGAATCTAAAGTAACAAGAAGAACTTGAGTAGTATTAATTTCACTCTCTAAAAAGAGAGTGGGATTGACTGAACGTGGAATTGGGTTGTCCACTTGATCAACCAATGGTCCATCAACTCTAGTGATATGTGTTTCACTTCCCAATAGAAGAGTGGGGTTGACTGTATGTGTAATTGAATCAATCACCCTGTCAACTGATGGTAGGTTGGGAGAAAGGATACGGTAACTAGTTGGAAGTTATTTTTGATAGACAATAAGGTTTTCCAAAAATTTTGAGACTTCATATATGTTAGGGAAAATATGAGTTTGATGAATCCCTTCCCATAACCTATAAGGTAACCTAAATTTACCCTTTTTCCCAGGGACCTAACAATCACTAGTCGATGGAAGTTGATGAGAACTTTTAGTCCACACATCTATCACCTTTGGAATACCACGACAATAAAAAATATGGTGGTCACCCTTACAAAGTTTTCCAAGGGAATTTTGTCTTGCGATGCACTTTGGATGGTTCCTAAACATTTTTCATACTTAGAGCAATAGTTGGTTGGTTGAATTATTTCTTACCTTTCCTTCTCTTCTTCTTCTTCCCTTTTTTCTTCATCTTCGTCACTTGGTTACTAGAGTCATGGCTTTTACCAAGCGAATAGGAAGAAAGGGAGGGAGACATTTTGGGTGAAGAAGTTAAAGGCTTAACAAATGATTGGTGTTGTTGATATGGAGAACTTTGTTGAGGTGAAGAACTTGGTTGAGGTGTAATAGTTTGGGTATTTTGGACTAAAGAAGTGGAAAACGACCACACCAGTAAACCTATCATGAATCTAGGAAGTGACAACATAGCCATATATGGAGGACCAACATTTTCAAGGACAAGAAAAGGACTAGGATTTCCATTAAAATGGATTCCTTGATTGGTAAATTCCAACATTGTTTCCATTAGATTAAACTTAAATAAATTTATTAATAATTTAAAATAATATTAAAAATTCAAATTCGCAATCCACACCTAAATTCTGGAAAAGGTAAACACAATCCTAATAACATCCATTAATAAATCTAAGGAATTAGACCACACAAAGAACCTTTTCATGGTGAAATGACTAGTTGGTGATGAAACCCAATGTTGCAAAGATCAACGTGAAAAGTGCATAGAGATAGAGTAGGTGGAATTAGTTACGTTGATAACCTTCTTAATTTCCACGATCTGATGCAAATATCTTCACTTATGCCATCTCAAGTGAAGAATGTCCTCCAAAAAGGTCCAAGTGAGTCTAGTCAGTGTCTGCTCAGTTATAGCAGAGACTCCCCCCTCGCTGTCACCTTGGGTAACAACCCTAAGAGAATGGTATCTAAGGTTACCACATACAACAATTTAACCTAGGGGGACATTCACATATCGAACATACATGCAAGGGAAGAGTAACAAAGTTCAATCTCCTCGAAGGTTCCTTAACATGGTTAATCTAAGGTTTATCCTTCAAGTGACTCCCAAGCACCTTTCGACATCATTTGTAATGTGTGAAAACCATGCTACTATAACAATGAAGTGGGGTTGATCAATTCACCGAGTTTGGTATGATCTCAAGCTTAAATCCCTTGTAACAAGAGCTTCCTAGAGTTAGACTGTAATAAATAGATTTACTCCCTACCGCAAGATTCTATTGTTTGTTTGTAGCTTTGGAATGTTAACTCACTTTCCTATTCTAAAGACCTAAAATATGATGTAACATAGGTGCAATGAGCCCTAAAATTCTAATGTAGTTTATTAGTGTTGTTTTTTAACTGTTGTTTACTCAGTAGGTTGATGGATGTGAAACTCGTGGTGTTATAACTTGACTTAAAACTAAATGCAATCAAATAAGATAATGTAATCTATCCACTTCGATGAATAGTAACTAAAGTAAGGAGAGAGGTTTCATTCACTTTTTAAGAAATGCAAGAATCGATGAATCATTTTAAAAATGCAAATCAAAGAGAATGAAAAATACAAAATACAAAATACAAAATCTCCTTAAAATTCAAGCTAGAATATGAAAAATTTTAATCTCAACAACTTCTTGTATACCAAAACTCAAATAATTAATTCCTCCTCCAAAAAACACAAGCCATAATTTCAATTTGATGTAATGAATTATGAGTCACTGTAATAATAATATTGTGTTATCTTATACAAAAGTAAAACAACTATCCACTTCAATAAAACAACAAACTCCAAATCACAAGTGCTCACCATGAAAAACACTAAATTTTTACCAATACTATTGATTCTTTGCAATCATGAAAAAAAGGAACTTAATCTGATCTTTTGATAGAAGAAGGACAACATCAAGCTATCTTAGTAATGACTTATATTTCTTTTGATTAATAAATAATTCACCAGATCAAACCTTGAAACCTATTTTGCAAAGACACATAATTTCTCAAGAAATCAACTCAAAACATCAAATCAAAATAGAATGGACTTTTCTAGAATGTAAACAGATGCAAGAAAGTACAAAAATTAAAAAATTATGGATTGGGCAGATGAAAACCTAATTTTTCAAAAATTTCAAACACTTGTGGAGGCAATTAGTTCACTTCAATGCAGAGAGGCACTATTGCTAAAGGATAAGTGCACAAATTTGTGCAATATGACTAATGGAAAAATGTGCAACTCGAGAAAAATTAAGAAAAAATAAACACAAAGACAAGAATCCATAAAATTCAAACTTTCAATATCTTGCACACAGTCAGATAAGTCTATAGAAAGAGATTCAAAAGTCACATTAGGAGATGATGAACAAAAATACGTTCTCTAGTATGGTCACAAATTTGTTATGGTGGACAAATCACCCTTGCAGATAAGATTTATTTTCCTAGACTCTAATGTGATCTAATAACAATTAGAACAAGTGACTATTATCTTTCCTTAAATCATAACTGAAAACATAAACAATGAGATATAAAAAGTCCTCTTACCTTTCTATGAAATGCCTGTGGAAGTCCTTTTGATGCTTTCAAAATCATTTCCTCATTGCTTCAATTGAAGATCTGCATGAATAGAAACAAAGAAGGAATAAAAGCATAGTGTAGATAAATATGAAACATAGAGAAAATGACAATTGCAACATAACGTATATCATAATATTAAAACAATATTTACTTATGAATCATGCAAAAATATTAAGAAGCTTTGAAAATAACATCAAAACAAATGAAATTAGGAAAGAAACAATGCTTGTATTAATCTTAGAACAAGAAGAAGCAATACAACCTTTCTTTGATGATGTAAGCCTCGTCCCAATAGTTTCCAATCCTCCCCTTAGGTGAAAATCTTTCTAGCCCTATTACAAGAACCTAAGTTTACATTCATAAGTCCTCCTTAACCTTCTAGCCTATGTTGAATTTATAGGCCAAGAGGAGGAGGTTTGAGATACTCTTCTCAAGGGATGTGATCCTCAAAAGGAGGGACTAGATTTCCAAAAAGAGAGGGAGTTCACTGCATGAACAGAGAGATGAGGCCCAAGTATGTAGAGGCTCAAATCTTTCAGTTGGGAAATATTCCTCCAACAAGGATTTTGGAAATCAATTTTTATTTTTACTTATGTTAACTTGTTTGTACACTTCATAGTGGAAGACAGAGCACATATTTGCACTATCCACAATGGTAAAATTTGTGGTTGTGCAGAATCTGGGTATGGAACTGCAAAAATGATAAAAAGTGGGTTTTTAGGCTATGCTATCCATAGTTCTTGTTATCTTTGGGAATTGCTTTCTTCTAACATTGTAGGGGAATTCTTGGAACACTTCAACAAATAGTAAAATATCCAAATTGGTGTTCATTTGCCCAATGGTGACAAAATGATGTGTAACATCATCAAAAAACTGTTGACGTGTAATCAAGAGAGGTTCTCTCATAAGTCAGATTCCTATGATTTTCCCCTGATTAGTTGTTTCTTTGATGTACCTTCCCAACCCTTCCTTTGCCAAGATGGAAAGGAAGGGAGATAAGGGATTCCCTTGTCTCAAACCCCATGATACTTAAAAGGTAGAGGTGGGATAAACATTTAGAAGAATTAAAAAAGAGGGTGTAAACGTGGGATTTAATCCATTTGAGCGAGTGAGGTGAAAAAGCAAATGCCTCCAACACCCTGACCAAGTATTTCCAATTGAACCTATCATAATATTTTAATAAACACATTTTAGTGATCACCCCATTGCCTATAATGATTCCATCTAAAATATTCCCCCCCTCCACGAACCCTTTCTAATCCAGGCCAATGATGTGATTAAGAAATGGATTAAGTCCCTTCATTATGTTTGAATAGATGACTTTGTATATCACATTACATTGTGCAAAGGGCCGAAATACTCTAATATCACTTGATTTTACGGACTAGGGAATTAAGATGAGGAAGGTGGCCTTGAGACGAGATAAAACTTGTTGTTTCCTCCTTGACTATTCTCAGCACTAGATGGATCTAGAGTTAAGATAAACTAAGCTAGTTTTTGTACCAAGGTGTGCTCTACATCCTCGTATGAGGGAAATGTTTTCAACTAACATTATATTTAAAATAATATAATAATATTTGTAATAACAAATTAAAAAGATAGTAATAACAAAAAAAAAACCAATGTTCACCATAAATGAAATACTTCAATTTAGACCCTAATTTTACATCCACTTATTATAAAGATAAAGTAATTGAAATTAATGGAAAAAAACACTTTCTAATACTAAAGATACATGTAATTCTTTCACTACTTATTATGGAGTTGAGAGATGGAACGTAACAATAATATAATTGTTATTACTATATATGTAATTCATTTTGTAATTTATTTTATGTTTAGTTGGCATGTAATAGTTAAAATAAAAATATATTAGTGGCAAAAAAATACTTTGTTATTAGCCAAAACAAAATATTTCAATGTCCATATTAAATAATACATTTTAAAATTAACTTTATATAAAGAAGTAAATTAAAATATTTCTTATTTTCATTTTTTACGATAAGGTGTATGTGTAATTTATTGCATTCTTAAGAGAGAGAGAGAGAGAGAGAGAGAGAGAGAGAGAGAGAGAGAGATCTTATTCCATTAATAAGTTCTTCATAAATTTTTTCATTTTAAATATTTATAACAAAAATAATTATATATAGAGAGAGTCTTATGGAGAGAGAGAGATTTGTAATTCATTCATTTTTTGTGCCTCTACAACCTAGTGTGAGAGAGGTGTGGTCACTAAGCTACATTTAAAAATAACAATAGAATACTTATGTTCACAAACTCAAAAATAATAATAACAAAAAAAGTCAATGTATAAACAAAATCTCTAATTTCAAGCTTAATTTTCTATCAGCTTTATATAGAGAGATAAATTAATTGAAAATAAAAAATAATAATTTACTTTTTAGAATGAGGAATTATGTAATTTCTTCACTAATTAATATGGAGTTGATATATGACATGTAAATATAATGTTATTTATATTACATAGATGATTAATTCATTTTTATAACTACATATATAAAGAGATTTGTATGGATATATGTTCTCTGCATTCAAATATGATTGGGGTATGTATTAATATTTTTAATAGGTAGAATGTGAATCATAACACTAGATCTACCAAGATACATGCTTGGTATATCCGGAGTTAAGATAGTTAGATGTATACTAGCATAGATCCATCTTATCTATGGATCTCTCAAGCACCGAGACAGATCAGATATCTAGAGTTTCAAACCTCTTTTTTGTGTGCAAAAGTTGAGGAAATGTTTGCACCTCAAGATACTTGATCCCTCTCGGGGATTGATATATTTGGAGCTGAGATGGATATGGGCTAGTTCTAGTTTTTTGGGGTTACACAAAATCTATTGAATATCTAAGTGATATGATAAATTTATTTTAAATTTGCTCAGTTGCCATAGGTTTTTAAGAAAATAGAGAGTAATTATAAGTACAATGATGAAAAATGATGAAATAAACATTTTGAATGGAAAGGAAAGTGCTCTCTCCCATAATCTTTCCAGAAATATTTACTTGTTTGATAAATGGTTATTGATGTAAATAATAGTATTGAATATATTTGAAGTATCTATGATTAACTTCCAAATAAAGTCTAATCGGAATCTAACAAATGCATCTTGCATTTGGGATTTAACCATTGGGATGATTACTTACCGTCTGGTAGCACAGAGTCCAACTGACTACCTGTCCAACCATTAAACAACAACAGAACAAACTTTGAAACCATGAAATGTTAAAGTCCCACCAAATTAAAAAATACGTAGAGGGAAATATAAAAGCAAAAAGAAAAGTATAAATCAAAAAATATTGAAGACGGAAACAAAGCTGGATTTGTTAACTATTTCCCACCCAATTAATAAATTAATAAATGTCTAGAGGGAAATATAAAAGAAAAGTGATAAAAAAAATAAATCTCAAGAGGAAACTCTTAATTGGGTGACAAATGGGTAATGAAGAGAATGTTATAGGTTATAATAAGGAAGATTTCACACATTAGATGACTTCTAAATATGAGTCTTTATTTTTTTTTATGTCATTTTTTTAATAATTTGCTTTGAAAAGGGTGTCATTTTTCTAGTCCTTTGCTTCGACGAGGGTGCTATAGGTAGTTAGAAGGAAGAGATCACTCACATCAGATTTTTTTTAATAGTTTTTCTATTTTTTGTTCATTTTTTTCTATATTTTTATGTTTTTTATTGACTTAAAAAAAATTAAAAATTCCTATATTGTAGTAAAAAAAAAATCTCCCTAAACTAAAATGATTAGAAAACAAAAGACTAATATATGTTGATATAGAGGCATGGAAATAAATTCTTAGACGATTACAAGAGGAAAATATTACAAATGAGAGTGGACCTTAAGATACTAGTATGCATGGTGGAAGATTTATATCCCTTGCATCTTGTAAATTGTTAATTTCATATAACTAGATGAAATTATTTGATTAGTTTAATTTAATTTTATTATGTTCTTTCAAATTGTGAAAATGGACCACTTCCCTATGTTCAAGTCTTTATTGTGTATTAATACACATCTCTTCTCATTTTATTTATACTTATATATTCAATTGTTAAAATTCAAATTAGGGTGAAAATGCGGTGGTGGTGATAGTCGTTAAGAAGAATTGTGTGTGTGTGTGTGTGTGTGTTTTTGTCTCTCTCTCTCTCTCTATATATATATATATCTCATATTTTCTATTTACGACAAGGATACTGACCATGTTAATATGTTTTGAGGTTAATCATTTTATTAAAATCACGGACAACTTCTATGATGGTTTAGTAGTGTTTTTTGTTTTTTAAGATTAAAACATATGACCTTTTAAAGTCAATATGAGTTTGCAAAACATTGAAGCTCAACTACAAATTTAGCCTATCAAAAAAATAAGTGTTTAAGGAAGTATAATCTTTCAGCCAATCTATAACACCCTTTGAATCCCCTATCACTTGTAAGTTTAGATTGTTAAACTAACACAATTAAAATGACTAACATAAATGACTAAACCATATTATTGTAGTTCTTGTTAAGTAATCATATTTTTGTTAATCAACTAAATTATTCATTCATGTTAGTCATTTTTAGTTGTATTACTTATTATCTAGTCATATATTTTTAACCTTTGACTAAACTAGTCGTTTATGTAGTCATTTTTAGTTGGGTCACTTAATTTTTTATCATTTTAGTAGTATTTCACTTGGAAAAGTCACAGTGACTAACTTTTTTAGTCACTTGGTCACTAATTTCTCATTTTTCTACTAGTGAACCCTATGGTCTGTGTTGAATTTATAGGTGAAGAGGAGGAGGTTTGAGATTCTCTTCTCAAGGGATGAGATCCTCAAAAGGAGGGATTAGGGTTTCACAAAGAGAGGGAGTTTTCTCCATGAACACAGGGATGAGGCCCATGTATGTAGAGGCTCGAAGCTTTTAGTTGAGAAATAGTCCTTCAACAAGGCCTCTGGAAATCACTTTTTATTTTTACTTACGTTAAGTGATTTGTGTAGTTCATAGTGGAAGAAAAAGCACAAATTTGTGCTGCCCACAATGGAAAAATATGCAGTTGCATAGAAAGTTCTTAAAAGTGGGTTTTTGGACCATGTAATTTAGAATTATTGTTATATTTGGGATTGTTTTGCTTCTAACATTTTAGGGTAATACTTGGAACACTTCAATGGATAGCAAAATATCTGGATTGGTGGTCATTTTCCTAATGTTGAGAAAATGATGTGTAACAAATTTCCTGCTAAAGTGCAAAGTCAAAAAATATGTTTAAGGATTGAAGTGCTTTATCATAAGAAAGTTTGGATTAGAGACGATGGTTGGAGACATGAAACAATCAATCAAGGGTTATAATAAAATATATTCATACAATCATCATTGAGGTAGGCATTCCCATACTTAGATGAAAAGTAGCTCAAGGAATCCATATGGAAATACACAAAGATCCATATCAATAATAGACACAATATGGACGCAGTCACCAAGTATGGATTTATCTTTACAATCATGAATATTTTATGCTCCATGCAGCTAGGATGGATGAAACTATATCCAAGGTCTTTTACTTCATCTTTATTGATCCATAGTATGAATCTAAGCATGTGAGTGAATGCTTCAAAGTCAAACATGGTAGAAACCACCTGATTACTGGTCAATTATGTGAATCATTAACAAGTGTGATAGAAACCACCAATAATGAAAATGGTTCTCAAGGTACTCTAGTACAATCTATGAAGTGTGAACATATGTCTTGAAGTAAAAAACTCATATAATTATTCGATCGAAGGTCAATAATTAGAACATGTTGTTGAAGTCAAGAAATCTGCCATTAAGGCATGTAGGCTCCAAGGTACTAAATGAGGTTTCTAGATCAACTCCTAGATAATGAGTTGAAGTTGATAGGAAGCAACCCATCATAGGAGGGAATACGACACGAAACTGATGTCAAGTTTTGAGGAAAAAATTGGAGTGATTTAGGACTGACTCAGGGATGACAGGCGTGATTGAGGGTTATGAATTGTAAGGTAATTTTGATTGAGGTTGGGCTTCCCTTGAACATATAAGTGACACAAAAATTTGACTTGGAAACATTTGGCTCAAAAATAAGACCTAAAACTAAATGAATACTTTCAATGAGGTATGATCAAATGAGAGACAAATGGATTTCCTAACCCAAGCTTAGAGGTGATGGATTGTCATGTTCAAGAGTAACATAATACCTTTTGTAATACAAATAAAAATGTTTTTTCCTAATTTCCCCCCACCATTACTCACAAGTACCTCTTTATTTTTGTGCAACCTTGAGGATGATAACATATGCTTGTCATGTAATCTCATCCTTTAGATGAGTCCTCCAGAGTATTTTTAATGAACACTAGGAAGGAGTGGTTCGGTCTCATCATGATGGACAAGTCCTGCATTGCTTATATTTTACAAGTCCAATAGAGGAGTAACTCGATGTTGTTTTCATATTTAAAGTGTTTGAAAAAGACAAAAAGAAAACTCATTTAGTTCTTTCAACGTAAAATTTTAATGAGCCCAGAGAAAGCTAAGCTCGGTGTTTTTCAGTTTTAAGGAGTAAGGAGAAAAACAAAAGTAAACTCCAAAATATCCCATTTCATAAATTTAGTCTCTCAAGCCCGGAAAAAGGGTAAAATAATGCAGGAGAGAACTCTTTTGACCATGATTATTCAAAGTATACTTTTTTCATAAATAGTCCACATGATCCATAAAAAGAGGTCAACTTATATCGAGCAGACGTTTTTTCATTTTATTTAATGAATTTGAAACAAATAAACATACTCGGAAATATTTTCGCATTTAGAGAGTCAGAAAAGAGATTAAATGTATCTCCAATATTTCACTTTTTCATGATTTTTAAGAGCCCAAAAAAGTGATAAAATTTTACTCGTCACCAAAATGATCTATTTTCATAATTAAACATGTGAATTGCACATTCAAATTTGAAAATCATCATAACTGCTCGAAAAATAGTAATAACAGTAAAACATTGAATTTTTAGAAGCTAAAGGCAAACAAATATTATTTGAATAGGCCTAATTTTCTTATAAAAGTAAAAAAGTAAAAATATTTTACCATTTGTGCTTTTACCATTCAGATCTTGTTAGAAGTGCATTTTCACCCAAAACTTCAGAAGCGGATTGTGATCAAACCAGTGGACCATTTCATGAACCATTTTCTCCAGGTAAGAGATCATTCCATTCTCTTCATTTTAATAGATTGTATTTTTTATTTCAATGGCAATTTAGTGTTTCCTAGGGATCTTTATTAATTAAAATTTCTCCCTTAGTGTGTGCAGTTCCTCATCATTGGGACTACACAACCCAACTTTTTTTGCATTGCTATAAAATGCAATTCACACAATTCTCCTGAAGGGAACTATGAAAATATGATTTTTCCCTAATAGGGGTCACACAAGGCTTTGAGGGTTTTGAAAAAATAATAAAAATGCCTGAAATTTTTGCAAAACCTTTCACATTATTTTTCTAATTAATCTTCATTGTTGTTTTCAGGCTTTTGAAGTGAGAAAATGGAATGGAGAGAGAGAGAACTTAAATGTAAAGATGTAGACGCTTTGACTGACCCAACAACATTACACACTTTGAGAATTTGTGGTTTGTACAATTTTTTTATGATTACGAGAATGAAAGCTCAGATGGATTTGTGACATGGTTGGTGAGATATTGGAATGTCCAAGAACAATGATTTCAAATTGGAGACCAAAGGCTCACCATAGATGTAGATGACATTTATTTCTTGGCTAAGTTTTCATGCCATGGGACTGCTATTTCATTGTTTTGAAATAGACTAGGTGGTGGAACAACAAAATATTATTTAGCCGTGCATTGTTTCCCTGGGTCCTAACACAAAAATGGAAGGATTGATATTAACACCATTGAGAAACTTGCATTGAGGACCATCAAATTTACTAGTGTGAGACTGTCTAAAAGTGTTGCACTCCATTTGGTTACTAAAGCCCAAAGGTAGATCTCACTGGAGTGTTTATACACTACTTTTTTTAACTGGAGTGAAGGAGTTGTTGCCAACATCAAAGGGAAACTCACTAGAGAAAAAAAGAAGAAAACTAAATAACTTTTGATATGACGCTATATTTATTTCATTTTCTCTAGAGATGGTTCCTCTTCTTTTTCCATAGGTATCTATGGATATGGGAGGACTCTGAGATCCTCACATATTATAGTGGGTTTTATTGATGCCTCGCCATAGAGGTGGTGATGGTCCAATTGTGAGATATACTCCTTCTTTTTTCATATGGATGGAACGCCAAATTATCATGATTGAATATTTCCCATGTGTGAGCATGGACTATACTGGTGATCTAGATATCCCACTCCCTCCAAGAATGCAGTGGATTCACGTAGTTAAAAATTCTCATTTTGTTTTTTTTATGTTTAAAAAAAAAATTGTTTTTGACAACTAAAACTAATCATCTAGAACAATTATACATATGTGGGCCCAGTAAGACGAGAAATGATGTGTCAATTTGATAGACATGGAGAGCAAGCAACAACTCCCATGGCACAGAAAACTGAGGCAGTAAAATCTTTATACGAGCTTGAGCATAATCTAGACAGGTTGACTCTAGATATCTCAGATGTTGGGATTGATGATTTACCTCTCGATTACCAGAGGCATATCGTGTGAGTACCTAAGTCGATCAATTGTCTGTTATAATGAGTGGCTCATGCTATAGTATGTTACCATGATCATCATGATTAGCTGCTAGTCATAGAGATATATTTTGTTTTTTCATCTATCGGTATGTTTGGATAATAAAGGCCATGGGGCCTCAACTGTCTTGGATGAAGTAATTGTAAACCTAAAAATTTTACAAACATTTTAACTAATTAAAACTACTTATATTTTCTCAACTTATTTTGTACAATGTGTGAATGACTATTGTTTTTCTTTTTACAAATGTTGCAAATGTTGATTTAACACATAATTAGCCAATGCATCAGTTAATGTGTTTAAATGTCTTGGAATGTGTTGGTATTCAATGTAATCAAATTCTCTCTCCAAGAGATAGACCCACAAAAACATCCTTAACATTGTAGAACTTCTTACTGAATAAACATTATTTCTTGTCTGAGTTCTATGCCATGGGACTGATATTTCATTGTTTTGAAATAGACTAGGTGGTGGAACAACAAAATATTATTTAGCCACGCATTGTTTGCCTGGGTCCTAACACAAAAATGTAAGGATTGATATTAACACCATTGAGAGACTTCCATTGAGGACCATCGAATTTACTAGTGCGCGACTATCTAAAAGTGTTGCACTCCATTTGGTTACTAAAGCCCAAAAGTAGATATCACTGTAGTGTTTATAACCTATTTTTTTTAACTGGTGTGAAGGAGTTGTTGCCAACATCAAAGGGAAACTCACTAGACAAAAAATAAGAAAACTAAATAATTTTTTATATGACGCTATATTTATTTCATTTTCTCTAGAAATTGTTCCTCTTGTTTTTCCATAGGTATCTATGGGTATGGGAGGACTTTGAGATCCTCACACATTATAATGCATTTGATTGATGGCTCGCCACGAAGGTGGTGATGGTCCAATTGTGAGATATACTCTTTCTTTTTTCATATGGATGGAACACCAGATTATCATGATTGAATATTTCCCATGTGCAAGCATGGACTATATTGGTGATCCAGATATCCTACTCCCTCCAAGAATGTAGTGGATTCACGTAGTTAAAAAATCACATTTTTTTTGTTTTATGTTTTTAAGAAAAAAAATTGTTTTTGACAACCAAAACTAATCATCTAAAACAATTATATAAATGTGGGACTAGTTAGATGAGAAATGATGTGTTGATTTGATAGACATGGAGAGAAACCAACAACTCCCATGGCATAGAAAACTGAGGCACTAAAAGTTTTATCCGAGCTTGCGCATAATATAGAGAGGTTGACTCTAGATATCTCGGATGTCAGGATTGATGATTTACCTCTTGATTACTAGAGGCATACCGTGTGAGTACCTAGGTCAATCAATGTCTGTTACGATGAGTGGCTCACGGTATAATATGTTACCATGATCATCATGATTAGCTTCTAGTTATAGGGATATATTTTGTTTTTTCATCTATCATTATGTTCAGATAATAAACGCCATGGGGCCTCAAATGTCTTGGATGAAATAATTGTAAACCTGAAATTTTTACAAACATTTTAACTGATGAAATCTACTTATATTTTCTCAACTTATTTTGTGCAATGTGTGAATGAATATTGTTTTTATTTTTACAAATGTTGCAAATGTTGATTTAACACATAATTAGCCAATGCATCCGTTAATGTGTTTAAATGTCTTGGAATACATTGGTATTCAATGTAATCAAATTCTCTCTCCAAGAGACAGACCCACAAAAACATCCTTAACATTATAGAACTTCTTACTGAATAAAAATTATTTAAATGTAATACTTTGAGTTGTGAATCTAACCTAATGTTTAAACGATGAATACCAAATGAAATGGAGTCAGATAATAGTTATTGTTTGACAAAGGCATATTCCATGAAGACTTACTAACTCATCAGTGGGTGAATAAATGTCCCAAGTTGTGAAAGACAAATTTTGAGTACTAATACTAGCACAATTAGTGTAGCCAATGTATGTTTTATGGATTGTCGACATTTGCAAATCAAGTGTAACAAAATATAAGCAAGAGAAGTAGAAGAAGATTGTAAAAGATGCAAAATTTCCACACACAAAAATACAAGACAACCATTTAAAATGTACCCATGCAAAGGAACATGCCCCCCAAGATTCATTTGATGTGCCTAATTAAACGACAAGTTACTAATTACAAAGATGAAATGAAGGTTCATCGATAAGATTAGATTAAAGACTTGATTTAGAGGGATGTTTCTTTCATTTTTTAACGAGATTGAGACAAAACTATGTTATGAATTTCATAGATTGGTTTCATTTTTATGCGAGCATGAAATAAAAATTACTATGCTCAGACTTTGTTTCATTTTTAGAGAGGTTGACATAGTAAAAAACCAACCTCACGTAAACTTGATCATAGATTCCAAATGGAAGAAACACATGTCAAGGGACAGAAATAAACATTTAGGGATTTTGGATGACTAGTAGTCAAATCAAGATTAATGAACAAAATCTCGTCAATAGTAAAAATGTTTCCATTGTGAGGGAAATAAATCACTCAAAAGAGTGTGGATATGAAAAATTTCATGGCATAGACATAATATTGCCCAAGGAGAAAATTGAAATCTATGGCACCTTGGACTACCATAAGATCGATACAAACAATTTTCCTTCTAGACTAATAGTTGAATTAACAAGGATCCCTAAAGGTTTGTTAATGGTTATGTTAAAAGCTAACAAATTCTGTGTAATAGGCACAAGCTGAGGGGAACCCAAAGCTTTCCAAGATGTTGAAGATAAAATACTAATAGAAGCACCTTCGTCAATGTTTGTGTGACACACACTCTTACCATAAGCCTTCACAATAATTTGGAAAGGGCTGGAAGAAGGAAGAAAAGGCTTTGTCAGTCTACTCTAATCAAAGGAAATGACCTCAGTACTTGTAGGGGGTTCAATGGAAATAGTTGAAATGGCCCCATGTGTAGAAGAATCTAAAGTAACAAGAAGAACTTGAGTAGTATTAATTTCACTCTCTAAAAGGAGAGTGAGATTGACTAAACATGGAATTGAGTTGACCACTTGATCAACCAATGGTCCATCAACTCTAGTGATATGTGTTTCCCTCTCCAATAGAAGAGTGGGGTTGAATGTACGAGGAATTGAATCAATCACCCTGTCAACTGATGGTAGGTTGGCAGAAAGTATAGGTAACCAGTTGGAAGTTGTTGTTGATAGACAATAAGGTTTTCCAAAAATTTTGAGGCTTCATCTATGTTCTAGAAAATATGAGTTTGATGAATCCCTTCCCATAACCTATAAGGTAACCTAAATTTACCCTTTTTCCCAAGGACCTGACAATCACTAATCGATGGAAGTTGATGAGAATTTTTAGACCACACTTCTATCACCTTTAGAATACCACGACAATAAAAAATATGGCGGTCACCCTTACAAAGTTTTCCAAGGGAATTTTGTCTTGTGATGCACTTTGGATGGTTCCTAAACATTTTCCATACTCAAAGTACTAGTTGGTTGGTTGAATTATTTCTTACCTTTCTTTCTCTTTCTCTTCTTCTCCCCTTTTTTCTTCATCTTAGTCACTTGGTTACTAGCATCAAGGCTTTTACCAAGTGAATAAGAAGAAAGGGAGGGAGACATTTTGGGTGAAGAAGGTAAAGGCTTAACAAATGATTGGTGTTTTTGTTATGGAGAACTTGGTTGAGGTGAATAACTTGGTTGAGGTGTAATAGTTTGGGTATTTTGGACTAAAGAGGTGGAAAACGACCACACCAGTAAACCTATTATGAATCTTGGAATTGACAACATAGCCATATATCGAGGACCGACATTTTCAAGGACAAGAAAAGGACTAGGACTTCCACTAAAATGGATTCCTTGATCGGCAAATTCCAACATTGTTTCCATTAGATTCAACTTAAATAAATTTATTAATAATTTAAAATAATATTAACAATTCAAATTCGCAATCCACACCTAAATTCTGGAAAAGGTAAAAACAAGCCTACTAACATCCGCTAATAAATCTAAGGAATCAGACCACACAAAGAACCTTTTCATGGTGAAATGACTAGTTGGTGATGAAACCCAATGTTGTAAAGATCAACATGAAAAGTGCATAGAGATATAGTAGGTGGAATCATTTATGTTGATAACCTTCTTAATTTCCATGATTTGATGCAAGTAGCTTCACTCATGCCATCTCAAGTGAAGAATACCCTCCAAAAAGGTCCAAATGAGTCTAGTCAGCGTCTGCTCCAGTTATAGCAGAGACTCCCCCTCGTCGTCACCTTGGGTAAAAACCCTAAGAGAATGGTCTCTAAGGTTTCCACATAGAATAACTTAACCTGGGGGGAAATTCACAGATTGAACATACATGCAAGGGAAGAGTAAAAAAGCTCAATCTCCTTGAATGTTCCTCAACATGGTTAATCTAAGGTTTATCCTTCAAGTGACTCCCAAGCACCTTTCGACATCATTTGTAATGCGTGAAAATCATGCTACTATAACCAATGAATTGGGTTTGATCACTTCACTGGGTCTGGTATGATCTCATGCTTAACTCCCTTGTAACATGAGCTTCCTAGAGTCAAATTGTAATAAATAGATTTACTCCCTACCACAAGATTCTATTGTTTGTTTGTAGCTTTGGAATGTTAACTCACTTTCCTATTCTAAAGACCTAAAATATGATCTAACCTAGGTGTAATGAGCCCTAAAATTCTAATGTAGTTTATTAGTGTTGTTTTTAAATTGTTGTTTACTCAGTAGGTTGATGGATGTGAAACTCATGGTGTTATAACTTGACTTAAAACTAAATGCAATCGAATAAGATAATGTAATCTATCCACTTCGATGAATCGTAACTAAAGTAAGGAGAGAGGTTTCATTCACTTTTAAGAAATGCAAGAATCAATGAATCATTTTAAAAATGCAAATCAAAGAGAATGAAAAATACAAAATACAAAATATCCTTAAAATTCAAGCTAGAAAATGAAAAATTTTAATCTCAACAACTTCTTGTATACCAAAACTCAAATAATTAATTCCTCCTCCAACAAACACAAGCCATAATTTCAATTTGATGTAATGAATTATGAGTCACTGTAATAAGAATATTGTGTTATCTTATAGAAAAGAAAAACAACTATCCACTTCAACAAAAACAACAAACTCCAAATCACAAGTGCTCACCATGAAAAACACTAATTTTTTACCAATATTAATGATTCTTTGCAATCCTCCTAAGTAGGGGAAGGTGAACCATGTGCGCAATAGCCCAGCCCAAGCCTGCGCTAACCTAGCTGTCGCTGCCCCTGCAGATCCCTCTCTCGGTTGCCTCATGCTGCTGAGGCCAACCAGACCATGCATCCATCTAAGGAGGGAGATCCTCACTCTTCCATGCAACTAGGGAATGAAGAAAATGTAGAAGCCTTCACATCTCTGATCGCAGAGAATGGAGCTCCATGGAATAGGTCATCAGTCAATAAATTTGTAAAGAAACTTG
The DNA here is from genome assembly GCA_031772625.1 of Pinus tabuliformis. NCBI lineage: Eukaryota > Viridiplantae > Streptophyta > Pinopsida > Pinales > Pinaceae > Pinus > Pinus tabuliformis. The sequence goes on from CM062815.1 coordinate 572,914,712, forward strand.
AAAGTATCCTAGAGATTTCTCTCCCTCCATTACTTCTAAGAAGAGCAACAATCTCTCTGGCATAATGTGGACCTGTTGGACAATTCATAGGTCTATGGCCTTCACCCAAATCAGTGCAAAAATGGGTAGAAAGAATCTAGAATGCAACCACACAGGGGAAGATAGCAATACGATTTTGTCGATGGGGATACTACACCTTTCTCTTTGAAACAAAGGAGGACAGAGATCTGATATTTAGAAATGGACCTTACTTCATGGAATCCAGAGGTTTATACCTGAACAGGTGGACGCCAGACTTTGATCTAGAGATGGATGTCCCAAATGCAGTGCCTGTGTGGGTCAGGCTCCCACATCTTCCTCTTCACTATTGGGGAGACGAATCTATAAAGGCTATAGGAAATGCAGTGGGAAAATATATTGACATATGTGAGCCAAAAGACAACATGCACGCGTGCACAAGAATATGTGTGGAAATAGATCTCGGAAAAGGACTCCCAGAGGAAATAAAGATCAAGTTCGACTAGTGGACACACATTCAGTAGTTGGACTACGAGTAAATTCCATTTAAATGCAAGGTCTGTCATGAATATGGTCATTTTGTAAATAGGTGTCTTAAAAAAATAGAGCATGAAAATGTAGAAGAGTAAGAACCTACCTGGGAACAAGTGAAAAGGAAAAAACTTACCAATAAGAAAACCACATCAAATATCTATTAGTCCCAAGAAGCAAACTAAACAACCTCTCAGCCTCCAGCGAAGGTTACTCCTCCTGATCACACAACTTCGAATCCTTTTGAGCCATTAGAAGACTCCTTTCATCCACCCTCTCCTAGATCCCCACCTTCAAACTCCATCTCTTTAGCTCTCATATCCTCCCCTAACCGTATATCCTCTCCACCTCCTCCCTTAGTGGACCACATTCTAACTAGAAACAACGCCAAAGAAATCCCCCAAGCCTGGGATCAACAAAAGAAAGTGGTAAGGAAATCCAATAAAGAAGTTAGAGATGAGGTAGCAGCTAAAGAAATGGCCCTAGGAATGCAACAGCCAATGGATTCATTCCTTGGGAAACAAACAAGAAGTCATGAAAAAACTCAGCAAAGAGGAAAGGGAGGACCACACCAAGACAATAGTAAATAATGATATTGGTCTCTTGGAATTGTTGTGGCCTTGGCATCTCCTTTAAATTCAATGCAGCTTGAGACATTTTAGCCAAGGAACAACCAGACATATATATGATCCAAGAGACCAAACTAAAAAAGCAAGAAAATAAAAAAATGATTTAAAAACAAAAAAATTATGAAGGATTAGCGTTAGAAGCCACATGAGCATCAAGAGGAATCAACACCATTTGGGATAAAAGAAAATGGGAATTAATGACCCAAAAAATCAGCACACTGGATTCGAATAGAGTTGAGAAATCTCAAGACAAAAGAACAATATAGCATTATAAATGTGTACTCCCCAAATCACTATAGAGAGAAAGAACAATGTTGGAAATTAGTTAAAGAAGAAATAGCAGAGAGACAAAGTGGGAACTTAATCCTGGGAAGAGACTTAAATCTGATAAGGAATACAGAAGAAAAATTTGGCAGAGTCTTCCACAATGATACGTTAAGAGAAGCTCTTGAAGGAATAATAGAAGAACACAGATTAATAGACATTCCACCAAGCAATGGAAAATACACTTGGAACAACAAAAGAATGGGAAAAAACAACATAAAAGAAAGGTTGGACAGAATTATTATTCATGAAAGCATAGCAGCTGCTTATACTCTTGTGAAAAGTAAAATTGTTAACATCTCAGCTTTAGATCACAAGCTAGTTTATCCAGGTGGATGTTGCTGGCCACCCACCTATCCCATTTGTACCCCCACAACTGTCTCTTTCAGTCTTTTCAGTTTCCTAAATTGTAGCACAGTCTACTATTTTTAGCAGTTTTTCGGGTCCTGAACTTCCGAAGCCATTTGAGGCCCTAAACGACATTTTTTTGGGAAATATGGGGGCAACATGGGTCCATGGACTGATGTTGCCCTTCCCAAAGTGGTAGTTCTCAGATAGATCTTTCTAACGAGCTATTGTATGCGTCAAACGGAGATTGTATGCCAAAGTTACGACCCCGGGAAATTGATATACCAATTTACCCAAACGGGGCCCACAGTTTGGTGTTTCATCCTCTAGGGTTAGGTTTTGGGATGTTAAGGGTTTTCCATTGTTTCTCAACAATAAATAGGCCTTCGAGCCTCATTGTAGTACAGTTGAGAGGTGTGTAGCTGCCACATCTCTTCTTAGAGATAAGCTACCATCGCCCTAGCTGGTTTATTTCCATTTTTGTTTGTAAGCATATTTCAGTATTTTACAGTAATGAAATGAAGTACTATTTCTACTGCATATATGTGTTTATGGTTATCTCTATAATTTTTTTCGTTCCTGTTTAAATTCATATTAGTGGTATCAGAGTGGTCTGCTTTTTCTCTGTTTTTCTTTGCATGTCCCCAACAAGGTCGGGATATAAGGAGTTAGGCCTTGAATTGGTCAAACCTTTGCAAGACCAGCCTCGCAAATCCCGATGACCTCCCATGGCAGATGAGAAGAAAGACGAGGGGGCAGGAGATCCTATCAAAATCTTGCTCGAAGAAGCCCTCGAGCGACAAAGGAACTCGATGATGGACAACTTTGCATAGATCCTTCAGTGACTACCCAGAGGCGACGCATCAGCTTCCAACAGCTACTCTGGAAATGCCACACCCTTTAAGGTACAAGTTAATTTTGAAATCCCCATCTTCGAGGGTCAGATAGACGCAGATGCCGTAGATAAATGGTTAAATCTGCTAGATGGGTATTTTTCTGTTCATGAATTTTCGAGTCGAGAAAAGATTGTTTTCACTCTTCTCAAAGCAGCCCCCCACATCAAGGACTGGTGGGAAACCTACTGCGAGCAGAAGAATGAAAGTACAGGCCCACTATTTTCAGCTGCACCCACTTGGGATTCATTCCAGGATTCCATCAAGGAGCAATACTACCCTATCAAAAGCTATGAGGACAAATACATCAAATGGACCACACTGCGGCAGGGACGGGACCAAGATGTGCCAGAGTTCACAAACATTTTTCGTACCCTTCGTACACAGTTGGGTATCACAGATTCTGAGCTGCATCTGGTACTCAAATACCGTGGTTGCCTACACAAATACATCCAAGAAGAGATGGATTTCTTGAACATCTCCTCGCTCTGCACGATGTATTGATATGCTGTCAAAATTGAGCAAAAATTCAAACAGAAGAAGCGAGAATTTGGATCTTCAAATCTAAAGACCAAAGGACAAAGCTAAGGCGGGGTGACCCAAGATAACCCATTGAAGCCATAAGAAAAGAACAACACCACAAAGCTAAAGAAGGACACAGGAAAGTGGTGTGAGTTCCACAAGAGCCCCACTCACAACACAAGTGAGTGTTGGAGTAGGCAGTCGCTAGTGGCCGAGTTGAAGGCTTCCGAATTAGATGCATGTTCCGACCCTGAGCCAGAACCTGACAAGGGGAATGGCAAAGGGAAGCAGATCATTGTTGCAGATTCCAGCACCATAGATCCCAGCATCACTGTTGCCACCGCCAAGATCTAGAAGAATGAACCTGGAGATCCAGAGGAGGGGGAACATCCTTTCCACTCATAGATGTGGGTGAAGGGTTCATCGCTGCAATTCATTATCGATAATGGCAGCCAAAATAACCTCATTTTAGCAGAGGCCGTGAAGTGGTTGGGCCTACTGACTACACCACACCCACAACCATATAGTATTGGTTGGCTTCATGAAGGACGAAATCTCAAAATTTGTCAGTAGTGTCGCCTTCCTGACAACATCAAGCCTTTCACAGACTAGGTATTGTGTGATGTTACACCTCTGGATGTGTGTGATGTTTTATTAGGCCAACCATACTTGTGGAGGCGACATGCTGTGTATGATTCAAGGCCTCGTGCTATTATTATTTCTTTGGATAATTCATTATAGAGGATACCAGAGGTAGCCCCACCTACCGCCACCTCTTTGATCACTGCCAAGAAAGGCAGCAAGCTCATATCACAGACTATGAAATTTATTTTCTGTCTAGTTCACTCCTAAAGTAAGGGGAAGATCGTTGCTACATCCATGACCCCTACAAAGGGTTCCTCCACACAACAGCATCAGCAAAGGGGTACGGTCATGACTAAACACAGGAACAAATTCTCCTCACCCACAGGGGTACCACACAAGTTTCAAGTGGGTGACAAAGTTTGGTTGCATCTGCAGAGAGAACACCTTACCAGAACCCATCAGAAACTCAGAGCACTCCGACAAGGTCCTTACACCAGTACCAAGGCTATAGGAAACAATGCTTTGAAGCATAGCATTCCTCCATTCCTTCTCTTGCACCAAGTGCTTAATGTAGACCATCATCGACCATGCTTCCCACCATTTCTAAACACATCAGAGATTACAGAACAACTCAGTAGAGACCTAGCTCAACAGAAGCTTCCTCATCTCAGGGAGGAACTCAATGTAATGGGGACCATTGCTTCCTAAGGGGGGAGGAATGATCCAGGTGGATGTTGGTGGCCACCCACCTATCCCATTTGAACCCCCACAACTGTCTCTTTCAGTCTTTTTAGTTTCCTAAATTGGAGCACAGTTTACTATTTTTAGCAGTTTTTCAGGTCCTGAACTTACAAAGCCATTTTGAAGCCCTAAATGATGTTTTTTGGTAGTTCTCGGATAGATCTTTCTAACGAGCTATTGTACGTGTCAAACAGAGATCATATGCCAAAGTTATGACCTTGGGAAATTGATGTACCAATTTACCCAAACAGGGCCCACAATTTGGTGTTTCATCTTCTAGGGTTAGGTTTTGGGATGTTAAGGGTTTTCCATTGTTTCTTAACAATAAATAGGCCTTCAAGTCTCATTGTAACACAGTTGAGAGGCATGTAGCCGCCACATCTCTTCTCAGAGATAAGCTACCATCGCCCTAGCTGGTTTATTTCAATTATTGTTTGTAAGCATATTTCAGTATTTTACAGTAATGAAATGAAGTATTATTTCCGTTGCATATCTATGTTTATGGTTATCTCTGTAATTTGTTGCATTCCTATTTAAATCCGGATCGCTGGTGGTGCTAACCTTGGGAAAGCTAGAAAATCAAGGACCCCTTCCCTTCAGATATAATTCAATTTGGGACAGTAAGGAATATTTTGGCAAACAAATAAAGGAAAACTGGAAAGAAAGTGTCATAGGATCTCGCTAGTATGTTTGGGAAACTAAGCTAAAGAACCTAAGGATGCACTTAAAAAATTTGGCAAGAGAAAATGATCTCCGGGACAAAGCTAGGAAAATCGAATTGCAAAAAAAGATGGATAATCTCTGTAAGGAAAAAGAGAACAAGGAAGAAAGTAAGCAAGATCATATACAAGAAAAGGAAATATATATGGAAATATATAAGCAAAATAGGCAAGAAGAATAGGAAAGTACACTGAAATGAAGACGCCTCTGGCTAAAATACGGAGACAAAAATATAGCCTTCTTTCATAATACAATGAAAATAAGGAGGTCAAAAATCAAATTGAATAGATTCAAGTAAATGGTAAAGAAATAAAAGGAGTTGAAGCAATAAAAAATACAACCCATAAACACTTTAGAGAACTCTCAACAAGTGACCAGCAGGCAGCTAATGAAGAAATTTTACAGCATGTAAAAAAAATAATTGACCAATAAAACAGGGAATTAGACAAAGAAATTACTGAGGAAGAAGTCAGAGAAGCTGTGTGGAATCTCCACCTTGATAAGGCACCAGGTCCAGATGGGTTTACAATGGCCTTTTATAGAAAACATTTGGAAATTATCAAAAAAGATCTAATGAGAATGCTCAAAAATGATTTCCAAAAAAAAAGATTGGAGGAAATATAAAATCCTCCTTCCTAACCCTCATTCCCAAAGAACCCGATCCTACAAATTTTAACAGATATAGGCCAATCTCCCTTTGCAACTCATCTTATAAGATACTCACCAAAATTCTAGCAAACAGAATGAAAAAATTACTTCCAGAAATAATTTTAGAAAAGCAAGGAGGATTTGCCCCCAAGAGGCAAATCACAAACAATGTGATAATTGTTCAGGAGGCTATTCACAGCAGTATCCAAAGAAAGGAGAGAGGAATGATTGTTAATTTAGATATGGCTAATTCTTTTGATAGAGTTAACCATAACTTTCTTGCAACAACTCTTAAAAAGTTTGGCTTTTCAATAAATTTCATAGAGATTATCCAGGCATGTATATCAAATCCATGGATAGCTCCATTAATCAATGGACGACCCAGTAAATTTTTCCAAAGCACACGAGGGTTGAGGCAAGGTTGTCCTCCTTCTCCATTCGTGTACATCATCATGGCTGAATCGCTGAGTGCTATGCTAGAAAATCAGAGAAAAGGGAAAAAAATAACAGGGATCCAAATATCAAGAGGAGTCAAATATATAAACCACTCTCTCTTTGCAGATGATACCCTTCTCATAGGCGAGACATCCTGCACTATAGCAAGATGATTCAAAAAAGTCTTGGATGAATTTCTCCTAGCTTCAGGAGTAATTTTAAACAACTCCAAATGCAGAATTTATTGTTGGAATACCCCAACAAAAACAATGCAGCGTATCTCACAAATACTGGAAATACTTTTACAAATAAATTAGAGCCACTTCGCTTATCTTGGGCTACCCTTAGCAAAGGAAGTGGTAAAATCAGAGGTTTGGAACAGGCAAGTGGAGAGAATGAGGGAAAAATTCAGAATTGGGGAGTAATGTGGCTCAACTTGGCAGGAAGAGTGACACTAACGAAAGCACTTCTCTCAACCTTGCCTATATATCAGTATGCAATCATTATGGCTTCGGCAAGTGCCCACAAGCAAATGGAGCTGATAATTAGAAGCTTCCTCTGGCAAGGAGGAAAACAAGATAATAAAAAATTCAGCCTTGTTAGATGGGAGCAAGTTACTCTTCCCTATGAAAAAGGAGGTATAGCAATACGCCTGCCAGGACTAATGAACATTGCTCTAGGGACAAAAATTATCTGGAGAATGATAAATGGGAATGGCCACTGGTGGGAAAAAGTTCTAACAATGAAATACTTAAATTGTCATAGAACAAAGCTACTCACTGATACTATTCTAGACAGGCCATGCACCTAAATCTGGAAATTGGTTAAAAGGATAATTCCTCTTATTAGAGATCAAATATCCAAAAATCCAGGGAATGGCAAAACAATTTCTATTTGGGAGGATAGAATAATGGGGAAAAACCCCTTAAATCAACAACAAAATTTAAGAGGACTTCAGAGATGGATGGAAGAGAAAAGTTTTAACACTCTTTATTCTATTTCAGATTGGGATCAGAATAACTAGGTAAGATGGAAAAAGATGGCTACACCACCAAGACTAAAAATTAAGTGGGAAATTTTAAAAGTTCATCTTGCAGGGGCCACGTCCATCAACAAAGAAGAGTAGGATGACTTTGTTTGGGACCCAAATGGGGGGGATTACACAGTAAAAATGGGGTACAACCTCCTCCAAAAACTTCACAATCAAAATGATTGGAGTCTTTGGAAGGCAGCTTGGAACCCAAAATTAAAGACTTCACCTGGACCCTTCTCAAAGGTAAAATTCTTACCTCTGAAAATTAAAAAAAAAGGAATAAAAGGGCCCTCAAAATGTGTCATGTGTCAAAAGGAGGAAGAAACAATCCAACACCTCTTCATAAACTGTATGGTGGCGAGAGAGTGTTGGAAACTGGCAACAAGTCCTTCGGAAATAAACATAAATCCAACAATTCAGTTGACAAATCTTCATAAAAATTGGCATAAAAGCTACCCATATACAATGAAAAAAATGGCAACAATAAATAGGATATGGAAATGTCTCCCTTCAATCCTGTGTTGGCAAATTTCGTTAGCTTGAAACAAATTCATTTTCAAAGAACAAAAGCCAAATCTAGGCAAGATCCTAGCAACAACTTGGAGCCAAGTTGTAGAGATAATAAGTACAAATGGAATCTCAAAAATGGATCAGAACAATTTACAACAAGAAGAGAAAGACTGGTACAACAAAGTGATGTTAGAAAACAAAGCAAAAGTAGAAGCCATAGCAAAAAATAAAGAATTTCACGCAAACAAGAAATGGAAATTAAGGGTGTAGGATAAAGAATTTGCAGAATGGATAAAATAATAGAAGAGACATGTTTTTTTTTTTATGGAGCTACGAAAAATATCCCATGTAAAGAAGGGGTAGGCGGAGTTATACTAGATCCAAATGGAAAAAAAATAATAACCTATGAATGGAGCCTTGGAGAAATGACAAACAACAAGGTTGAAGCATACAACCTCGTCCTAGGCACAAGGCTTTTAAACAAAAATGAAATCAAGGGCCCTCTAATAATAGGGGACTCGACTATCATAATAGCCGCATTGGATGCCAAAAGGGACTTCAAAAGCATATCCATCAACAAAATCTATCAAAGGATCAGAACAAGTTTTGAAAGTATGGGAAAAATAACCATAAAGCATGTCCTGAGAAACCAAAATAAGGACGCTGATAGCCATGCCAACAAAGCAATTGACAGAATAGTTGGGATTGTTAAAGAGAATAATGAAGTTTATGAAGAAAGTATACCATGACCCCCTCACCTAGTATGAGGATCGAGAAAGAAGATATAGATCCGAAGAATATCACAAGAAATATTACAGGGGGAAAAAAATAAAAAAAAAAGATTCAAAACATCAATTCAAGAAGGAGATTGCATGAGGAAAACATAGAATATATGTTAGCAAAGGTTATCAATTGTAATCAGCCTTGCTCAGAGCACATGCTTCTCACAATCCCAAAAAAGCTACACTATATGATGAATCAAGATTTCAATTGTTCTCCTCTCCTAGGCAAAGACGACATTAGTCATGTCAATCATGAACACCTGGACCGTAATGGTATTGCAAGTAATAGTCATGTCTCCACGTACACCTGCACAGGCTCCCAGGCAACCCAAGACAGTATGGAAATCAACAGCAGCAGGTCTCTCCTCAATAGAGACCAATAAATTAAGAATAGAAACCACAAAACACTGAAGAAATTCTGCAAAGTAAGAGTGAGGAGACATATGAAGAATCATCGCACAAGAACCATTGGATCTCGGAGATCAACGGATGAGGATTGACTTAAGGAGTAGCGGAAGTGGAACTCAGAGAAGTTGTCGCAATCGTCGATGGTGGTAGATCTACAGTCATAAGGCACTAACATAATCAAGAGTTAGTCAAAGAGAAAAGGCAGGAATATAAGTAGGAATGGTATTTCAGGATGAGAATAAGCGGTAAGCGGTTTCAAGAGGGAACCACCTAATTCCAATCATTGATGGACATGTAGCAAGAGGGTGGAGTGAGAATACTGCTTTATCGCGTGGGTATTCTTTGCGTGATTTTCCCACCCAAAATCCCTGATAGCTATTGGATCTATTGCGAGTGTATCGATGGTGGTGGAGTGACATGCAAGTTTATTGATCGAAGATTGGAGGTGTCTGTCTGATCTGACGGAGGAAAATCTACGGTGGAGATTGAGCCTAATAAAGGTAAGCATTGAAAATTGCGCCAAGGCTATGGAAAAGTGGAAAATGTTATTTCCCATGTGTTTGTGTATATTCCCACTATACGAGGATAAAGGTTTATGGTTAAGTCTACTTTTTCCAAATTTAAGTGTGGGTTTGGTTACCACGTGAGGCTTAAGGAGATCAAGTCAAAATTTGGAAAGTTATCCCATAGCTCAGAACCACGACACCAACACTATAGTTTTTGAAGTTTATAGAAACAGGGCTGTAAAAGTAGTTGTGGGGACTGCACTCCCATTTTGTGCACTACTTTTGAACTAGCCCTCCTCTAAATGTACAAGGGACTAGCTTTCTTTCCCTTTTTTCTTTTTGTTTTTTTTGGAATATATAAAAAGTAACTGATTGTGTTAAAAAAAATAAAAAATGATTCTTTGCAATCATGAAAAAAAGGTACTTAATTTGATCTTTTGATAGAAGAAGGACAAAATCAAGCTATCCTAGTAATGACTTATATTTCTTCTGATTAATAAATAATTCACCAGATCAAACCCTAAAACCTAGTTTGCAAAGACACATAATTTCTCAAGAAATCAACTCAAAACATCAAATCAAAATAGAATGGACTTTTCTAGAATGTAAACAGATGCAAGAAAGTACAAAAATTAAAAAATTATGGATTGGGTAGATGAAAACCTAATTTTTCAAAAATTTTGAAAATGCTTGTGGAGGCAATTAGTTTACTTCAGTGCAGAGAGGCACTATTTTTGATGGATAAGTGCACAGATTTATGCAATATGACTAATGGAAAAATGTGTAGCCCAAGAAAACTTAAGAAAAAATAAACAAAAGGACAAGAATCCATAAAATTCAAACTTTCAATATCTTGCACACAGTTAGATAAGTCTATAGAAAGCGATTCAAACGTCACATTAGGAGATGATGAACAAAAAAACTTTTTCTAGTATGGTCACAAATTTGTTATGGTGGACAAATCACCCTTGCAGATAATATTGATTTTCCTAGACTCTAATGTGATATAGTAACAAACAAAACACGTGACTGTTATCTTTCCTTAATTCACAATTGAAAACATAAACAATGAGATATAGAAATGCTTCTTACCTTTCTACGAAATTCCCATGGAAGCCCTTTTGATGCTTTCAAAATCATTTCGTGATTGCTTCAATGGAAGATCTGCATGAATAGAAACAAAGAAGGCATAAAAGCATAGTGTAGATAAATATGAAACATGAAGAAAATGACAATTGCAACATAACATATATCATAATATTAAAACAATATTTAGTTATGAATCATGCAAAAATATTAAGGAGCTTTGAAAATAACATCAAAACAAGTGAAATTAGCAAAGAAACAATGTTTGTATTAATCCTAGAACAAGAAGAAGCAATACAACCTTTCCTTGATGATGTAAACCTCCTCCCAATAGTTTCCAATCCTCCCCTTAGGTGACAATCTTTCTAGCCCTATTACAACAACCTAGGTTTACATTCATAAGTCCTCCTTAACCTTCTATCCTATGTTGAATTTATAGGCCAAGAGGAGGAGGTTTGAGATACTCTTCTCAAGGGATGCGATCCTCAAAAGGAGGGACTAGAGTTCCAAAAAGAGAGGGATTTCACTGCATGAACAGAGGGATGAGGCCCAAGTATGTAGAGGCTCAAAGCTTTCAGTTGGGAAATATTCCTCCAACAAGGATTTTGGAAATCAATTTTTATTTTTACTTATGTTAACTTATTTGCATACTTCATAGTGGAAAACAGAGCACATATTTGCACTGTCCACAATGGTAAAATTTGTGGTTGTGCAAAATCTAGCTAGGGAACTGCACAAGTGCTAAAAAATGGGTTTTTAGGCTATGCTATCCATAGTTCTTGTTATCTTTGGGAATTTCTTTCTTCTAACATTGTAGGGGAATGCTTGGAACACTTTAACAGATAGTAAAATATCCAAATTGGTGGTCATTTTCCTAATGGTAAAAAAATGATGTGTAACATCATCAACAAATTGTTGACGTGTAATCAAGAGAGGTTCTCCCATAAGTCAGATTCCTATGATTTTCCCCTGATTAGTTGTTTCTTTGATGTACCTTCCCAACCCTTCCTTCATCAGGATGGAAAGGAATGGAGATAAGGGATTCCCTTGTCTCAAACCCCATGATACTTGAAAGGTAGAGGTGGGATAAACATTTAGAAGAATTAAAAAAGGGGGTGTAAATGTGGGATTTAATCCATTTGAGCGAGTGAGGTGAAAAACCAAATGCCTCCAACACCCTGAACAAGTATCTCCAATTGAACCTATCATAATATTTTAATAAACAGATTTTAGTGATCACCCCGTTGGCTGTAATGATTCCATCTAAAATATTTCCCCCCTCCACGAACCCTTTCTAATCCAGGCCAATGATGTGATTAAGAAATGGATTAAGAACCTTCACTATGTTTGAATAGATGACTTTGTATATCACATTACACTATGCAAAGGGCTGAAATACTCTAAGATCACTTGATTTTACGGATTAGGGAATTAAGATGAGGAAGGTGGCCTTGAGACAAGATCAAACTTGTTGTTTCCTCCTTGACTATTCTCAGCACTAGATAGATCTAGAGTTAAGATAAATCTAAGCTATTTTTTGTACCAAGGTGTGATCTACATCCTCATATGAGGGAAATGTTTTCAACTAACATTATATTGAAAATAATATAATAATATTTGTAATAAAAAATTAAAAATATAGTAATAAGAACAAAAAAGAAAATCAATGTTGGCCATAAATAAAATACTTCAATTTAGACCTTAATTTTACATCCACTTATTATAAAGATAAATTAATTGAAATTAAAGGTAAAAAACACTTTCTAATACTAAAGGTACATGTAATTCTTTCACTACTTATTACGGAGTTGAGAGATGGAACGTAACAATAATATAATTGTTATTACTGTATATGTAATTCATTTTGTAATTTATTTTATGTTTAGTTGGCATGTAATAGTTAAAATAAAAATATATTAGTAGCAAATAAATACTTTATTATTAGCCAAAAAAAAATATTTCAATGTCCACATTAAATAATACATTTTAAAATTAGCTTCATATAAAGAAATAAATTAAAATATTTATTATTTTCATTTTTTACAATAAGGTGTATGTGTAATTTATTGCATTCTTAATAGATAGATAGATAGAGAGAGAGAGAGAGAGAGAGAGAACTTATTCCATTAATAAGTTCTTTGCGGAAATTTATAATTCATAAATTTTTTCATTTTAAATATTTATAGCAAAAATAATTATATATAGAGAGAGTTTTATGATATATCTTTTCTACTTCCAAATACGATTTGGGCATGTATAAACATTTCAATGTGTAGATTGTGAATCAAAAATAAAACTTCTCCATGGGCTTCTCAGAATCCTGGGGTCATATCGCACAGATTGACCCGCTCTCTGATTTCTTTAAGTAGCTGCTCGAGGTCCACCAATGGATCGACATCCCCTCGGCCAAGATTCAGTATACCTAGAGGAACAACCGGTCAGGCGACCAAAGCTTGGCCAGAAGACTGGATCGCTTTATCATCAAGGAGGCCTTTCACAACAGTCACCCAAGATCCAGACAATGGGTTGGCAGCGGAGGCTTGTCAGATCATAGGCCTATCTTTCTAGAAATTGGGGAAAAACAACAGAAGCAAAAATTTCCCTTCAAGTTCAACTCGACATGGCTCCGGGACCCCTCCTATATCAAGCTAATATCCAACTTCTGGAAATCACACCCAATCCCTGAGGAGGAGGATCTAGAAAATTTCTTTATAAAAAACCTCTCTGAAATAAAGGGACTATCCAGAGACTGGGCTCACAAAAGAGGGAACTGGATGACTTAATAATCTCCCAAGCAGAACAAGCAATTGCGGACCTTGATTCGCAGTTGGATGGAACTTACAACTCCCCGGAACAGAAAGCCATGTATGGAACCCTGATCAATCAGAGATCCCAAATCCTCAGAGACAGAGAGGCAAGCTGGAGATTAAGAAGCAGAGCAATCTGGATTAGGGAAGGGGATGAAAACACAAAATTCTTCCTCCGCTTTGCTAATGGTCGGAAATCGATCAACACTAGCTGGGAGCTGCAAAATGACCGGGGACAACAAGTACACAAATCCAGAGAACTAGCCTCAATGGCCACCTCACACTTCAGGAACATATATGAGGCCCCGAGGGAAGCCAACCTGCTAGAGATCATGCGAGTTGCTGAGCTCTTCCCTAGGTTTGTGGATGACGAGGATGCTGAAGAACTCATCAAGGAGGTTTCATTAGGGGAGCTTGAAGCCACTATGCGAGGTTTCCAAAAAGACAAAAGCCCGGGACCTGACGGTTGGACCATCGAATTCTACCTTGCTTTCTTTGATCTTCTGGGCCAGGACCTCCTCAGGGTTATCAACCATTGCAGCCGCTCAGGAAAGATCCCCTCAGCCATCAAAGCCACTTTCATAGCCCTCATCCCCAAATCCGACAAGCCAGCCTCTTTCAATGACTTCAGGCCCATCTCACTCTGTAACTGTCTATATAAGATCATGGCCAAAATCCTCGCAAATAGGCTAAAGCCCATCCTCTCGGCACATATCTCCCCTAAACAGTTCACTTTCCTTCAACACTACCAGATCCACGAAGCTATTGGCACCGCACAAGAACTCCTTCATTCGATGCACAGTAGGAGTCTGAAGGGCATGATATTAAAGGTGGATCTCTCCAAAGCTTTCGACATGGCAAGCCTGCTCTACATTCGAATGCTTCTTACACACCTGGGTTTTCCCTACTTGTACATCAAAAGGATAATGAGTTGTATAACAGAAGTGCCGTATAGAATCCTCCTAAATGTCTCCCCCACTCCCTTCTTTACAGCAGAAAGAGGTCTCAGGTAGGGATGCCCCCTATCTCCTTTACTTTTCCTGCTCATTATGGAAGGTCTAAGCTGATTGATAGGGACAGAACACAGGAGAGGTAGGATTACTGGTATAAAGATCATAGAAAATTGCTCACTCACTCACCTACTTTTTGTAGACGATGTGCTCATTTTCTTAAATGGCAGCTTGGTCGACTCTTCATCCCTGTAGTATGTTTTCAACCTCTTTCAGAAGGCTACAGGTATGATCATAAATATTCACAAATCCTCCCTCACAGAGATAGGCTGCACGCAACATGAGGTTTTTTACATCCGGCACCAGTTCCCCTTCCCACCACACCAGATGGAGGAAGGGCTAAAATATCTAGGATTCCGAATAAAACATGGAGGATACAAAATTGTTGACTGGACTTGGATTATTGCAAAGGTGGAAAAGAGATTAAATATCTGGTATAACAGATACCTCACCAGGGCTGGAAGACTCACCCTCATAAAAGCAGTTCTGGAAGCAACCCCTGTTTACTGGATGTCATTGGCCTGGATTCCAAGAGGGATCCTTGACAGACTACAAAAGATCTGCTGCAGATTCTTATGGAAAGGGAATAAACAGGGAAGCCTCTTTGCTTGGGTTAAATGGGATACTATAGCAAGACCAAAGAAATGGGGAGGATGGGGAATAAAAAGATTGGAGGTTTTTGCAAAAGCTTTGGCAGCAAAGTTAGGATGGCAGCTCATTACCACTCATAGCCTCTGGACAAAAGTGGTATATGAAAAATACATTGCCCCGGAAAACATATTCGGCTGGATCCGCAGGGAACACAGAGGGAGCGGAAGGCACTCCAATATATGGAAAGTTGTCCTCAATTCCATCCCACTTATCTGGGAAGGTTTAACATGGAGGATACATCAGGGACAGGTTGTACGCATAGGAACGGATCCCTGGATCGGGTGTGGCAATGCCCATCGTCTTCCTGCACCACTAATCGCCTATCTCCAGGATCAGGGTGTCTCCCACATAGCCCACATAGCAAACCATGCAAGCACCACACCTTTCCAGCAGGCCTGGAAGTCAGCACACGGCCTCCACATTCCGGGACAGTGGCAGCATGACTGGGAGATGTACACTGAATCCCTCACTCACGCACACATAAGGATAATGGAAGGAGAAGATGAGATTGTATGGGCACTCGCTAAAAATGGAACATGTACCCCCAAGGAAGGCTGCTTAAAGCTCATACAAACTGCTCAGCCTAAAAATGTCCAGCCTTGGTGGAAAGCTCTATGGAAACTCAAAGCGGTCCCCAGAACGCGTATGCTCATGTGGACCATACTGTTCAACAAAATTCCCACAGGCTCAAACTTAATGAGACGATTATTTCATGGACCCTTCTGGTGTCATCTATGCAGATGCAATGAGGAAGACACCGAGCATCTTTTCCTAACCTGCCCTATTGTCTCTGCTCAGTGGTCCCTCATAACCTCATCCCCCCATCTTTCAATAAATGGCAAGGACAGAACATTTCAGAAGCCTGGCTGTATTGGCTAGAGAAACACAAAGGAAGAGAAAAGAACCTACCTCTCCTCATGTGCTGGGCTATCTGGACGGCCAGGAACCGAGCTATTTTCGACCATAGAGACCCCATCTAGCCAAACATCAGATACCAGATCCTTTCTGATTATGAATTACTCCTAGAAGACCTCTCTCAGACCCCCCCTAGAACCATCCTCCCTGAGCACATTGACAAATCCTTCCCATGGGCCTATTTCGACGGCTCGGCCCAAGCTGATGGCTGCGGTGGAGGAGCCCTCCTCTACCTCAGGGATGGTCATTGTTTCCATATACAGATGCACCTGGGAAGGGGCACAAATAACTATGCTGAACTGTCCACTGCCAAACACCTCATACATTTTTCTCTTGAGAAAGGTTGCACAAAGCTACAACTGTTTGGAGATTCAAAACTTGTCTGCAACTGGATAAATAGAACTTCACACTGCTCTGCTTTTTCGTTGAGTCACATTCTGGATGAGACACACAGGCTCATAGATTTATTTGAACATTTTGCCTGTCAACATATTTACAGGGAGCGCAACTTAAGGGTGGACCACTTATCAAAACAGGCAGCGCAAAGGCAAGAAGAAGACTGGCTGATACAGGAAGAGTTGGATGGACTCTTCCATCAACACTATCACAGACCTTTTGTCGATCCGCGCTCTCTCCGGAGGATATAGCCATGAGGATGTTTTTTATATATTACAAAACTATCTACAACTTGTATTTTTTGATACTTTTTTGGCACACTGGAACCATACAAAGTTAGAAGACAGCAGCTGCTGTTAGCTATTGGAAATATTTTGAACTCATTACAGAACCATCAGACATATCTCTTATATTTGGATGAACTGCATATGTTTTATTGTGTTTTCCTATCCAACGGCATGTCTCCCTACATAGAGCACACTTTGTTATTTCTGTATAAATTTTGGTAAATGACACATCTGAGAACTGAACTCCCTGTGTGGAGGAAAACTGTTAAGATTATCTTTACAGGGTTGTAGACAAAACTTTTTTCTACTATCCAGTGGAGGCGATTAGCCTCGTCATGCATATGCCTTGGAATCTACAGAATGTAATTTCTTTTATCTAATAGAAATTATGACTTTTTCTACAGGAAAAAAAAACTATGCATATATTATACAAAACTATATATATATATATATATATATATATATATATAATTCATTTTTTGTGCCTCTACAACCTAGTATGAGAGAGGTGTTGTCACTAACGCTACATTTTAAAATAACAATAGAATACTTATGTTCACAAACTCAAAAATAATAATAACAAAAAAAATCAATGTATAAACAAAATCTCTAATTTCAAGCTTAATTTTAAATCAGCTTCATATAGAGAGATAAATTAATTGAAAATAAAATATAATAATTTACTTTTTAGAATGAGGAATTATGTAATTTCTTCACTAATTAATATGGTGTTGATATATGACATATAAAAATAATGTTATATATTACATAGATGACTAATTTGTTTTTATAACTACATATATAGAGAGATTCATATGGATATATGTTCTCTGCATTCAAATATGATTGGGGTATGTATTAATATTTTTAATAGGTAGAATGTGAATCATAACTCCAAATCTACCAAGATACATGCTTGGTATATCTAGAGTTAAGATAGGTAGATGTATGCTAGCCTAGATCCATCTGATCTATGGATATCTCAAGCACCGAGACAGATCAAATATCTAGAGTTTCAAACCTCTTTTTTGTGTGAAAAAGTTGAGGAAATGTTTGCACCTCGAGATACTTTATCCCTCTCGAGGATTGATATATTTGGAGCTGAGATGGATATGGGCTAGTTCTGGTTGTTTGGGGTTACACAAAATCTATTGAATATCTAAGTAATATGATAAATTTATTTTAAATTGGCTCAGTTGCCATATGTTTTTAAGAAAATAGAGAGTCATTATAAGTACAATGATGAAAAATGATGAAATAAACATTTTGAATGGAAAGGAAAGTGCTCTCTCCCATAATCTTTCCAGAAATATTTACTTGTTTGATAAATGGTTATTGATGTAAATAATATTATTAAATCTATTTGAAGTATCTATGATTGAATTCTATATCTATTTAATATAATTTAGTGGGATTATCTATCGCTAGTAATCATAGCATAGTATTGTAGGAAGGAAAAGTTAGCTTAAATACATTATAGAAGAGGTTATTGAATATTCAACCATGTAGTGAGGCATGTACTCGAAAATTCATGAGTGAGGATTATGATGTTGTATCTTATGAACCAAATTATGGATGGGTACTTAATATTGATTCTTGATTGTTATGTATATAAATAATATTTGAAAATTGTTGTTAGATCTCAATATTTTGTATGGGAGATGAGAACTGAACTATAATAACTAGAAACCAACCTAGATCGTAGTCCATTAAACCTGTAGTATGGACTAAGTTTTAGTAGAATACTTATATTACAAGATTGATGGTAGAAATGTTGCTATATAAGATATATTCCTAAACTTGACACTAGGGAAGAGAGTGTTTGAGTTAATTTTTGTAGAAAGGTCAAAAAAACTATGTTATGAGATATAATTTAAACATTCTAATAGATTTACTGAAATCCATGTTGTGGAATTTTTCGATATGTTCAGAAGAAAACTAACAGTTTTTAAAGATGGAGTTCATTTCAGAGTAGGTCTAAAACCCATTTCAACACTTAATTATGTGATAGATAGAATATTTATGTAAAATGTAAATAAAAACTACACTAAGATAAAATAGTACATAATTTGAACAAAATTTAATCAGGGGATATCCCTTTAGTTAGTAAACATGAAATAGAACGGTGCTTACTAAAGCTAACAAGTATTTTAGTTAATTTTGACTCAAGGAAATATGAACAAAGTTTAAAGTAGTTAAAGATCAAGTTATTATGCTAGGAGAATGGTGGAACCAATAATACAAGAAAATTTCATAGGAAAACTCTAATATTTATATAGTTGTTGAAGGTGCTAGACCGGCCAACATTCAAAGGAATCTCCCAGGTATGAATTCCCAACTAAGCCTCAGGCTATTTGGAGTAGGAGGCCCAACAATGGGTAGTAAAGTATCGCCTTGTCTGCAGCAATGCTCATAGGTTAGTAGGACAGCTTTAGCTTAAAATAAGTGTGTGACCTTGCGATGAG
This sequence comes from Pinus tabuliformis, assembly GCA_031772625.1. Classification (NCBI taxonomy): domain Eukaryota; kingdom Viridiplantae; phylum Streptophyta; class Pinopsida; order Pinales; family Pinaceae; genus Pinus; species Pinus tabuliformis. Next base: position 572,933,962 of record CM062815.1, read on the forward strand.
TCAAAGGATATGCCTGGGGGTTTATACACATGGGGGGGGGGGGGGGGGGGGGAGGAAGTGTGTCCTTTGGAAGCCTGTAATAGTATGCAGCCTGAAAGGAACACATGAGCAGAATGACATCACAAGTTGGAAAGCAGAATAGTCCACAAATGAAAGTGACAGATTAATCTAACAACGTGTCTTCAACAAGATTCATACAATCATATACAAAATAGTTCATACACAAATACGTAATTTAAATAAAATACATTTCTAAAGCAACCAGAATAGTCCAACTACAATAAAAACATATGCCTGAAAACGTGTTGGCTCTATTATATTATTATTAAGTAAAATTTCCATCCAAACATACACCATTGACAACCACTAGCCCCAATAGTGGAACATTACAGTCAACATCGCTTGCTCCTCCAAATAAGTATACCTATTCTACATTGTGGAGAAGCCAAGGTTCGTCACAATACGTTCCAAGCCTTCTCTAAGAAATGCCTAGCCAAAAGCTTGGCTCCCAAAAGCCTCTACTATGAGTTATGAGGTTCTATTTATAACAAAAGGTGGGGTGACCCTTGACATTCCCCTTTGAAACTTTGACTACCCCCATGATTCTTAACATCCTTTACAAATAACTCTTTACATTACATAGTGACTATTGACATTCCACTAGTGACACTTGGAACTTCACTTACAACATATTTACAATAATATACAATTTCCACATATACCCATGTGGGACAAAATAGGATCGAGTTAGCCTGACAAGACAAACAATAAGGCTTGGGAGTTTGGGGAAGATCAACTCATCGACATGATCTTGATGATCTTCAGTGATGAACTGATACCAAGCTTGATACTGTGCTATAGTGTCCCCATACTATTTGATGATGTCTTTCTGAAAACAGACTCTTGCCTCCATGGATTCAAGGTATATGGTTTTGGAACCTTTTTCCAACTCATCTTGAAGCATGTGTAGCATTGTCCTGAGTGTGGCTGGACCATAGATGTAACTATGGATGTTTTCTGCACTCAGCTGCAAGTCATCATTGGTGGCCTCGCGCATTAACTTCTCAATGTACATGTAAATATCCAGTTGGACTTCGTTCTTCTAAATGGCTTCGGTGAGTGATCTAATTGAAGGGATCCCATGTGTCCTCACCATGACATCTAGACCCTTGAGCAACCAGACAAATGAAGTCTCAATGCTAGTGATGAACAGAGGGAGTTGCTCATAGTTCTGAATCAACATCTGAATGTGTGATTTTTCTAGCTCTTCTGATGACTTCATGATATTATACAAGTAAAGAGAGGCTCCCTTGTATCTCATTGTCCATTCCTATATGCGTGTAGTAGCAGCATGTATTTCTTTGAGAGTTTGGGAAATCTTGACGCACTGCTACTAATAACCATATAGGTGGAAAACCACCTTGTGAATGGTGAAAAATATATTGTAAAATTTCATATGGATTTATCAAGATTTGATACTTAAACAAGTATCGCCTTTCTCATCTCTACCATAATGGATCCTGTTGATTTTTCTTCTCTCTCCTTGGCCACTTTCAATTCCTTTTCCATCTGATCATTCTATGCTATCAAGAACTTGACAGTTGAGCTTGTGGCTTCTACATAATCCTTAGTGGCATCGACAATGGTAGCTGGATGTTTTCTAACATATGAAATGATCACCCTTTCCTTCATAAATGTAGGAGATGCGTGATCATCTGGGAAATGCATTCTTCGTGCCTGTAAAATTTGTTGTTGCAACTTATCAAAGGATATATTGTACACATCCATCCTTAAATCATCATCAAGGAGGACAACCTCTCCTTTCTTGCTCGGGACATGTTCTAATACTAGAGGTGGTGGAGATTATGGGGCAACCTCAGATGCTCTCGGCATGAGATCAATGTATTGGTCCTATGGTTCCTGTTCCATATTCGTGTCCATCTCTTCAACGAGTTGTTAAATCTATTGAGAAAGTTCTTGTTCCTACAACTGCTCACCCTTCCCTTCTTCTTCTGCTGGCTGTTCTGATTCTTCAATCTGTATTGGTGTAGTATCCTCTATCATTGTGCTTGCCCTTCTTCCTATTCATGTCTCTTATTTTCTTCCCTCTCTCTCCTTCTTAGCTCCTGTTATTCTTTCAGCTTCTTTTCTATCTTGTGCAACTTCCTCTCTACTTCCTCCAACCATTGCTTCTCTTTCTTCCTTTGTTATGCTCTCTTTAATAATTGTGCCTCTTTGCCTCCACTTCCAAAGATACTCTCACCACGAGAGGATCTTATTTGAACTTGTAGCTTTGTTCAGCCTCTGGGTCCTCGATAACCTTCCTATCTCCTTTATCCTACACTGGTTTACTACTCACTGCTACTACCTGCAGAATGACTTTCCATTCTACAACAACGTTGATTAGTTCATTGAGCCTATAGGAGTTGTAATAGTATCTCCAAGGATCTTCCTCTACCCAATGAAATGTCCCATGGATCCATGGGTAATACACCTTCACATAGTGGTTATTGCATATAAAATGTGGATAATATTGATTGTAGTCCTTGGTGCCAAAATCAAATATTTTTAAGTCCTTGACCTCGACATTCGCATCCTTCAAGGTCTTGATCTTGTATAATCCAATCTACAAATAAAGAGCAGGCCATGGTGTCTTCTTCCTCTTATTTAGTGCTATTGATAACCCTATGGAGATGTGATATGCAACCTCTTGCATGACAAACTTATCCGTGGAAAACCTTGGTAGCAGATGTAGAGGTTTCTCTCCACCAAACATCCTGATGAAGGTGTGACCGGGTGAGGCATACCAATCTAAAATGTTGATTAGTGCCTCCATCACTTCTAGGGACATGCAAGGTCGATATTATTCAAAGATCATCTTGTAAACCAGGATGATGAAGTGGTCAAATAGCCTTGTCATGAATCCTTGGTAACTGCACTTGGAAAGCAACTTGCAGTAGATATTCACAACATTCTTTGATGGTTTCCATATCCAACCCATGCCATGAAATTGATGTTGGGTAGAAATTTCATCAAGAAGGTACACAAACATATAGAATCTCACTTGATCGTCCTTAGGAAGATTTCTGGAATTAGTCAAATGCACTTTCCGCTGAAGAGACAATACATTCCACCAGTTGAATGGCCTTGCATCATTTTCCAACTAGTCCAACACAAACACCCAGCTCTACAGAAAGGTCTCCGTGCTCTCTTGTCCATACAATTGACGTAAAAAGATGACTTAGTATGAAATTAGGCCTTCTTGAGTGACTTAGTCTTGTAAACATGACTGGGTGTCACTCTGAAATTTGATGTCTCTTTCACCCAATGCTTTATGATGTATCTAGCATTCACATTGCTTTGGGGAGCATAGAAAGGTGCATCCATGTGATTCACCAGCTGCGGTAAGTGATACATCTCATGATATTTTTTCGACCTGAAGGTAGCAAGTTGTATTCCACTGGAACTACTCAATTTCATTGTCTTAGGATTTATATGTGAGACAATCTAGTGAGTGATGTCCACACATGGGAAGGAGTGGTACCTACATGAAACCTTGTGAAATCCTGAGCTGTGGATGTTGACACAGACTTTTTGATGTTTGAGATATTCCTTGAAGTTCCCTACAAATATGTCCTTGATTTCCTGCCATGTGATCTTCATGCTCTTCTCTATGAATAAATGTGTGTCTGCATAGACTAGTAAGTTCATTGACACCTTTTCAACTGCATCTCTAGTGCTATTCTCGACAGTGTCCTTTGACGCAACTTTCTTGGAGGCCAAGTTACCAATACTCCTGAAGAGATACTCAACAACTGATGTACCTAGAGATAGAGAGGACACTCATGGCATGCAAATGTTAGCTTGAAATTAGAAATCACTCCGTAGACAAATAATACAACAAATTGGGAAAATGCTTGGAGAGATTGTGCAATATTGACTCTCAGAGGTGACTGACTGTTAGCCGAATCTACACATTGCATGATCCCAACTCCTAGTGGGAGGTGCTGATGATTGGAACTATGCAATTCATAATCCACTGTGGCTTACTGATCACTTGAATTGTGAAATGCATAATTAAATCTAGCTTTGATGTTGGTTGGGACTATGCATTGCACAATCCCAGTGGGCAAGCTCTGGAACTATCTCCTAGAGTTGATTAGTGCACAGCTAGGGCCAGCCCTTGGCAACCTCTGTGCAATTCCTGGAGCCAAGGTAGAGCCTTGAGATCCAAAAATGTGTAGTGCATGTCGGGAGGAGCAAGATCTAAGCCAAGGAAGCCCAAATCTGCCCAAGGAAAACATGAAAACGAGAAGATCTAAAAGTGTAAGTGATGGTGGGTGAATATATGAGTAAAAAATGATGCATGCAATAAAAAAAAGTGCATGAATCAATTGAAACGAAGAACAATAATGGGGATAGTCACTGAAATGGTGACTGTTAGTGCATAAAATAGGTAATGCATGCAACACTTAGAAAAGGAAATGCAAAACTTAAAACATCACTTATTCAAACTAAAACAAATTGAAACATCAGTGATCGTTTAATAAAGTAGGTAAAACAACACTCACACAAGAAAAGGAAACAAAAGAGATAGAAAAGGAAGCAAAAGACTAGAAAAATAAGACTTACCTAGAAAATTTGTGAACACTATGTCGAAGGTTCCTATATGCCTCAGGAATTCTAAAGCTCCAATGTCAAATGTGAAAATGAGCTCACACAGTATACATTAAATAGATTGAGTCGATTTAGGGTTTATGACGTGAAGGCCAAAAATCTAGGAAAAAGTGACACTTAGAGGTAATTTTTAAAATTAACTCAAGTGTAACTCTGCCTGGTGAAACTATATCCCTATTTTCTAAGGATTATTTTTTGCTTTTTTCTTTTTTCTTTCCAAGGAAAAATTTGCCATGCATGCTAGGAGAGATCGTGCAATTCCAGATGGGAATCGAACAACTCACTGACACATGCATTGGGAAACAACTGAGGGAATGATTCTGCATAATTCTTGGGCTGAATGGCTTAGGATTCCTCTCATGCTCTACACATTTTCCCAGCTAAAGGCAGCTGCTAGCTGGGTTTGCACAATTCTAGAGTCGAAGCTCACTGCTAGGCTAAACTATGGATTTCCTGAGGGGAAGGCTGAGTCCCCTCTAGGATTACGCAGATCATCAAGGAAAGCCTAGAATCGGATCACAACCAAGTGAGGAGGTTAGCTTGTGGTTAGACAATGAAGCAAAGGAGAAAACACAAGTTGTAAGAAAAATATAAAGCTTAATGAAAGCACAAGTACCTGGGTTAGTGCAAGATAAGCTGTTGGGTTTTTAGGAGGGAGGTTGCAAAATGAAGCGTAGGCAAAATTTTGGAGGGTGGTTGTAGTCGCTACTAGTAAAACTCTAGCTCTTTATATGGACCTTGTCTCATGAAAGGTGAGTCTAACTCTTCCAGAAGTATTTTTCAATTCTTTGATCATCATGGCTCCTTCACTAGCTTGAGTTAAAGATATAGTCCCTACCATTCTATTTTATCGGCGGCATACATACCAAACCAATTCAACTGAGTTTCTTTGATTGGGGATGAGGGGTATATTGATGCATAAGTTATATAGAATGTTAGAGTTTTAGTTTCATCTATGGTGTTGCTCTGCTGCCAGTAAGCCTAGACAATACATCGATGGAGTCACTTCAGGAACAAAAGCATTTCTTTGCTACCAGCGAGCCTAGACAGTACCCTGATGGATTTACTTGCTTCACCTCCTTATGCAGGAAGCCTTTCTCTTCTATCATCTTTATTTTTTTTATTTTTTATTTTTTTCATTATTAAAAGAACTGTGCATAACAACTTATTTATTTCATGAGGCAGAAGAGGGATCCCGACTTATTGAGAGTAGAAGAGGTTGTCCCTTTAGAGAAGGATGTTATATATACCTATGACATACTTGTTAAGGTTCTCACCCCCCCCCCCCCACCTTACTCTACTTGATTGAGTTGAAAAGGGTTAATTGAATATAGAAAATCGATTAGAGTAGGTGGTACTAGTTAAAAGTGCAAGAGTTGTGTTTTCACCAAGACTCACTCTAAAGGGAATGTATTTTCCATTAGGGTATCATCGACTGAAGAAACGCAAGCTCTTCATAAACAGAGGGTAAAGACAGATGACCAAATGTTGATAGCTCTATAAATCCTCTTGTATTTCACCCTGCTTGTCTCAAGAGCCAAACACAGTTTCATGGGAAATTAATCCTACGGGTGCATAACAAAGGAAATAAGAAAAGGACAAAAGTAAACAATATTAAAGAAAGTAAGCAAAAGAAAAACAAGGAAGCAAACACTACTTCTACTTCTAAGCTAAATAGTGCATGGGTCTACTCACATGAAGTGATATTTCCAATGTAGCCACTTGTGCATTGGTTGGCCCATATTGGTGAAGGCATTATTAACAAGAAAGATATTTAGGCAAACTAGAAAACAAGAAATATAAAATAATGAAAACCAACACTATAGAAGTTTAAATGTGTCCATAGAAAATAAAAGAGTAAAGTCACATGACATACATTGTGCAGACGTATCATGGTGTTGCATCATACTATGCATAGACAAGCATGTACACCCTTTTGATCTTGACAAATGAGAAAACATGCAGAAAGAATAAAAATTTCATTTCGCAACATGACTTGCTACATATGACTCCTCCAATGCATGAGTGATAGGATCATGTGATTCAAGTGGAGGATGTGAGATCTGTGGATCAGATTGATTTTCAATGTAAACAATAGAGTGATGAGGAGCTTGGGGTGGTTGAACATATTTCTGATTAGGAGCAGAATTGTCCTCAAGGCTACGAGAACCTAACATAACCATCATTTCGGGTTGAAGTTCCTTGACAACTTGACGGGTTTCCACTTCACCAAAAGATAGATAATCAAAGACTGGTGGCTTAGAAAGATCAATAGCAAGTGAATCAGAATTGTGATTAAATGAGTGAGTGAAAATATCACGACAACCACGATAATAGAATTCGAGATGTGCATCGACATCCTCATTATATGATGAATCATATAGAGGGGTTGATGAAAAACATAATTTTTCACCCTCTAAATTTCCAGAATTGAAAGATGAAGAAAGATTTTTCCTCACCACAATCAAATGACAGACTGAGATCCTGTGTGTTCTGTGAATAATTGGAAGTAGAAACATCTAGGCATGAATTTTCACAATAAAAATCAGAAATGGAAGAATCACAAGAGATGTCAAGATAAAGCGGATGAGGTGCGGCCAAAAGGAGGTCATCCTTCACCATGAATTCTTCTTCATATTCCCACACATACTCATAAAAAATGATAGCACAAGTTGGCTTCTCAACACCCACTCTATCAACAAATTGATCCGCGTGAACAACAATCATGGAGTTCGAAACAGATGAACACAAAACACTACAATCTAAAGGATCGAAGGAACGAGAGGAGAGAGGTTGAGAAAATGAGATCACGTGACAACCATTAGGGTTGCAATCCAAATTTGTGAATATACGGTAGGAGGAGTTGAAAGTTAAATAGATTGGTTCGCAACTTCCCCCACCTTGTCATCTGGAGCTAGAGCTGCTTGGTGAGAAGAGGACGGAGGGTTACTTGTGACAGCAACCTTGTCCATCTTAGATTTGGAACCTCTAACACTGAGGTATGCTGGGAGGGGTTTGAATGATTCTAGCTCATGTGGATTTTCAGATATGTGAAGAAGATACTGAAATATTTCCTTGAGAAATTTCCAATCAACTTCATCTTTTGGGATTTGAAAATCAAGATTATAGAGGCGATACAAAAATTTCACAATAGATTCATCAGGTGCTTTTCATAATTCCATAATTTTCTTATTGAGTGCTTTATGGTCATAATAAAAGAAATAATTACCTAACTCTCTGATCATGTGATCAAAAGAGTGAATAGAGTCTGTGGGCAATGTGAGACACCATTTCTTGACACACCTTTCGAACGTGTAAGCGAAAAACCGTCAGACAATGTCATCCAAGGGGACTTCATTCCTCTCACATAAGCCTAAGAAGGAAACTATGTGTCTTAATAGGGTTATTCCACTTTCACCATTGTATTTGATTTGTGACAAGTCATCGATGACATCCTCCGACACTTCAAAATCATGTGCATGAGAAAACATGCCAGAGTTGAGATTGTGATGTAAGTCATTAATTATGTGCAAAGATTCAAAACAAAATTTGAGGGCTTAGCTTGTCATCTAACCCTCCTTCTAGCTCCAGAAATGTTGACGGTGCTAGACCCACCAACATTTAAGGCGATCTCCCTGGTAAGATGTCCCAACTAGACTTCAAACCATTTGGACTAGGGATACTAGCAGTGGGTAGTTAAGTAGCACCTTGACCATGGTAGCGTGCAAAGGTAAATAAGATGGCTTTGGATGGAAGCAAGTATGTGACCTTGCAACAAGTCAAGTGAGACTCATGGGTGTTATAACACATAGAGGGGAAAAGAAAGCACTTCCTTAGAAGCCTATAATAGTATGCAATCTGAAAGGAACACATGAGTATAATGACATCACAAGCCGGAAAGCAGAATAGTCCACAACCACAGTGACAGATTAATCCAACAACACGTCTTCAACAAGATTCATACAACCATATACAAAATAGTTCATACACAAATACGTAAGTTAAATAGAATACATTTCTAAAGTAACTAGAATATTCCAACTACAATAACAACATATGCATGAAAACATGTTGGATGTGTTATATTATTATTAAGTGAAAGTTCCATCCATAAATACACAATTGACAGCCACTAGCCCCAATAGTGGAACATTACAGTTAGCACCACCAAAGGAGTATACTCGCTCTACACTGTGGAGAAGCCAAGGCTCATCACAATACTCTCCAAGCCTTCTCTAAGCAATGCCTATGGAAAATATTGGCTCCCAAAAGCCTCTACTATTAGTTATGAGGTTCTATTTATAACAAAGGGTGGGGTGACCCTTGGCATTCCCCTTTGACTCTTTGACTACCCTCACGACCCTTAAATTCCTTTACAAATAACTCTTTGCATTACATAGTGACTATTCACATTCCACTAGTGACACTTGGAATTTAACTTACAACATATTTACAATAATATACAATTTCCACATATACCCATGTGGAACAAAATAGGCACGAGTCAGCCTAGAAAGACAAACACTAAGTTTCAGGAGTTTGGGGAAAGATCAATTCGCCGACATGCTCTTGATGATCTTTGGTGATGAACTGATAACAAGATTGATATTATGCTATGGTGTCCCCATACTGTTTGATGATGTCTTTATGAAAATAGACTCTTGCCTCCATGGCTTCCGAGTACATGGTTTTGGAATATTTTACTAAGTGTGCCTGGACCACTAATGTACCTCTGCACTTCGGTGAGTGATCTGATTGAAGGGATCCTCTGTGTCCTCACCATGACATCCAAACTCTTGAACATCTGTGCATAGGAAGCTTCAATGCTAGTGATGAGAAGAGGGATTTTCTCATAGTTCCAAATCAACATCCGAATGTGTTCTTTATCCAACTCTTCCTACGACTTCATGATCTTCTGTAAGTAAAGTTTGTCTCCCTTATATCTCATTGTCCATTCCTGTACGTGTGCAGTAGCAACATGTATGTCTTTGAGAGTTTGGGTAATCTTGATGCACTCCTGCTTATAATCATATAGGTGGACAACTGACTTAGGCACGGTGATAAATCTGTCGTACAATTTTTGCATGACTTCCTCAAGAGTTGATACTTCAACAAGTATCACTTTTCTCATCTCTACCATAGCGAATCCTCTATATTTTTCTTCTCTTTCCGTGGCCACTTGCAATTCATTTTCCATCCAATCATTATCTTCTATCAAGAACCTGACACTTGAGCTTCTGGATTTTGCATAAGCCTTAGTGGCATTGGCCATGATAGCTAGATGTTTTCTAACATTTGACATGATCACCCTTTCCTTCATAAATGCAGGAGATGTGTGATCATCCGAGGAATGATTTATCTGTGCCTGTACAATATGTTGTTGCAACTCATCAAAGGATATATTTTACACATCCATTCTTGAATCATCATCAAGGACGACAACCTCTCCTTTCTCACTCGGGACATTTTCTGATACTAGAGGTGGTGGAGATTGTGGGGTGACCTCAGATGCTCTCAGAATGAGATCATTATCTTGGTCCTATGGCTCTTGTGTCATATCCGTGTCCATCTCTTACACCTGTTTCTCAATTTGTTGAGAAGGTTCCCATTCCTGAAGCTTCTCACCCTGCTCTTCTTCCTCTACTGGCTCTTATGATTCTTCAACATGTATTGGAGAAGTTTTCTCCATCATTCTACCTTGCCCTTCTTCTTGTTCCTGTCTCTGTTTCTCTTCCCTCTCTCTCCTTAGCTCATGCTCTTCTTTCAACTTATTTTTTGTCTCCTGCAACTTCCTCTCTACTTCCTCCAGCCATTGATTCTCTTTCTTCCTTCGCTCTACTGTCTTTAAGAATTGTTTCCTCTTTTCCTCCACTTCCAAAGCTACTCTCTCCATGAGAGGATATTATTTGAAATTGTATATTTTTTTGGCCTCTGGGTCCTCGAAAATCTTCCTCTTGCCTTTGTCCTGCACTGGTTTGCTGCTCCCTACTGTTGTTGTTGTTACTTCTTGTGGTGGGGTTGCCTGTAGAGAGACTTTCCATTTTACAGTCATGCTGACTAGTTCATTGAGCCTAGAGGAGTTGTAACAATATCTCCAAGGACCTTCCTCTTCCCAGTGAAATGTCTCGAGGATACATGGGTAGTACACCTTCACATAGTGGTTCTTGCATATACAATGTGGATCATACAGATTGTAGTCCTTGGCGTCAAAATAAAATCTTTTTAAGTCCTTGACCTCAACATTTGTGTCATTTAAGCTCTTGATCTTGTACAATCCAATCCAGAAAGGAAGAGTAGGCCATGGTTTCTTCTTCCTCCTATGCAGTCCTAGTGATAACCCCATGGAGATGTGATATAAAACCTCTCGCATGACCAACTTATCTAGTGGAAAACCTTGGTAGCACATGGAGAGGTTTCTCTCTGCCAAACATCTTGATGAAGGAGCCATCGGGTGAGGTATACCAATCTAAAATGTTGAGTAGTGCCTCCATCACTTCTTGGGACATGCAAGGTGGATCTTGTTCAAAGATCATCATGTAAATTGGGATGATGAAGTGATTAGATATCCTTGCCATGACTCCTTGGTAACTGTACTCGGAAAGAAACTTGCAGTATCTATTCACAACATTCTCTGATGGTGTCCATGTCCAACCCATGCTAGGAAATTGATGCTGGGCACAGATTACATCAAGTAGGTATGCAGACATATAGAATCTCGCTAGCTCATCCTTAGGTGAATTTCAGGCATTAGTCACATGAAGTTTCAGCTGAAGAGCTAACAAATTCGACCAGTTGAATGGCCTTCCGTCATTTTCCAACTGGTCCAACACAACCACCCAACTCTATGGAAAGGTCTCCGTGCTCCCTTGTCCATATAATCGACATGAAAAGATGGCCAAGAGTGGGTATGCCTTCCTGATTGAATTAGTCTTATAAACATGATTGTGTGTCTCTCTCAACTTTGATGGATCTTTCACCCAACACTTTATGATGTCTCTAGCATTCGCATTGTTGTGGGGAGCATAGAAAGGTGCATTCATGCGGTTCACCATCTATGGTAAGTGATACATCTCATGATAGTTTTCCGACCTGAAGGTAGAAAGCTATATTCTACTGGCACTTCTCAATATCATCATCTTAGGATATTTATGTGAGACAATCTAGTGAATGATGTCTGCACATGGGAAGGTGGGGTACCTGCATGCAACCTTGTGAAATCTTGACCTATGGATTTTGACATAGACCTGTCGATCTTCCAGATCTTCCTTGAAGTTTCTTGCAAGTATGTCCTTGATTTCTTGCCATGTGATCTTCATACCCTTCTCTATGAACAGTTGTGTGTCTGCATATATTGGTAAGTTCACTGACACCTGTTCAACTACATCTCCAGTGCTACTCTCAACAATGTCCTTTGATGCAAATTTCTTGGAATCCATGTTACTAGTACTGCTGAAGATCTGCTCAAAAACTGATGTACCTGGAGATAGAAAGGACACTCATGGCATGCAAATTTTAGCTTGAAATCAAAAATCAATTCGTGAACAGATCATGCAACAAACTATGCAATTGGTGGGAGAGATTGCACAATACTAACTCTCAGAGGGGACTGACTATTAGCTAGATCTGCGGATTGCATAGTCCCAACTGCTAGTGGGAGGTTTTGATGACTGGAGCTTCATAATGTGCAATCCAGTGTGGCTTACTGATGACTGAAATTGCGGAATGCGCAGTTCAATCTAGCTTTGATGTTGGATGGGATTGCATATTACACAATACTTGTGGGAAGCTCTCAGACTAGCTACTAGAACTACACAGTGCACAGCTGGGGCCAGCCCTTGGTAGCCTCTGTGTACTTCCTAGAGCCAAGGTAGAGCCTTAAGATCCAAAAATGCACAGTGCATGTCATGAGGAGCAAGATCCAAGCCAAGGAAGCCCAAATTTTTCTAAGGGAAACATGAAAATGAGCATATATGAAAGTGTAAGTGATAGTGGGTACTGATATGAGTGAACGATGATGCATGCAATCAAAAAAAGTGCAGGAATCAATCGAAACAAAGAAAAATGAAGCTTGTGGGGAGAGTCGCTGCAACAACGATCATTAGTGTAGAAATTGGGAAATGCATGCAAAACTTAAGAAAGGCAATGAAAAACTTAAAAAAAACTTCTACAAGCTAAAATAAATCAAAATTCTAGCATTTTTTCAATAAAGTAGGAAAAAAAACACTCATGCAAGCCAAGGAAACAAAAGCGATAGAAAAAGTAGCAAAAGACTAGAAAAACAAGACTTACTCGGAAAAGATGTGAAGATTGTGATGAAGGTTCCTGTATGGTTTGGGAATGCCAGACCTCCAATTTTGAATGTGAAAATGAGCTTTGGTAGCATCCATTAAATGGATTGAGTCAATTTAGGCTTTATGATGCGAAGAACAAAAATATAGGAAAAGGCGACACTTGGCTGCAGTTTCTAAAATTAAATCAAGTGTAACTCCACCTGTTAAAAATTGGTCCCTAATTTATAGGGATGTTTTATTTTTATTTTTTATTTTTTAATTTTTGGGAAAAAGATGCCATGCATGCTAGGAGATATTTCAGAGTTCCAGAGGGTAATCAAACAACTCACTTACACATGCATTAGGGAATAGTTGAGGGAATGCTTGTGCGCAATTCCTGGGTTGAGTGGCTCGGGTTGTCTCTCATTCTATGCACAGTTTCCCAACTAAAGGAAAGCTATGAGGTGGGTCTGCACAATTCTAGAGCTGAAGTTCACTTTTGGGATGAACTGCACATTTCCTGAAGGGAAGGTTGGGTCCCCTCTAGGATCACGTAGATCATCAAGGCAAGCCTAGAACTAGATTGCAACCAAGTGAGGAGGTCAGATTGTGGTTAAACAATGAAGCAAGGGAGAAAACACAAGTCATAATAAAAAGATAAAAATTAATGAAATCACAAGTACCTGAGTCAGTGGAAGATAAGCTGCTGGGTTTTTAGGAGGGAGGCTACAAAATGAAGCATAGGAAAAGTTTTGAAGGGTGGTTGTAGCCACTACAATAATAGTATAACAAAAATTTTAGGTATATAAAATGACATGAAGAATATATTAAATAATCTACCTAACAAAGGGAGAAAACTAAAATAACTATATCCATATCTACATTGTAAGGATATAGGGTGACTATGCAAATGAGTTTTTATATCCTTACAGTTGACAATTATGATCTAATAATAGATATAAAAAAAATATTATTGAACATAATAAAACAATTGGGCCAAGAAATAGTTATGGAGTTTTGGAAACTACCATCATGTGACCAAAATCATTATTTCCTAAAAATGAGTGAAGGTAAAAGATATTACATACTGGAGATAAATATATATATCTGATGTAATGAAAAGTGAGAGGATATAATACTAAAAAATAATTGATTGTGCTTGGAGCCCAATGATATCGACTAGATTTAAATCCTATGAAAGCTTGCCTAAAAGAAAAATGGAGTGGATAAAATGGGTGTTGGAAGAGTTTGAAATTTAGGAAATAATCAGACATGACAAAGAGATAGTGGATGAAACAATAAAGCTATTGTGGGTAGAAAGCATGGGTGAATAGAGCTAATCGTGAGTTCTTTCTAGATGGACTACGTATGTTGCACATGTTAGGTTAATGCCACATAATTTTCTCTTACTGATGGGTTAAACATATCCAACAAAAAGGTTATGAGGCCTTCACATTCACTATATGCAAAGTTAATTGTGATTCTAGTAAAATTGACTGATACAACATGTTACTTATACATATTTGTTTGGTTAGAAAAAGGAGAGGCAAAATATTTTACATCCAGTTTGAATGCAAAGTAAAGGAAACTATGGTGTACATGGAGAGGGGAAAGAAAACTTTCATGAATTATTGTGCATAGAAAGATAGGATAAGCTTGTCATTTCCTTGAAAATATTCGCATGGTTATTGTGAATAAAAAGATAGGTTAACCTTGTTAGTTTCCTAAAAATATTGTCATGGTTCTTGTTCATAAAAAGATAAGTTAACCTTGTTGTTTTCTTGAAAATATTTGCATGCTTCTTGTGCATAAAAGGATAGATTAACCTTGTTATTTTATTGAAAATATTTTTCTTTTGCATAAAAAACAATTTAACCATGTTGTTTGTTTGAAAAACATTTCTCTAATTTCTTGAAAAATATTGCATGATTCTTGTGCGTATAATGTTAATTTAACTATGTTAAATTTTTTGGAAAGATTGCATGGTTAATTTTGTTAGAAAGATTTCCTCATTAAAAATTAAATATTATAAATTTCCTCTAAGGTATTGTGGTCCATTTATAACCTTAAGAAAAAATTGATGTGGAGACGTGTAAATTACAATTACGAACGTCAAAATAAGATGGACCTATTTTCTATTTTATTATCTTAAAAGATACCAAGACTATTTCTATATTTGTACATCGAATTTCCAATTCTTGTGCATGATTAAAAGTTGGGTAGTTAGCACAAGGACTATCTAGTTTCATGGTAATCCATTATGAAAAAAATACCATAAAATAATCTACTGAGTTGAAATGCATTGTGGATAATAGATGATTATGGTGGGTGTAAAATCAGTCTTGCTATATACAGTATGCATTAATTCCTTTTAGGATATTATAGTATGTTATTCAAACCTTGGGACGGAGAATTATTATATGGTACAAATGTCTTTAATTGAAGTACATTATGTTAAGGCAATACAAAAATGATGTTATAAACATTTTTGCATTCATAATCAAAAGTTGACTCTTGAAAATGCATTCACCATTTTATAATTGTATTGCATCTAATTAGTTGAAATATGGATAGGAAGGCATGCTTTTATAATTGCAGGCATGCATGTGAACTATGAATAAAAGTGTATGCGTTTATAATCTTTAATAATTTACTTAAATCGTGAGAAATTGAGGATGAATAGGGTTGCTTTCAAAATATTTATGCATGTTAAATGTGGTTAAAGAGACATGGTTCTATAAATTGTGTGTTTATGTAATGCATTCAAAGAATTAGAAAAATAATCATGCATTATAAATGCGTGCATTTGAATTATGTTTTGGGAGTAAAGACTACAAGATTAACAATATTTTGTATATTAATCTATGTTATTATAACGGTAATTACAATATTGGTTTTGTAGTAGAAGAAATAAGTAGAATATTATCCATGGTTTGTAGCAGGTAGAATAATTGGAAAAAATACCTTGGTTGTGAAAATATATTTCAATATCTTTTTGTTTGGATTAAATGCATTAAAAATATGGTTTTGTTTGAAACCTTGAGAACTACTTGGGGGAGGGGAGGGGAGGGGAGGGGTGGGGGGAGTTGAATCAGTAGTGTGTCTTATTAACACTTTTCACCAATTTAAACTTCTCTACTAAATTACATCCAGCAACACATTATATCATCACATGAATATAAATAATGTAAGTAGCTAAATCAAACAACCATGAGAGAAACAAAACCATCACACAAGAGACACAAGGTATCTGGTGGAAAACCAATCACCATGCAAAAAACCACCCTTGCTATTGTTTCACTCCTGTGAGTCTTCTCTTAAGTAAATGATGTCTTTTACATAGATTTTATGACTCCCATTAGCATGTATACTCGTACTCATATACAATCAGTTGATTCCCATTAGTATGGAAACTTGACCTCATATGGAATCAACTAATTCCCATCAACCAAGATACTTGATTCTATTAATAAGATTACATGACTACGTTCTCACACATATCTATGAACTACCATCCACTAAAAGCCACCATGATAAATGATCCTCTCCAAAATTTGATTGGATGGAGAAATTGTTCCTTTCAATGAAGCTTCGAAATCACTATTCCACTCTCATGGAGTAATTACTACTCTACTTCTATGCACACCTCGTTTCATATATTTTCACATTGGATCCAAGACACTCTTCTCAACACCGATTCAACTCTACAAAATGAACTTTAGCAGCAAGAAAACAACAACATAAATAAAATACACCACCTACTTATGCTCTTCACTCAAGCAAAATATTGGCCATAATCCATCCAACAAAAAATGAACAATAATACCACCAACAAAAAAAACAAATCCCACACTCAACCATAATATCAAACCCTCACTCCAAACTATAAATTTTTCATAATACAATCAAAAACATAAAACAAAATGGCTATGCTCTAAATGAACCAACAACACTTGGAAAAGAAATGTGAGATTCACAAACTTGGAGCTACACCAAGCTCTCCATATATATCAACACACTCTGCCGTAACTCTTTACATCTATGATCTGCAATCCAAAGTTTTGAATTAATACACTACCTCATTAAATAGATATGCTCATTTTGCTACCATTAGAACTCATACAATGAAGCAATCCTACTCACAAATATGTCTTAAGCATACTCACACAATGTAGCATTTCCTTTCTCACATACACACTCAATCAACCATCACTCAGCTCCAAAGTGAAGAATATAAAATATGTAGGGTGAAATTCCATTTTGGCATTGGATCAAGAGTGCACCAAGTTGATGAAATCTAATTATAATCATCACTACTTGAGCAATAAATGTGTTCACACACATTTTAGGACTTAATCAAAAAAATTTGACCTTTACAAAATAATTTAGAAGGTTCCTCGAACATAAAAGTGGAAATACATCAAATGTGTGTGATGAATTCGAAATTTTTTTCGCAAGGAAGCTAAATCACATGCACAAAACTACTTGATTAGGGTTGCAACCATAGGCACATGCTTGTCTCCATGCGGTTGGAGCTATTCAACTACATGCACAAGCTTGCATGAGTGCGGTTGGGGTAGAGGATGGGAGAACACCAATCAAAACACCTCATATCCTACCCAAAATTATTTTAGAGATTGATAGGCATCTATAGGACCTATGGAAGCCACTATAACCTTTGCAACACTTCATAAAATATAATAGGCATATCTCCTCGAGCGTCAAGTCAAGTTGACCTAAGGGCCAATAAGCAAAGTTTGATATGACTACCAACAAGTCCTCCACTCTCCTAAAACTACTACACAAGTTGCAACACATGTGTACACCACTATAACATCTCAATGCCATCATCGTCATCATCATGAGGCTAAACCATCACTGTAACAAGTAATCTCCATGAGCATAAACATGAAGACCTAAATTAAGACTTAACTTCCAAATCAATTAGTGTGACAACCTAACAACATGATTGACACATGAGCCATCATCTCCATCACCTATATATCTACATCATCCATGTGTAGTAACATCTCCAATGCATCAAATCAATGAATAACAAGGCATCACAAAATGGACATCAATGCACATTCCAACACATACCAACATAATAAAACTCCTCCATGACCACGATTCTATAAACAAGCTACATGATCAAAGGTTGACATCAATGCCAACATAACCATCTCAATGTCAGCACAACTTCCTGCAACCATACTACAGTGATGGGGTCAATGCATCAACTAGGCTACATAGGGGTGACATCAATGCAAACATGAGCTAGTTGTCATCAAGAACCAATGCCAACATCAGCTAGCTAGAATCATGCATACTATAATGCCAATAATATCCCCCTTTGGCATTGATGGTAACCATAAACAAACTGCACACCAATATCCTCTATCACTCCCCCTTTGACATCAATAGTGTTGTCACCTTTTGAAAACAGAGTTCCAATTGTAAAATGAGGACCAAAGAATAAAGAAGTTTGAAGCCATTTATTGAGCCACATAAGCTCTCAAGGCTAAATCAGACCCTCTCCATTGGATAGTGCTTGGAATAATATTTCCAACAGTATGTGGAAGTCCAAAAATATTTTTTTGGATCAGAAGTCAGAGCAGAATGAAGATACCCATTGAAGGACAAAAAATAAAAGAAAAAGGACCAAGGTGAGGCTCATCACAATCGTATTTCAGAGTTTTTCTCAAGCAGCAGTGGGGGAGGATAGTAAAATCTATGACCAACGACTGTGGATATCAAAAATCAGTGGTCAGCGGTCAACATATTGTATATCCGCAATCGGCGGGTCCAAGGGGCAGTATATATCGACGATCAAGGGTTTTCTCAGTACAGTGCAAAGGATAGTGCAAGGTGCAATCAACGATCACTGATATCGCATATCGCAAATCAACGATTGGAGATCACGATGGCTTAGAAAAGTTCCAATGTAGTGTTAAAGCGTTGGACTGGCCGATTTCATATAACAAATAAATCCAAAGAAAAACCAAGGGCAGATGGGTCCTTTTATCTCTCCTCTAGGGGGCCACATGGAAAGGTAACATTGGATCCGATAATGACATGGGATTGTTGACATCAACATGATGTGGTAGTATGAAGGACACATGGCACACAGATTTGGAATTTTTAGGGGTCATAAGGGGCCAAAACCATGTGACACATGTCATCACTCATAAGGTGACACATGGAAGTACAGAGATGATTTCACATCACAATCACAAATTGGAATTGGCAGGATGAGGCATTCGTTTACACAAAGAAAGCCTTCGATTGCGATTTGTGATAAAAGGGCTGGCCCACTGTCATAAGGATTCAACGAGAACCGACGGCTAAGAAACCAGGGGGCAATTGCATAATGCAATCGAAAAAGTTAGGAGGGAACGACCAAACGTAAATATTAGAGAATTCCTAATTGCCGACCTTCGATATGAGGCTATGTACAAGGTCATTAACCCCGGTCATATGAACAAAATTACATAAAGGGGCTGAAGAAAAGGGGCCTAAAGGGGATCTGAACTCGCCTGTTTTGTAATGTTTTTAGTGATAAGTGCCAACACCAGAAAATCCTCCATATTACACTATGGTTGCATCATTGGGCATATCATGGCTCCGATAGCATAATATTAGAAGTTAGAAGGGATGGATGAGTCGACAATCGTGTTCAAAATCCATTCAGGCCACTATGTGTGATCGCTCCCGCTTCCTGAATGAGAAGGAGCGAGATTGTTAAAGACTGAAAGTGACAAGGAACTGACTGAGAGAGCATGGGGCATGATGTAGCAGAAATTCGTTAGACTAGAGGCTAGCAAATAGAGTGGCACGAAGATATTTCTGCAGGACCATCATTTCAGTTTGCTTGTTAATAATGTTTTGTTTTTTTTTATCGTTGTTGCTATTATTCTGTTTTATTTTCAAGAAAGGCATCTTACTATTGTAATAATTAGAGGCTTCACGCTAAGACAACTAGTCATACAGACAACTGTAAACTCCAGCCATAAGATATTTTTGTAACTGATTTCCTTTCCCTCCCTTTCCTTATAAAAGGGAGGAAGAGACACTTAAAAAAGGTTCTGAATTCTAAAGAAAAAAACCACATGTTATTTTTGTGACTATATTACTTCAAGATTTGCATCTTCCAAAATATTAATGAAATGATGGTGATTCCTACATTTGGGTACTATAATATGTTTTCCCTCTGTTAAATTCCATTATGTTTATGTTTCCTCTCTGATTTCATGTAATTGTAGCTGCCAGAAATGTTTCATATGCTTTTACAGATTCATTTGTGTTGACTTGTTAATGCACATGCCTGTATGTGGCTTTGAGATTATATCTTTAAATTGCACTCCATGAATCATAGCATCCATTTCTCCTTTATCCATTATGTCTACATGTAATTCAGATAAGTGTAGAACTCTTGAAGCTCCAAGCTCTATGTGATAAATATAGAATTCTTGAGGTTTCAAGCTCTATATGATGAGTTATTCTATCTCCCTTTCTTCTTCCATTTCTCTGCTAAAGTTGATTAAGTTGTAGGTCCTCGAACTACTCGGCCTCCACTAGTACATACATATATCCCTGTGAGTTGTATATGTGAAAGAGCACCAGAAATACATGGCTTATGTCCTTGGATGAAGGAACCAACCCATGTTGTTTGTTGTATGTATTTACATATGTGTATAAAATGTATATGATGTCTCCAGTTTCTTGAATATTATATGAGACACATAAATTTTAGATGTTACCAGACACTGGTCTTGTAAGAAATCCAAGGTTGTCTATGGAAGCAAAAACCTCTTTTGGTGTCATTACCATGGAACGTATTGAAGGATTTTTCCCCTGGGATATGAAAAGTTAAGCACTCTTTGTGTAGGTGAGAAAATATGTTTTGATTACATCCTCATCACCTTTGTGACTCCACAAATCTCATTTTCATTTATCATCCTGGCTTTTATAAAGCCCCACACTCACTCAAATACCTCTCAGTAGAAAACCTCTACTATATCTGACTTAGAGAAATTAATTTTCAAGAGTCTAGAAGGATAAAACTCCTACTACCTATTCTACTATCTCATCATTCTTTGAAGCTTCCTCCTCTAGATCCCAACACGTTGCCATACACTACTAGGATTTTACTCCTAAAGTCCTTACATACCCTGTAGAAGATGAGCTAGAGCATCATGCCCCCAAATCAGAGATCAAAGAGAAAGAAACCTCAGCTATGACTCCTTTCTTTTGATTTCCTCCTCTTCCTGAGATTTAAAAAGCTAAAGCTATCCTCAATAATAGCAATATCCACTATACACTCAGTCACACTAGTCTTAGCCTAGTTACTCTAACCGTTGTGGTTTTGGACCAAGTTCCTCCTGTAAATCTTAATCCACCCCCATTAATCCAGATGGTTGTTCTAGGCTTCTTACTGAATAAATATTCCCCTCTTGATTTACCTCAACCCCTAAGTGCTATTCCTCGGGACTACCTAAAGCTTTTTCCTAGGTTCAAATTGGGAAGACGAAAACGCTGCACAGAGACACATTGAAACCTTCTGTGCTTTTGCTGAGAATCTAAATGTAGAACAACTAGATGTGGTCCTAAGACTCATTGTGCAATCCCTTGATGAAGAAGCCAAAAAATAGTTTAAATCCCTACCCAATGCATCCATCACCACCTGGGAAGAACTTGAAAAATATTTCACACAAAAGTGGGGTGAATAGAGAGATCACGAGTATGTCTTCATAGAGTTCAATGCTATAAGGAAGAATCCATAAGAGGATATATCAAAAATCATGAAAATATTCAATAAGAAGTATAATAACCTGCCTGTTGAGATACAACCTCCTCAAGCTGTTGCTTGTCTAGTATTTGTGGGATCCCTTGAGTCCAAATTTGACTTTACCCTGAGGGAGACGAAGTCTCGTACTTTAGATCAAATCTAAGTGGATGCTCTTGAGGTGGAAGAAAATTCCACCTCAGCAGGGAAGTCAAGAGGAAAGAACAATCCTCATGAGAAGAAAAGGGGGAAAGAAGAAGCATCCTCCTCTGGTCAAGATAAAAAATTACCAGATTTGAAGTGGGAAGAAATGGATAAGCTCATTAAGGTTTTATCACACAAAGTGGTGAAACTTAAGCTTGAGAACAAGAATCTCCCTAAAAATAATGCTCAAGGTAATGACCCATAGTACCGAAGGTCACCATTGCAGATACTTCAAAGGGAAAGAAAAGATCAACTCAATCAGATCCCTCCTCCTCTGTATTTAGAAGATGATCCAAATGAACAAACACCAGATACACATGAGACACAGGGAAGCTTGTATTCCTCCTTCTCTGAAGAGGAATAGGAAAACATGGCTCACCATGAGATGTGCCCTGATAAAGAAGTAGTAGTAAATGAGGAGGTCATAGGGGATTATTGTAAACAATTTGCAGATTTCATGCAAGCATAGATACATCGAGAGTATGATCTTAGATCTTCAAAAAAGAGGTCGAGGGAACCTGAACAACAAGAGGAAATTGCTCCCCAAAATATTCCCCCAATATTAAATAAAGGAAAATAGAAGCTGAACCTTGACTCATCCAAAGTAAAAGCCTCCTTAAATAAGGAATTCAATAGCTCTGAGGAACATACAAAAGAGAAGGCACCCATTCTGATGAAAACTATTGGCAATAAAGAAAGAGAGGTAGAGATGGGAGGCGTAGAAAAGGGTCAGTCTGAATTCTATATTCAGAAGGAACTTGAGAAGTTAAAGATCCTTGTTCCTCTAACTAAACTTCTAAAACAACCCACTTATAAAGCTCAAGTCTCCCAATTCATGCTCCCATCCAGCACAATACCAACCCATGACTATTTAAACCTTCAGGAAGAGAGACCATTGGTTTCCTTTGGGCCTCATGTTGAATAACTTGATCCTTCCACTACACCATTCTATGTGACCCTGGTAGTTCATGACCTCTTACTGCATAATTGTATGTTAGACTCTGGAGCCTCCCATAACCTCATGCCACTAACTGTGATGGAACAAATTGGCTTGCAGATCACTAGACCCTACAAGGACCTATACTCCTTTGAATATAAGAGAGTCAAATGCTTGGGAATGATAAAATATTTGGTGGTAAACATAGCTCAGATCCCTGTGAAGAGCCTGGTGATGTACATAGTAGTGGCAAATATTCCTCCTCAATTTGGCATGCTCCTATCAAGGTCTTTGGGTTCCAAGGTGGCAGATTCTATTAGATTACATCTAACTTATGCCACTATTCCCGCTTTTGGAGACATAGAAATAAGGTTGTACAAAGAGTCTAGATTTTTGAAAACTGTGACCCCAGCTGAAGGCTCTAAAAACTCTCTTGTGTATGGAAAGGAAAGTGACCTCTCCTGCATGTTCCTGTAAGAAGATGAGGCCATCTTAGAAGAAATAAAAATACATATAACGTTGTAGTTAGACGACCAACACATAGATAAAAACAAAGTATGGAAATTATACTTTGATGGGGCGAATTCCAAAGAAGGAAATGGTGCAAAAGTATTGTTGGCATCTCCTAAGGGTAGCTTGATACCCCTCTCATTCAAGCTGGAGTTCGAGGCAACAAACAATGTGGTAGAGTATGAGGAATTTTTCCTTGGGCTGCAAACATTAAGGAACATGAATATTGAATGCCTAACGATGTATGGAGACTTCGAGTTGTGTTGTAAGGCAGATCAAAAATCAGTGCCAGGCCAAACACCCCAGATTGAGTACTTACTGGAATAAAGTGTGGGACTTAATTGATAATTTCTCCCTAGCTTTTAATATCCAATTTCTACCTTGAGAAGGGAAAAGCATGGCTAATTCCCTTGCTGTATGAGCAAGTAACTTCAAATTTCCTCGAAATCCACTTCTTAGGTACGAGGTGGAGGTTAGACACATACCCTCTATGCCTGATAATGTCAAGCACTGGAAGGTATTCGAGGACAATGATCAGGTCAAATGGTTTATAAAAGTATTTGGGGAGTTCACTAGCTCAAATATTGATTAAGAAGAGGAAAAAGAGGCAGATCAAGAACCAAATTCATGGGAGAACATGGTGGTTGGACAAAAAATTCTATAGCTGGAAGGGAATACTATTCCTCATGGGCTAGTTCCACTGGAAAAATTATTTAACCAGAATGATGTAGCCTCCAAAACAATGGCATTGAAGATCGATGAACAAGTAGAAGATTGCAATACCGACCCAGAAGATGAACCCCATATGGTCAGTCTATCAAAGGGAATCCCCTCATGATATAAACAAAGGTATTTAAATCTTTTCAAAATCTATAAGGATGATTTTTATTTGTCTTATGAGGATTTAAAAGCATTTGATACTAGCATCATACAAAATAAGATTCCTTTGAAGAGTGGAATAAAACCATGCAACTAGAAGCTCAGGCATATGAATCCACTCTTACTCCCCTTTATTGAAAAAGAAGTGAGGAAAATTCTACATGATAAAATCATAGTGCCTTTAAGATACTCAGAGTGGGTGGCCAATCTAGTCCTAGTTCGAAAAATGAATGGGGAAATAAGGTTATGTGTATAATTTCGTAACCTCAATAGGGCATCTTTGAAAGACAATTACCCATTGCCCAAGATGGATTATATATTACAAAAGGTGGTGGAATTAGTTAGAATTTCAATGATGGATGGGTTCTATGGTTACAACCAAGTGGTAGTCCACCTTGATGATCAGAAAAAGACCACTTTCACCACCCCTTGGGGAACTTTCATGTATGCTCGCATGCCTTTCGGTCTTGTGAATGCAGGGGCCACTTTTCAAAGTGTTATGGATATAGATTTTGTAGGGGAGCAAGACAAGTTTGTAGTGGTATATTTGGACGATATCACGATCTTCTCTAAGATTGATGAAGAACACATCCTCCATTTGAAGCTCACCTTTAAGAAATGTAGGAGGTACGAACTATCTTTGAATCCCAAGAAATCTCAGTTTTCCATGAGTGAGGGGAAGCTACTCCAACACATAGTAGCGCAAGATGGAGTGAAAATTGATCCTAAGAAAGTCAAAGCTATCAGTCACATTCCTCTCCCTAGAAATAAGAAAGATGTCCAAGTCCCTCTAGGGAGAATCAACTTCTTGAGAAGCTTCATACCCAACTATGCTGAAATAGTGAAGGGTATTACAAATATGATTAAAAAGGAGAATGAAGTCAAATGGAGCCCTACCTCTCAAGATTATTTTACTAGAATTAAAGAATATTTTGCTGAAGCACCGGTACTAGTCATCCCTGACTACTCAATGCCTTTCTATATATTTTCTTTTGCTTCTCCGCATACTATTGTTGTAGTTTTTCTACAGAAAAATAAAGATGGTTATGAGTAGCCCATCGCCTTCTTCAACCAAGTCTTGAGGGATGCTGAGATGAAATATAACATCTTGGAGAAACAATCATATGCACTAGTCAAAGCTTTGAAGGCATTTTGAGTGTATGTGTTACACTAAAAAATTACAACATTTTTCCCAATGACAGTGGTCAAGGACATCATTTTGCAAGGGGACAGTGAAGGAAAAACAGGTAGGTGGATAACAAAGATATAGGAATATGAGTTATACATAAATCCCACTAAGCTCATAAAAGGCGAGGGCTTGGCTAAGATTTTATCAGAATCTAACTACCAAGCTTTGGGAATAAACCTGATAATAGAGGAAGATAGAACAAGAAGATCAAAAGAGTGGGATTAAAACAACAGAGAAAAATATCTGTGCTAAATATGAGGAATCACCTTGGTGTAAGAATATCATTCATTTTCTCTTATTCCTGAGGTGCCCACTAGGGCTAGACAAATCCAAATACAGAATGTTGAGATTACAAGCTCAAAAGTATATCATATCCAATGGTCAACTCTACTAGAAAGACTCGGTGGGAGTTTTGTTGTTATGCTTGGTAGAAGGAAAAACTCATAAAGTAATTGAAGAATTTCATGGGGGAGTTTGTGGAGGTCATTATAGCTGGAAGACCACAGCTCACAAAATCCTCAAGGTGGGATTCTACTGGCCTACACTGTTTGGAAATGTGCATTTACAAGTCAGGTCATGTCAGAAGTGCCAAGTCTTTGCTAGGAAACAAAAACTTTCTCCTCTTCCCCTAATCCTAGTTCATGTAGATGAACCTTTTAGGCAGTGGGGACTAGACTTCATAAGAGAGATAAACCCACATTCCAATGGCTAGCTTTAGTGGATATTAACGACCACAGATTATTTCACTAAGTGGGTAAAAGCCATCCCAACTAGAAACGATACAAACTCAGTGGTAATTAAGTTCATGGAGGAGAACATATTATCGCATTTTGGTTGCCCCATCAAAATCATCACTAAAAATTCCCAGGTCTTCAAATCAGAAAAATTCACCAGCTTTTGTTAGAAATTCAATATCATCATCGGGCACTCCACTGCCTACTATCCTCAAGGTAATGATTTAGCTAAGTCCTCAAACAAATCCATGGTGAGAGTGTTGAAGAAGACCATCACCGAGAATCAGAGAAACTGGGACACCCAACTAAAGTTTTCCCTCTGGGCCAATCGAGTGACTCCTAAACAATTCGCTAGAAAATCGCCTTTCGAGCTAGTGTACGGTAAGGCTACAGTCTTCCCAATCCAATTAGCAATGCCAGTGGCAAAATTACTACAAGAATCTGAGGAGGAGTCAAGTGCTTTGACACGAAGGATAAACGAATTGGTTGAGATCCATGAAAACAGGGAATATGTGGGGACTAAATTGGAAAATTTCTAGCAGAAGATGAAATCCCTGATTGACAAAAAGGCCAAGGATCAACCTCTTCAACTATGAGATTTAGTTCTCTGATGGGATGTTCGATAGGAAGAAAATGGTAAGTACAGGAAATTTGATGCACTATGGTTTGGCCCTTTCAAGATTTCAGAAGAGAAAGGAAATGATATTCTCCTCGAAAATTTGGAAAATGAATTGTTGGAGCTACCAATAAATGGTTAGTTCCTCAAACTCTATTTCCAGAATTAAAAGGTATTGCCTTGCACTCATTGTAAATATCGGTGTGTGTATTGTAATTATCATATAAAATTTCCAGTTTTCTGTTTAAAGTTTTACTTTCACAAAATTTTGGCTTGTTTAAAAAGACTCCATGCCCAAAAGAGAAGTTCACAGACTACAGGTTCTCAGCACCTTGCTAGCAAGGCACTGTCCCTAGGTGGAGCCAATGTTTTCACCTTCTGAAAATAGAGTTCTAATTGTACAATGAGGACCAAAGAACATAGAACTTTGAAGCACTTTCCCAAGCCACAAAAAATCTCAAGGCTAAATTGAACCCTCCCCATTAGATAGTGCTCAGAATAATATTTCCAACAGTATGTGGAAGTCCAAAAATGGACTTCTGGATCAAAAGTTAGAGAAGAATGAAGATACCCCTTGAAAGCTAGAAAACAAAAGAAAAAGGACCAAGGGGAGGCTCATCACAATTGCATTTCAAAGTTTTACTCAAATAGCAGTGGTGGAGGGTAGTAAAATCTATGACTATCGATCACCAATATCACAAATCGGCAGTGAGCAATCAACCTACTATATATTGGTGATCGATGAGTCCAAGGGGTAGTATATATCGGGGATTTGGGGTTTTCACAATACAATGCAAATGACAGAGCAACTTGCGATTAGGGATCACCGATATCACATATCAAAAATCGGCGATCGAAGGTCCATGTGGTTTGAAAAATTTCTGATTTAGTGTTAAAGCACCATGACTAGCCGATTTCATTTAACAAAGAAATTTAAAGAAAAACCAAGGGCAGATGGGTCCTTTTCTCTCTCCTCTAGGGGGCCACGTGGCAGAGTACCATTGGATCCAATAATGACATGGGGTAGTTGACGTCAGTATGACATGGAAGTATGGAGATGATGTGGTGGTACGGAGGACACGTGGCATGCAGATTTGGCATTTTTAGGGGTTATAAGGGGCCAAAACAGGGTGACACATATCACCACTCACAAGGAGACATGTGGCAATATGGAGATGACATCACATCACAATCACAAATCGAAATTGGCAGGATGAGGCATTTCTCTTACACAAAGAAAGCCTCTAATTGAAATTTGCGATAAAAGGGCTCGGATAATGGTGCTGGCCCGCGGTCACAAGGATTCAATGAGAACTGAGGGCTAAGAAACAAGGGGACAATCACATATTGCAATCAAAAAAGTTAGGAGAGTGCGACCAGAGGTAAAGATTAGAGAAGTCTTGATCACCAACCTCTGATATGAAGCTAAGTACCAAGTCACTAACCCCAGTCATATGAAGAGAATTACAGAAAGGTCTAAAGCAAAGGGGCCTAAAGGAGATATGAACTTGCCTATTTTGTATTGTTTTAGTGATAAGTGCGAGCACTAGAAAATCCTCCATATTACACTATGGTTGCATCGTCAGGAATATCATGGCTTCAATAACATAATATTAGAAGTTAGAAGGGATGGATGAGTCGATAGGCTTGCTCGGAATCCATTCAGGCCATTATGTGTGATCGCTCCCACTTCATGAATGAGAAGGAGAGAAATTTTTAAAGACTGAAAGTGACAAGGAACCAACTGAGAGAGAGTGGGGCATGATGTAACAGAAATTCGTTAGACCAAAGGCCAACAAATAGAGTGGCGCAAAGATATTTCTGCAGGACTATCATTTCCATTTGCTTGTTAATATTGCGTTTTTGTTTTTTGATCGTTGTTGTTGTTATTCTTTTTTATTTTCAAGAAAGGAATCTTATTGTTGTAATAATTATAGGCTTCACACTAAGACAACTATAAACTCCAACTAGAATACATTTTTGTAACTGATTTCCTTTCCCTCCCTTTCCTTATAAAAGGGAGGAAGAGACACTTAAAAACATTCTGAATTCTAAAGAAAAAATCACATGTTATTTCTGTGACTGTATTACTTCAAGATTTGCATCTTCTAGAATATTAATGAAATGGTGATGATTCCTACATTCGGGTACTACAATATGTTTTCCTTTGTTAAATTCCATTATGTTTATGTTTCCTCTCTGATTTCATGTAATTGTAGCTACCAGAAATGTTTCATATGCTTTTATAGATTCATTTGTGTTAACTTGTTAATGCACATGCATGTATGTGGCTTTGAGATTATATCTTTAAATTGCGCTCCATGAATCATATCATCCATTTATCCTTTATCCATTATGTCTACCTGTAATTCAGATAAGTGTAGAACTCTTGAAGCTCCAAGCTCTATGTGATAAATATAGAATTCTTGAGGTTTCAAGCTCTATATGATGAGTTATTCTATCTCCCTTTCTTCTTCCATTTCTCTGCTAAAGTTGATTAGTTTTAGGTCCTCGAACTACTCGGCCTCCACTGGTAAATTCATATATCACTATGAGTTGTATATGTGAAAGAGCACTAGAAATACATGTCTTATGTCCTTGGACAAAGGAACCAACCCAGGTTGTTTGTTGTATGTATTTACATATGTGTATAAAATGTATATGATGTCTCCTATTTCTTGAAGATTATATGAGACACATAAAATATAGATGTTACTAGACACTCATCTTGTAAGAAATCCAAGGATCTTTCTGGAAGCGACAACAAATGGAAAAGGGTCAAATCCATTTGATAAGGTAGCAAGAACTAAAGCAAAAATACTAGAGCATATCATCTCGACATGGCTGAAAAATAATGCACATTAACAAACATCAATGCCTCTAATATCAGTAGCAAGAAGCACATTAATAAAGCAACATTCAGAGCAACATATCCAATCAAAAATCCTCTAGCAACAACAATGATATGCCAACATAAGGCAACCATAAGCAATAATATCCAACATAAATATGTATACTCTCCATAGCAGCAATCATACGCCAACAATGCTAATGCCCAATATCCCGTCTCTGCTCATAACACGAGGCCAAGAACCCCAACAATCATAACATAGCATGGGATATACCATGATCGTGCATCCAAGCCGATCATAATGTCAATAATGTATGGTTGAAGTAAAGAAGAGAAAATAAATTATCCCCTTGAACATTTGCCATCTCCAAGCTATATAGACCACTTCTGTTGTAAACAATGTTTCTTTTTGACACATAGAATCACCATATGGACCAAGACTCCACATGACAATGACTATATGACACATAACATTGTACATACATTACCAGTATGTTACCATAATTGTAACACCCTCCTCCCACATTTACCTAAGCTAATCATTCCATTAGGGTAAACATGTGATGAGAGGCTACTATGATGTGATTCAACCTCCTAGGTCACCTTAAGGAAGTGGAACCAACATAACACAACTAATCTAACCTTCCACACATACTACAAAACCTTTAGGAGCCAACCAACACTTCCAGGAGGTCAACCCCTGAGACAACTCATCATTTGACTAACCTAGACCCTCAGTCACTCCCATCACAAACCTTGAAAGTGATTGAGGCCTTCCAGTCACTCCCATAGCAGGGAATGCCAATGATTGTGGACTTTTCCAGCTAGTTATGTGCCAACTACCCCAGATTCTATGCCACCTTTTTAGGGTCAGGACTCAAGCCACTGCCGATAACTTCATGAAAACTTCAAAAATGATAAATAACATGGGAACAAAGATACTAATGAAAACTTTTATACAAATACTTTATCTGACCCCTAGTAGCCATGACATGAATTTCATTAAACATGTCTCAAATATGTAATTTACAGGTCATAAAGTCAAATCTAAGCATGGTGGTCTAATACTTATTTGAGATTCATAAAGAAGCATTGTTTCCTTATCACAATAGTTTCATTATCATCAAAACATGGTGAGAACCATACATCAAGTCTATCATAAAACACATTCATAACCATCAAGTAACCAAAAAAAATAACAAGGATATAATAACCATAAAATCCACATGTAAGCCAATACATTTACACATAAATACCAAGCAGAAGAAGCTCTTATTAATGAATGCAAAATCCAACCAGGTATGGGACTTCCACAAACCACCTAACCATAGATTAGTTGAACCAAGTCTTTCTTTCAACCAATCACCCCTGTTCCATATTCCAAGGCTAAATGTGGGATTCAAAACCAAGCCAAAATAGGTTTCCTTAGGCTTTACCGCAATCCCCACGAGATCACCAGGCCCTAAACAAGCATGGATGCAACAAGATTTCTCTAGCTACACCGAGAGAAATTTTCCTACCTCCTAGTCTTTAGACTTTACCGTATATCCTTTCCTTCCCCGATCAAGGATTCCTAGGCATAATCAATACTCTACCCTCTAGCATTTACCATATATCCCACCATACAATGGTTGAGGGTTGCTGGTCTAGGGCACACACCTCTAGGATTTACTATATTTCCCGCCATTCATGAGTCAAGGATTCATAGTCCTACCAAATTTCCTAGCCATAATAAACCAAATGAACACCCACACTAGGATGTTTTGCCCAAAATTCTACTTGGAATATGTGTCCCATGACCATGGTTATTATTTTTCCTTTATTAACTTTATTTACATGACTTTTTGACCAAATATATTACAAAACCCTCCCCTTTGGGTATTATTGTCCTCGGTTTTCAATGACACCTACAATAAAAAACGTTGTTGAAGCAAAACATATTGCCCATGGATATGTATAACTTAGCTCGTTGTAGTATTTACAATGATCAACCTGCTAAGAAGCAAACCAACATGACAAACATAACAACATGACAATCATAATGACATGACACCCATATCACTTATTGGAGCTTTATAACACAATTCATGGAGGTATTTACATCCATATACATATGTACATATACCAAAACATCACACCAAAACATATGCCAAAACATTCACTCAACCAACGAATAGAGAAGGATACATAGCCTGCATATGATTTGGTATCTCCCATGTAGCTTCATTGGGCCCAAAGTACTTCCAATGCACTTTAACCTACTCGATTTCTTGGTTCCAGAGCATGAGCATCTTTCTATGCCAAATACATTGTGGTTTTGGCTAGAATTATCCTTCTAGCTCCACTTGCAATATAGACCAGTCAATCACATACTCAACATCTTTAACACACTTCCTAAGTAATGACACATGGAAAACATCATGGAATTTCACTGTCGAAGGTCATGCAAGTCAATAGGGTATTGGTCCAAACTTTCAAGAATATTGAAAGGTCCACAAAACCGAGGTACCATCCTGGCACATGATCCAATCCTCACAGAGATCTTCTTAGGCTTGATGCACAAGTAAACTTGTTCCCCAACATGAAAATCCTTAGACATGATTTGCATAACTTATCTTCCTCTGTTGTGTTTCCTTTAGATTATTCTTTATTACCTGCATTTCTTGTTCCATCTCTACCAACATGTTTGGTCTTATCAACACCCTATTCACTAGATCACTCCAACTTATGTGAGTATTACAACTCCTGCCATACAGTGCCTAAAATAGACTCATCCATAGTGACTCCTACTAACCATTTTGATAAGAGAAATCAACCAACAAAAGATACTTCTCTTGTATCCTTTGTTGATGCGTCACATACATCCTGAACATGTCCTCCAAAATCTCGTTGACCCTCTTTGTTTGTCCAACTGTCTGGGATGATAAACTATGATGAAGGCCAACTTTGTCCCTAAACCTACAAACAACTCCTTCCAAAGCTTGTAATTGAACTTAACATCCTTGTCTAACACAATTTTCTGTAGAACACAATGTCATCTTACCGCATCTCTGATGAATACCTATGCCACATCACTAGCTGAATACATAGACATCACTAAGGTGAAGTGCGCTACCTTTGTCACCTTATCCAGCATAACCATGATGGAATCATGTTTTCTAGATGTCCTCGGAAAACCTGTGATGAAGTCCATGGAAATAACCTCCCATTTCCACTCTAGAATTAGAATTGGCTGTAGTAGTCCACTTGGATGCTTACATTTTGCTTTTACCTATTAACAATCCAAAAATCTAGCCACAAAATCTACCATGTCTTTCTTCAAATTCGACCAATGATAAAACTTCTTTAATTTTGTTAATGTCTTCTAATATCTTGGGTGACCTGAATATGGTTTCACATGAAATTCTCACAAAATAGTCTTATTGACCTCATTTTTTTCTGATGAATATATCCTGTCCCTAAATCTGATCAAGCCATCTGCTGTAAGACGATAGCCGATATCCTGATCACCTGATATCCTGTCCTGCTTTTAAGATATGATCTTGTAAGTTTGTCCCATAACAACTCATAGGTGCTATATGATTCACTTGTATCCTCCCACTAAGAGCATCCACAACCCTCTTCTCTTTACCATTGATGTACCTAATCTTAAAGTCAAACTAACATATTATGGCCAACCATCTAGCTTGCCTAGCGTTCAGATTCAGATGGTTAAACAAGTATTTCAATCCACTGTGATCACTCATCAATACAAACCTCCTACCAAGAAGATAGTGCATCAACATCTTTAGTGAATGAATGATAGTTTCAAACTCAAGATCATTTGTTAGATAATTTTTCTCATCCTCATTCAGCTTCTGTGACTAAAAACATACTACTTGTCCTTTTTGTATGAGGACTCCACCAAATCCTCTATTGCAAGCATATGTACACACCACAAAATCTTTTTATGAATCTGTAGTCTTTAACACTGGATAATTTTTCAACAACTGCTTCAGCTGTTTGGAACTTTTTTCACATTCCTTTGTCCACTCAAATTTCTTATGTTTCCTTTGCAATGACGTAATAGGATATGGAATTTGAGAGAAGTTCCTGATGAATCTCCTAGAGTAACCTCTTAGTCCCATGAATTATCTTACCTCATCCACATTTCTAGGAGCTTCACACTCCATGAGATCCATTATATTTTCCGGATCCACTTCTATGCCTTCCTTAGAGACAACATGCCCCAAGTAATGTACCTTTGTCTAAAAGAAACTGCATTTTGTAAGCTTGTCATACAACTGATTCTCTCTTAGAAATATCAATACTGCTCCTAAATTCTTGCCATGCTCTTCCTCATTCTTATAATATATCAAGATGTCATCAATGAATACAATAAAAAACTTGTCTAGATAAAGATGCAACACACTATTCATCAAACACATAAAGGTAGTTGGAGCATTAGTTAAACCGAAAGGAACTACAACAAACTCATAATGCCCATAGCTAGTCCTGGAAGTTGTCTTGTAAATATCCTCTTCTTTGATGCATACTTGATGATATCATGATCTAAGATCAATCTTCAAAAACATTACTGCTCCATTCAAATGATCAAATAAGTGATCAATCCTTGGCAACGGATACATGTTCCTGATTGTTACCTTGTTCAATTGCCTGTAATAAATGCATAGCCTGAGAGTACCATCCTTCTTCTTCACAAAAAATAATGGTGCACCGCATAGTGATACACTTGGCCTAGTGTATCACTTGTCAAGAATTTCCTTCAACCGCAACTTTAACTTTGCTAGTTATGGAGTGTTCATCCCATATGGTGCCTTTGATGTTGGTGCTCCCCCTAGTACCAACTCAATAGAAAATTCTACTTCCCTCTGAGGCAGAATCTATGAAACCTCTGCTGGAAACACATCCTGAAAATATTGTAAGATTGAGTAATTTCTTAATATCTCCTCATCCTCCTTACCTTTATCACTAGAAATATGCACAACAAGTAACACACATCCTTTCTTATGAATATGCTTTGGATACTCACAACAATGCTTCAATTTCCAAATAAATTCCTCAAGCGATCAAGGCTCATCATAATAAATATGATCTCTAAATTCTAATGGTAATCCACTGACAAACATCTGAACTTTAGCCTTTTCATCCTTAAGATATGGTACATACCTCAATAGCTCCAGGAATTTGGTTGTATACTCATCATTTGTCATCGATCCCATCTTTAGCTCATAGAATTCCTTAGATTTATTGTCATAGTACCTCTCTTACAAGTATTTATTCTTGAAGAGTCTCTTGAATTCATGCAAACTCAAGTCTTCTGTCCTGAGGAAGAATCTATAAACCTCTATTGGAAACACATCCTGAAACTATTGTAAGATCAAGTAATTTCTTAATATCTCCTCATCCTCCTTACCTTTATCACTAGAAATATGCACAACAAGTAACACACATCCTTTCTTGTGACTATGCTTTGTGATCCGAATGGAAAATGGCATCAACGCATGGTACTCATCCACCCATATTATTCATTGACCCATGGAATTTACCCATGGTATTGTAAATGGCATCCGCCCGTGGTATTGTAAAATCCACCCATGGGATTCATTCACCCATGGAATTGACCCGTGGTATTGTAACTAAAAAATACTATAAGTAACAAGTCACATTTTGTAAAAGGACAGATTGTCCGCCACAATGTAGCCTTTACAGTTATTATCGCTTTTAATAAAAAGTTTCTTGTGGTTTTTGTTTAAAACCGATAATAACTGTAAAGGCTACATTGTGGCGGACAATCTGTCCTTTTACAAAATGTGACTTGTTACTTATAGTATTTTTTAGTTACAATACCACGGGTCAATTCCATGGGTGAATGAATCCCATGGGTGGATTTTACAATACCACGGGCGGATGCCATTTACAATACCATGGGTAAATTCCATGGGTCAATGAATAATATGGGTGGATGAGTACCATGCGTTGATGCCATTTTCCATTCGGATCATTATTAAAACCGATAATAACTGTAAAGGCTACATTGTGGCGGACAATCTGTCCTTTTACAAAATGTGACTTGTTACTTATAGTATTTTTTAGTTACAATACCACGGGTCAATTCCATGGGTGAATGAATCCCATGGGTGGATTTTACAATACCACGGGCAGATGCCATTTACAATACCATGGGTAAATTCCATGGGTCAATGAATAATATGGGTGGATGAGTACCATGCGTTGATGCCATTTTCCATTCGGATCACTTTGGATACTCACAAAAATGCTTCAATTTCCAAATAAATTCCTCAAGCGATAGAGTCTCATCATAATATATATGATCTCTAAATTCTAATGGTAATCCATTGACAAACATCTGAACTTTAGCGTTTTCATCCTTAAGATATGGCACATACCTCAATAGCTCCAGGAACTTGGTTGTATACTCATCATTTGTCATCAATCCCATCTTTAGCTCATAGAATTCCTTAGCTTTATTGTCATAGCACCTCTCTTACAAGTATTTATTCTTGAAGAGTCTCTTGAATTCATGCAAACTTAAGTCTTCTATCTTGATGTCTCTAACCCACTTTGCATCTTCCCATTAGATGTCTTCTTTCACTTTGAGGTTGAAGATAACTATTCTGGCCTTCATATTCTTTGTGTACTCATGAAACTCAAATAATTTTTCCATCCCAAGTAACCATGCTTCAACATCTTCTGGTTTCTTCAAGTCCCCATCAAAGGTAGGTGGCTTTTATTTCTTGAACTCTTGTGTAAAATATCCCCTATCACTCCTCCTGTAAGGATGATAACAATGATGATCATTGTGCCTGTCAGAATTAGAACTAGAGTAAAACATGTGTCCATCACCTCTCATATCATTAGTATCCAAGATACTACCATCTATGATTCTAGAATCTCTATCCAACCTATGCCCACCGTGATATCTACTACCATATGCCCCATTAGTCTTGTCCTTTTGTCCATGGTTGAACTGAAGTGGTCCTTGCCTCTCCAATTATGACGAACTATGAAGCATTACTAAATTAACTTATGTTTGTTTCTCCTGTGCTTGCATGAATATGTCATTATATACTTTGAAACTCCTTATTTCTTCCTTCAAGCTTCTCAATGTGTTTTCTAAGTCAGAAGAATGCCCACCACCATGTTGCTCATTTGATCCATAGGGAGAATCTCGTGAACTATAGTTTACCATCTTACTAGCCATATTTGATATTCTTCCTACAAGTATGTTAGCTAAACCAAACATAACATAATGAACATACCTCAATATGGTTCAGGGGAAGATATCTCATCTGCAATATCAACTAGATTAGCATGATACATGTATAATCATAATCATAATAATAATAAACATCATTTTAACCATTATCCAGTTACCAATGCATGACCATACCTACCACATACCATGACCACATGCACGACAATTATCACCATGTCAACGCATGCATAACCAATGCATAATTGTCATACACTCATGATAAACATATCAAATCATCAACACCATCAACTTCCGCATGGAAACACAACTGCAACGAAGATCATCTCCATGCATACACAACAAGCACATAGAACATAATCATGTAACAGACATGTGTGCATGACCAACATAATATCTATCTAGTTCAAGGGGCGAACGATGCTCTAATACCACTCTGTAAAACCCTCCTCCCACATTTACCTAAAATAACTAGTCCATTGTGGTAAACATGTGAGGAGAGGCTACTATGATGTGATTCGACCTCCTATGTCACCTTAAGGAAGTGTAAATGACATAACACAACCAATATGACCTTCCAGACATACTACAAAATCTTCAGGAGCCAACCAACCCTTCCAAGTAGTCAACGCCTGAGACCTTCCAGTCACTCCCACAGAGAGGCATGCCAATGAATGCAGACTTTTCCAACTAGTTCTGTGCAAGCAACCCTAGATTATGTGCCACTTTTTCAGGGCTAGGACTTAGGCCACTGCCCAGAACTTCATGAAAAATTTAGAAATAATAAATAACATGGGATCAAAGATATTTATGTAAATTGTGATACAAATACTTGATATTACCCCTACTAGCCATGAAAGGCATTTCATCAAACATGTCACAAATATGTAATACACATGTTATAAAATCAACTCTGAGCATAGGGGTCTCATACTTATTTGAGATTTGTATATAAGCATTGTTGCTTTATCACAATAGATTCATTATAATATATTAGGAAATATATACATTGTGTAGCCATTTGCTAATCAAGACATGGTAAGAACCATACATAAAGTCTGTTATAAAACATATTCATAACCAACATGTAACCAACAAAAATAACAAGGATATAACAACCATAAAATCCATATATAATCCACTACATTTACACATAAATACCAAGGATAAGAAGCTATTATTAATGAGTGCAAAATCCAATCAGGTATGACACTTCCATGAACCCCCTGACCATAGATTGGCTAAACTATATCTTTCTTTCATCCAATCACCCCTGTGCCATATTCCAAGCATGTATGTGGGACTCAAAACCAAGTCAAATTAGGTTTCCTTAGGCTTTATCGCAATCCCCACTAGATCACTAGTCCCTAAACAAGCATGGATGCCACTAGATTTCTCCACCTACACCGTGAGGATTTTTACTTCCTCCTAGTCTCTGGGCTTTACCGTATATCCTGCCATTCACTATTTGAGGATTCGTAGGCCTAATAGAGACTCCACCATGTATGCTTTATCATATATCCCATCATACACCAGTCAAGGATTCCTAATATTGACCAATGTCACACACCACTAGGATTTATAGTATATCCCACGTTTCACTAATCAAGGATTCCTAGGCCTATCAAAGCACACAAAATTCAGGTTTACTACAACCCCAGTCTAGTTCAGGGATTCCTAGGCCATGTGTTCTTTATTTCAGAGACCACCTCACTCAGTTTTGAAACCATCTGACAATTCAACTTAACCAAATACAAGAGAACCCATCACACCATGGATATCCAGAAATGAAAAGGCTAGGCTGACGAACACTACCACATCTAGAAAATGTCATGCCAATGACAACAAGAGAACCAAATACAGATATGCATGTTCCATGCATACAAAATCTAAAAAGGAAATCACACATGCAAATCGATACCTGCAAGTAAAACCGTTGTAGCCACTTGATCGTGCTTTTCCTTGCTTGATCTTTTCTTTCCTTTACCTTCTTGGCCCTTCCTTTGCTTTCCTTGATCCAATGCTAGAGCGCTCTAAGAAAACTCTAAGTTTCCAAGAGTGTGAGAGACAGAATAGAGAGAGAGCTCCAAAACTAAACTGATAAAAGGTTACACTAACAAAAGGTACCAACTCATCCTTAGAATCCTTTTTATTAATGAGTCCTTTATTTTCTTCTATTTTCCATTATTTTCCTTCATTTTCCTCCTCATATGCAATCCGTGACCTTTCACCTTCCTTTTCTCCTATTTTCCATTATTTTCATAAACTTAAATGCCACTAAAGGTCACTTTGCCTTTCCAAAGCCTTTGTCATTTCCTTTGCCTGTTTCCTTAGCCATAATAAACCAAATTAACACCCAAACTAGGATCTTTTTCCTAACGTTCAACTTGGAATAAATGTCCCATGACTATGGTTATTATTTTTCCTTTATTAACTTTATTTACATGAAATTTTGACTAGGGTTGTTACAATAACATGACCTCATGACTCATGACTAAGTGACCTAAAGATACATACAATAAAATTAGATGGTTTCATGAGCATTTTACATGGATATATCAATAAGTACATGGTTGCTATAATCATCTTCTATGGATCAATGACAAAAATATGACATAGGATGGTTATTACAACATCATTAGCCCATACACATGGCTTCAATATAAACTCATGATACTCCAAAACATGTCTATCATCATGATGACTTAACTCATAAGTGATTGGACACTTAACCAATGTGAAAAGATGAAATAATGGCAAATACATGGTTTTAATAAACTGCATATAACAACCTATAAATAGTTGGTCCATATCTCATGTCATCTCTATACATGGATGTAACAAAGATTCCAATTTATGCATGGTTGTACATATTTTAAATCAACTGTTAGTGGAAATCAAAAGGAATATATGTGGCTGAAAAATGTATTCATTTCACTCAAGAAAAAATGCATTTAATTGTTCCAAATAATTGAGTGAAAATGATGAACAAAAGTCATAAAATCCATGCAAGTATCATACCATGCATAGCTCCCCCTAAGTTCAATATACCTCCAATAAACATGGTGATCCTATGGACCTAAATGTGCATGAGGCTGAAATGGGCTCATAATATGCTCCTATAATAACTTGTACTCATCAAATATCATACAAATACCGTATTCGCCCCCTGAGGATATGCACCTCTCATGAATTCTACAATCCTCTTATAAATATGCAGGAAGTAATTGTGGAATGTAGGAGGGGATGCTCTTCACTACTTGAAGAGCTATTGGTCCTTCTTTCTCCACACGGTCTTTGGTTACTTATTTTCTTTTGTTCCTAGTTTTCTTCTAGGTCCTCTTTAATTTTGTTGTTTTTTCTAATTTTCTTGAATAACGGGGCAAAAAACAATCTCTTGGCATATGACCAAAGTTATGTCATGTGTAGCACTCTACATGTCCAAGATATGAAGCAAGAGGATTAAATCTCCTATTGCTCATGCAAGATCTATAACTTTCATGCAATGTGCTTCTCCTCCATTGGTTAGATCTGCAATAAGATGCCTTATGGCCAAATAGGTTACATGAATAATAATAACCATAAAAAGCATGATTATACATGTTGGCCAATCTCCTTAGCTGTTGAAACCGTTGGAAGATCTGTGACTAGATATATATACTTGACTCCTACAATTAGTTGCAACGTGCCCAAATTTGTGATAGTTGTAACATTCTAAAGTTATGCATGAAAAGAAAAAAAAGTGTAGGTTCTAACCCTGTATAGAAAAAACCTGCATACGAATTCTAAAACACAGAAAATAAACAATGCGAGAGCATAACACATAAAACACATATACACAGAGATTTTCCCCTGGATCCCAAAACCAGGACTTTCAACTTGATTTTTCATTATGTTTCTTTCAATGTTACAATACATATTTATACATGCCGAAGCATCCAATACCATGGACCAAAAACCATCACGTCGAAAACCATGTGCGAAAATCATGCACAAAACCATAGGTAGGTCCGCCCAACCTAATATAAGGTCCAAAAAATAAAATTTTCCAGGGCGCTGCCCCTGACCCCATAGAGGGGGTTTACCTACACCCCTCAAACCCCTTGTGACCCCGCAGCTATGTAATCAAAGCAACGAGGGGGGGCTCTGCCCCCCCTCTAACCCCCCGGTTAACTACGTGGGATAGTCATGGAAAGAATATAACACAACCCAACATTCTCCCACTTGTTGTTTTTTTTCCACAGGGGGGCAGAAGAGAGCTTAGTCATTTATTTAGCCCTACAATGCCCATTGTTTCTCTACACCAAGAGAAATTCTCAGAGCTCACATATTTTGTCAATGCATCTGCAGTATTCTTCAAAGTTTCCACCTTTACCAGCAACACATTTTTGTCTTCTATCATATTCCTCACAAAGTGATACTGAACATCAATGTGTTTTGTCTTTTAATGATATGCAAGGTTCTTTGCCAAG
Organism: Pinus tabuliformis; assembly: GCA_031772625.1. Lineage (NCBI taxonomy): Eukaryota > Viridiplantae > Streptophyta > Pinopsida > Pinales > Pinaceae > Pinus > Pinus tabuliformis. Next base: position 572,975,323 of record CM062815.1, read on the forward strand.
AAAATTGCACTTTGGCTATCATAGTCTATCCTTATAGCTCCCTGTACTAACCCCATACTTGAACACAATCTCTACAACCAAACTGGTTCATTGCTTACATGAGTGGCTACCATGTATTCTGCCTCTGTAGTTGATAGTGCCACTACATATTGTTTCTTACTCATCCAACTGACTGCACCTCCAAATAGGTTAAACACATACCCACTTGTAGATCTTCTCGGATCTAGGTCTCCATCCCAATCTTCATCAACAAAGCCACGAATATCTAACACTTTGTCCAATCCTGGTCTTCCTTGGTAGCACAAACCATAATCAGTAGCGCCACACAAATACCTGAAAACCCGCTTCACTGTTGTCCAATGCTCCTTCCCTAGTTTTGACATAAACCTGCTCAATACTCCCACTACATGTGTAATGTCTGGTCTAGTACAGACCATTGCATACATCATGCTACTGACTACACTTGCATATGGAACACGGAACATGTCCTCTTCCTCTTCTTGTGTCTTGGAACACTGTTCAGCAGATAACTTCACACCTACAGGAATAGGAACCTTCACTGGTTTACTATCCTGCATATTAAACCTCTGTAGTATTGTCTCAACATACTTCCTCTGGTTTAACCAGAGCTTCCTCTTTTCCCAATCTCTTTTAATTTCCATGCCCAAAATATAGTTTGTAGCACCAAGATATTTCATGTCGAAATTGGAGGACAATTGGATCTTCAAATCCTGGATAATTTTTTTGTCATTTTTAGCCAGCAACATATCATCCACATACGAGACCAAATAAATAACATAGTCACCAATTAATTTAAAATACACATAGTGATTGGCTTTGCTTCTGGTGAAGCCAAGTCCCCGTGTAAATGTATCAAATTTCTTATACCACATCCTTGGTGATTGTTTAAACCCATACAGAGACTTCTTTAACTTGCATAACAATTCTTTCTTACCCTTTACCACAAAGCCTTCAGGTTGCTTCATGTAGATTTCCTCTTTTAGATCCACGTGAAGAAATTGTAGGTTTTAACCCCGTATAGAAATTACCTGCATACGAATTCTAAAACACAGAAAATAAACAATGTGAGAGCATAACACATAAAACACATATACGCAGAGATTTCCCCTGGATCCCAAAACCTAGACTACCAGCTTGATTTTTCATTATGTTCCTTTCAATGTGACAATACATATTTATACATGCTGAAGCATCCAATACCATGGCCAAAAACCATCGCATCCAAAACCATGTGTGAAAATCATGCACAAAACCATAGGTAGGTCCACCCAACCTAACATAGGGTCCAAAACCAAAATTTTCTAGGGCACTACCCCAGACCCCATAGAGTGGGGTTACCTACACCCCTCAAACCCCTTGTGACTCCCCTGCTACGTAATTGGCACAATGAGGTGGGGGCTCCACCCCCCTCCTAACCCCCTGGTTAACTACGTGGACTAGTCATGGAAATAATATAACACAACCCACTAGAAATGATGTTTTCACATCCATCTGTTCTACCTCAAAATCAAAAGTAGCAGCAACAGAGAAAAGTAATCTAATAGAAGCTACCTTGGCAATAGGAGAAAAAATATCACCAAAATCAATTCCCGACACCTGGGAATAACCTTTTGCTACCAATCGAGCTTTGTATTTCTCCACCTTTCCTTTTACATTTGTCTTCTTCTTGAACACCCATTTGCTGCTAATGGGTTTCCTTCCGACTGGCAACTCCACCAGATCCCAAGCCTCATTTTTGTCCAAAGATGCCATTTCATCAACCATGGCCTCTTTCCAGAGTTTTCCATCCTCTGAGTCTACTACTTCCTTCACAGTTCTGGGATCATCATCAGTAACAGATAAAGCAAAATTTGAACAGAAAGTAGATGGACTATACCTTTCTGGCTGCCTTCTTTCTCGAACTGATCTTCTCACACCCAGAGTTTGTGGCTCTTCATCTTTTGATTCCTCCTCTACTGTAGAGTCTGATTCTTCCTCCTTAAGCTCAAACTCTATCTTCTTAGGTTCCTTTGGTTGGACTTCATGTTTAATAACATCTTTTACCTCTTTGAACACCACATCTCAATTGTACACAACCTTCCTTGCTACTGGGTTCCAAAGCTTATAACCCTTTAAACCATCCTTATACCCAATAAAGATGCACTTTTCAGATTTACTATCCAACTTGGTTCATTTCTCCTTCGGAACATGTACATATGCATCACATCCAAATACCCTCAGACGTGAAAGACAGGCTTTCTTACCAGTCCATACCTCTTGTGGAGTCCTATCCTTCAACACTGATGAAGGTGATCTATTGACCAGGTAACATGTTGTCTCCTCTATCTCTGCCTAGAATTCTTGTCCTAACCCGTCACCACTGAGCATGCTTCTTTCCATTTCCATCAACGTCCTGTTCATTCTTTCTACAACTCCATTTTTCTCAGGTGTGTATGGAGTAGTCTTCTGTCGTGCTATACCACACTTCTTATAGAATTCTTCAAATTCCTTGCTGCCAAACTCTCCACCATTATCTGTCCTCAACACCTTTATCTTCTTCTCTATCTGGTTTTCCACCAGAGCCTTAAATTCTTTAAACCATCAAAGACTTCAAATTTCTTCTTAAGGAAATATATTCATGTATTCCTTGATAAATCATCTATAAATGATACATATTACAAAGACTTACCTAGTGATGGAACCTTCACAAGTCCAAACACATCACTATGCACAAGTTCTAATATCTGTTTCACCCTCTTACCACTAGAGGGGAAACTCACCCCGTTCTACTTCTCAGATACAAAATTTTCATAGAAATCAAAATCTAGAGAGCTATTACTCATACCTTCTACCATACCTTTACCATGAAGTACTCGAAGGCCCTTCTCTCCAATATGTCTAAGCCTTTGATTCCACAGCATGGTCTTTTCTCCAGAGACCACTAGATTTTCTGCTCCACTTTCAGGAACCACAAAGTTGTTGCACCCATCAACAACAGTGCTACCTTGCAGCTTGTGCAAAGTTCCAATCTGAACTCCCCACATCAATACCAGTGCTCCTCGAACCATCTTGCATGTATCCTTCTCAAACACTATTTTTACACCTACATCATCCAACTTGCTTACAAAAATCATATTTCTGGCCAATGCAAGAATATGTAGAACACCCAGAAGTGTTCTAACCCTTCCACCTTGCAACTTCAACTTTACTTTTCCACGATCAATGATTCTATCCTTCCTATCATCCCCTAAGAAGACATCACCACCCTCGTATTTCTCATACTCGCAGAACCACTATCTTTGGGGAGTGAAGTGAAAGGATGTTGTTATGAAACCAGCTCAAGAAAAGATAGAAAAGATAGATCAACGCCTTAGAATTCAGCCTCTTCGAGGGGGCAACCTCCTTTACATTACATAAATGAACAATTCTTCGATGATACAAATGAAAAGACCTCCTTTCTATATATAGGAGTCTAAGGGGTCATAACATAATCAGAGCCGACATAACAATAATAATGTAAGGGCACAATAATAACAATAGTGGGCTTCTATGGGGCACAATAGTAACAATATGGGCACTACATGGGTACATCAATATAATAAGTGGGTTATACTAATAACAATAAGGGGTTACACTAGTAGTATAGGGGCCTAACATGCCCCTCTCCTTCAAAAAGCGTTGTCCTCAACACTTGAGTAGTTCTTGATGCTTCTGTATATAATTCTTGTCCTCCCATGTGGAATATTCAGCGGGTAAGTTCTTCCACTTGATGAGATACTCTGAAATTGATCGATTTCGTAGCTGTTGGGTTCTTGTTTCTGTGACTACTCCAGGTTCCAATATGATTTTTCCTTCTTCTTCAATTTCTGGCAATATTGTTTGAATTGGGATCTTTTGCAACTTTTGAATAAGTGGCCATACTTCTTCGTCCTTCTTCCATTCATCCCTTGCTTCATTTATCCAATCTAGTTGGATAATATAAATAGCACAAAACAATGCTTCCACATCCTCATCATTGAAGAGTCTTCCCATTCGGTAAGTTCGCCATTTTTTAAGTGCATGTAGTATTGCCAACATTTCTTTCTCATAGATAGCTTGCTTGAGATGTAGCAGTAAAAATACCCAATCACCTACATCAAAACATTTTTCACTACGATGTGATCTACCTGTTGTTTCGTTTGATTTTGCACCGAAGTGGAGTTATCCTTTAAAAGTTGGAGAACTTGTTGTTGATGCTCGATGTGATCTTTCACTGCTTGAACCTTTTTCTTCTTGATATGTCCTTCTATCTCTAGAGTTTGAGGAGAGGTAATTTCTTCCAATCCTTTACAAGATATGGTTGGATTCATTTCTTGATGCTCGATGTGATCTTTCACTTCTTGAACATTTTTCTTCTTTATATGTCCTTCTATCTTGATAGTTTGAGTGGTAATTTCGAACAATGAATTACAAGATATGGTTGGATTCATTTCTTCTTTCTCGATGTGATCTTTCACTTCTTGCACCTTTTTCTTCTTGATATGTCCTTCTATCTTGAGAGTTTGAGGAGTGGTAATTCTTGCCAATGCTTTACAAGATATGGTCTAATTCATTTCTTCTTTCTCTGGGGTGGGGTCCTGGCGTATATCTTCTTCTTTTGATGTTTCTTGATCCTTTTCTTCCTCCTCTTCCTATTCTATGTAAAATAATTTCTTCTCAGCACACTTATGACCTTTAGTGCATTTGCTATCACAATTGTAACAAAGCCCTTTTTCTCTTTTTTCTTCCAATTGTTGTGGTGTAACTCTTGTAGGTAGTGTCCTTTGAAAAACTCTTGTAGGTAGTGGAAGGCTAGGAGAAACAACACTTCCATATTTATAGTTGTGAGGTGTATGCTTCCTAGTTTCCATAATTTTGCTTTCCACTATGTCACAAAGCCCTTTTACTCTTTCCAATTGTTGTGGTGTTGCTCTAAAGAAGGTGTTGCTCTTTGTATCCTCATAATGTGCTATCGTTTCCTCCGTGAAAATTGACTACGTAACAAGTTGTTTACGAGAACAAAGCCCTTCGTACCATAAAAATTGATCTGCTTCTAAATATTAAGATACAATACATACCTTTTGTAATAGTTGTACACCATGTAGATCAAAATATTGCTCCATCTGAAGTATCCAATTTACCGGATCCTTGCCATCAAACTTCCTCATCTTGCTTTTTCTTGATTTTAGGAGCTCGACCTTGAAACGACTGTAACTCTGTACTTTCGGATCTTTAACTTCTAAAATTGTGACCTATAGTAGCCCTCTGTGTCCTCTTTCCAATGCCACCAGTCTGATCCAAATTGGATTCTCTAAGAAATAGTTATGTACAATCTCCCAAGATGACTTGATTATAGACCTTTCCACAAGAGAGAAATTGTATGAAGTGCCACGTGTCACTGTTTCGACCTTTGGATCTGAAAAATGCATAAAAGAAACTAAAGGCCGTCCTTTTTCTGTACCTTCTTACAAAATTTCAATCCGATCCCCAGAGAGAAAGTTATGACAATTTTCCCCAGGTCACCTGTTTGGAATGTAATTCAGGAGTCTACAAAAAGACCAACTTCCTCAGATCATATCTCCACAAATATAGCGCTAAAAGCTCCGAAATTTGGACCCAAGGTTTAGAACGATTTATTCTCAAATGGGTTTTTTTTGCGACTTCTGAAACATCACAGAAAAAAATTTATAGTGAAAATTCCACGATGACTTGTTTGGAGCAGCGAAATCATAGAATCCAAAGCTCTGATACCAAATGTTATGAAACTAGCTCAAGAAAAGATAGAAAAGATAGATCAACGCCTTAGAATTCAGCCTCTTCGAGGGGGCAACCTCCTTTACATTACATAAATGAACAATTCTTCGATGATACAAATGAAAAGACCTCCTTTCTATATATAGGAGTCTAAGGGGTCATAACATAATCAGAGCCGACATAACAATAATAATGTAGGGGCACAATAATAACAATAGTGGGCTTCTATGGGGCACAATAGTAACAATATGGGAACTACATGGGTACATCAATATAATAAGTGGGTTATACTAATAACAATAAGGGGTTACACTAGTAGTATAGGGGCCTAACAAATGCATCTGAGTCAATCAACCATGCCTCATGATCTACATGTGTACTTGAAGAAGCCAAGTACACATCCCCACCTTCATCTGAGGTGGTGTTTGCCTCTACAAAAGGAGTATCATCAGATCCCTTTCCTTTATCAGGAACTTTAGATTTATAGTCCTTTTTGTAGTGCCCTTCCTTTCCACATTTCTAGCACACCACCTTTACAGGTTTTCCTGGAGATTTAGATCTCCCACTTGATGACTTATTTTTGTTTCTGTTCTAGGACCGTCTTCATACAGACAAGGCATCACCATTCCGGCTCTCCATATTTTTCCGTCTCATCTCCTCCATCAACAAGGATGAAACTATTTCATCAAACTGCAAGGCAGGTGCTTTGCTACCTATTGCAATAACCAGACTATCCCATAAATCTAGTAGAGAACACAACAAACTAATGCGCTTATCTTCATCTGAAATTTTAATATCAAGAGATAATAACTGACTTACCACAATATTAAATGCATTTAGATGCTCTATCACCGAGTCTCCATCTTTCATCCTCATGTTATATAGCTTTTTCTGTAAGAATGGTCTATTCACCAGAGACTTAGACTGGTACAAAGTCCCTAACTTGTCCCACAAAGTCTTCATCGTAGCTTCCCCTGATACATTCAACAATGTTGAATCTGAGACACATAATCATAATGTGCTCTTTACCTTCCGATCCAACTTCTTCCATTCTTCATCAGACACTCCCGTTGGTTTACTACCCGGATCTACCATGATCCACTGATCTTTATCCACCAACAGATCCTCCATCTTGAGTTTCTACAACTCAAAACTCTAACCATTAAATTTCTCGATCTCTATCTTTCCACTGCTTGCCATCTTCTTTCACCACCAGAATCAATCTCGTAGATCTCCCACTAAATAGGGTCTACCACAGGCCCGAGCAAAACCCCTCAGCAACAAAGGCATCCCCTTGAAGCCAAAACAGCTCTAATACCAAATGTAGGTTTTAATCCTATACAAAAATTACCTGTGTACGAATTATAAAACAAAGAAAATAAACAATGCGAGAGCATAACACATAAAACACATATACATAGAGATTTTCCCCTGGATCCCAAAACTGGGACTACCAGCTTGATTTTTCATTGTGTTCCTTTCAATGTTACAATACATATTTATACATGCCGAAGCATCCAATACCATGGACTAAAAACCATCGCGTCCAAAACCATGGACCGAAAATCATCGCGTCCAAAAGCTTGTGCCAAAATCATGCACAAAACCATAGGTAGGTCTGCCCAAGCTAATGTAGGGTCCAAAAAACAAAATTTTCCAGGGCGCTACCCTGGACCCCATAGAGGGGGGTTACCTACACCTACACCCCTAAAACCCCCTGTGACGCCCCCGCTACGCAATCAGAGCAACGAGGGGGGGGGGGGGGGGGCTTCGCCCCCCCTCTAACCCCCTGGTTAACTACGTGGGCTAGTCGTGGAAGCAATATAACACAACCCAACAAAGAGGACTTCGTTTCCTTTAAAATTTTATAGATTTGTCATGATCCACTCTTGGAGAAAAATATCTTCTAAATTTTGGTGTTCCTTGAGGTTTTCTTCTCGATTGTTTTTGGTTCTGCTTCTTGCTTCCTTGGTTCACACTCATACTACTAGTATTTTTTTTCTACATGTGTCTTGCTTTCTTCTTTGTTGTTTCTTCCTGCATGCAAATTGAACTCACCTTTTTGAAATCCAACATCATATTTATCCAATGGTAATATCTTGATCTCAAGCAAACAATACAAGGCCACATTTCTCTTCTCCATCTTTCGCTGCTTGCTCAAGAACACCACTTTAGCTTCTAATTGGTTACACACATATTCCTTCCCTTTGTACTACTTCCTCATGCCTTCCTCAACTCTTTCTGATTTTTTTGATTTAATCTTTAAGTTGATAATATCCTCCTTGAGCTTGGCCTCCTTATCATCAGTGATCTGCAATAATTTTTTTTATCCTTGCATGTAGTTATTAGTTTAGAAATATTAGCTCTAAGATCCTTAATATCATTCTCATTTTTACTAGGAACTTCAACATGATCAAAATCTGAATAATTAAAATTATAAATTAGTAGAAAATCATTAATATTCATACCTTTGGATTCAACATTTTTTTTTTTCTTCTCATCATCAACTAAATCATTTTGACTAGAAGAATGAGACTCTTGTGGCTGAGATTCTTGATTTTGAAGACCCTTCTTCTTATTCTTTTTCTTGTTGCTTTTTTCTCAATATCCATATTGTTGTTGGTACCATCTCAAAATATGGACTCTAGTTTATGCCACATTTATTTGGCATATTTCAAACCTACTAACTTCTTCAAATCATCAATGAAGATTCTTGTAGATCATGCATCTAGCTTGTGCATCATGCCACAAAATTTTAGGTGCAATTGGATCCTTGCCACATTGTTCACATATCAATCTTTGAATGTTAAATCCCCAAGACAAAAACCAATATTTAACATTTTTCCTCCATACCTTGAAATTTGCAACAGTAAGGACAACCACTCCTTGAGAAGTCATTCTAAAAAAAATATTCAAATTTCTCCCTAACGAACCCCATATATACTCTTCAGCGATCAATATGCAATCAAGAGCCCTCCTCTAATACCAATTGTTGGAAGCTTTGAGAACTACTGATGGGGGGTGAATCAATAGCGTGTCTTATTAATGATTTTCACCAATTTAATCTTCTCTACTAAATCACATATATTAACCAACAACACATTTATCGTCACATGAATATAAACAATGTAAGTATCTAAATTAAACAACCATGAGAGAAATAAAACCATAAATAACGACCATAAAACCATCATAGAATAGACACAATATATCTAGTGGATAATCATTCATCGCACAAATGATGTCTTTTACATAGATTTGTTGTTGCACTGGTCTAAATCTTCTATTAAGAAAATTATGTCTTTTACATAGATTTGTTGACTCCCATCAACATGGAGACTTGACCTCATATACAATTAGCTGATTCCCATTAACTAGGAGACTTAATTCTACTTATCATCTCAGAAGACTATGTTCTCACATGGATCTATAGATTACCATCCACCGAAATCCACCAAGATCAAGGATCCTCACCCAACTCTGATTGGACTATCCAACTCTAATTGGATGGATAAATTGTTCCTTTCACTGAAGCTTCAAAGTCACCACTCCAATATCATAAATAACTTCCCCTCTACTTCTACATGGACCTCATTTCATATAATTTTAAATTGGATCCAAGACACTCTTCACAACACCAATTCAACTCTACAATATGATCTTCAGCAACAAAGCACCATCAACGTAAATAAAAAACGCCACAACCATATGCCCTCCACTCAAGAAAAATAGTGGCCACAAACCATCCAACAAAAACTGAACAATAATATCACTGGCATAAAAAACAAATCTCACACTCAACCATAATATCGAACGGTCAAACCCTCACTCCAAACTGTAAATTCTTCATAACATAATCAATAATGTAAAAGACAATGGGTATGTGCCCAATGCATGAGTAGCGACTACAAAACAAATGTGAGAGTCACAAACTTGGAGCTACACCAAGCTCTCCATCTCTATCAACACGCTCTTCTATAACTTTCTGCATCTCTGATATGCAATCTAAAGTTCTAAATCAATACACTACTTCAATAAATATATTTTCTCATTCTGCTGCCATTAGAACTCATACACTAAAGCAATACTACTCACAAATAGGTCTAAAGCACACTCACACAATGAATCCTTCTCTCGCTCACATACACACTCAATTTACAATTACTCAAATTCAAAGTGAAGAATATAAAACATGTAGGGTGAAATTCACTTTTGTCCCAGGATCAAGAGCGCACAAAGTTAACAAAATCTAGCCATAATCATCACTACTTGTGAACTAAATGTGTTCACACACATTGGAGGACTTAATCAACCAAGTTCTACCTTTACAAATTATTTAGAAGCTTTCTCAAACATAAAAGTTAAAATACATCAAATGTGCACGACTAATTCAGAGAATATTTTGTGAAGATTCTCAACTACATGAACAAAACTGCATGATTAGGGTTGCAACCACATGCACAAGCTTCTCTCCATGTGATTGGAGCCCATCAACTAGATGCACAAGCATGCATGGGTGTGGTTGGGGTAGAGGATGGGCGAACACCAATCAAAAAACCTCAACTCCTGCCCCAATTTCTTCCAAAGGTTGACAAGCCTCTATAGGATGTTTGGAAGACACTATCACCTCTGGAACACTTATGCAAATATATTAAGCATGTCTCCCAAGTGTCATAGTCAATTTTACCTAAGTGCCAACAAACAAGGTTTGGTATGACTAGCAACAAGTCCTCTACTCTCCACAAACACCTACACAAGATGCAACAATTGTGTACAGAACTGTGGCATCTCAACACCATCATAGTCGTCATCATGAGGCCAAACCATCACTGTAGCAAGTCATCTCCATAAGCATAATCATGAAGACATAGATGAAGACTTAACTGCCAACTAAATTAGTGTGCCAACTCAACAACATGAATGACATCAGAGACATCATCTACAACACTTATAGGTCTACATCATCCACCTGTAGCAGCATCTCCAATGCCTCCAATCAATGCATAAAAAGGCATCACAAAATGGAGTTCAATGCACATGCCAACCCATTCCAACACAATACAACTCCTCCATGACCATGATGCTACCAAAAAGCTACATCATCATAGGTTGACATCAGTGCCATCATAACCATCTCAAAGTCAATAGAACTAGTTGTAACCATACTACAAGGATGGAATCAATGCATCATCTAGGCTACATAGGGTTGAAATCAATGCCAACATGAGCTAGTTGCCAACATGAACCAATTGCAACATCAACTATCTGGAATCATGCACACCATAATGCCAACAAGTTTTTTTCATATAGTAGCTAAGGTATTATAAGTGTTAAATAGTTATGTTTATGCATGTAAAAGAAAGATATTATTTATGGAGACAAATTCTACTTTAGGAGGTGAACTGGTAGAGATTGAAAATGTGATGAAAAAGTTGATAACAGTTTGGGTTTCAATAGTCATGGTGATAAGGTTTACTGATGTTATGTTGCAAGAAATAAGCATGACCTTCGCAAATAATGGAGTGATGATTCTAAACTAACCTTATTACAATTATTGGAATATGGATTATAACTAATATTATTACAGGAAATGAGTTCAATATATATATATATATATATATATATATATATATATATATATATATATATATATATATATATATATATATATATATATAATTATTATTATGTGTATAGTAGAAGACCACAAACAAAGTTTACAATAGGTAATCCATCGCAGAGAAAAACCATGCCACAAGGACATTCTGCTCGAAGAATTGTGGGGTAAATTCTTTGAGAAACATGACATCACATTGAATGTATGTACCTATAATCAATTATGCTCAAATTAAAGATTATGGTTCTTTGTAAAATTTCAACAATGCACAAGGGATTTACTCCCTTGTTGCCATTGAGTTAAGGATGAATTCCCTCAAAAAACAATTAAAAAAATAAAATTTTGTTGGTTTTCCCCTTCGGGGTTTCCAGGGTATATCGGTGTCCATTTATGTTATTTCGTATTATGTTATCTTGATGGTTTTTATACTTTGCATGACGTTGGGAAATACATCATAAATGTGCTATTAACAATCCTGGTTAAATCAACAATGTTAATGATACAAAATTAAAATAGAAAGAATTATGTTAATAATTTGTATTAATGGTTATTACTTTATGATATTTGTTATTCGTTTTCTAAGATTACTTCACCTAATGGTCACGATTATATCGTTTTGTAATTAGTTAAGGAGTATGGAATAAGTCATTTGGGAATATTACATGTTGGTAAAACTATTAAAAAATTCAAATTCTATGTATTTTGTACAAGGTATATTGAGGAATTTGACAAGTGGTATGAGAGAAAAGGTTGTAGCATTGGTGCCTCCCAGATTCTATAGGAACAAGGAGTAGAGGTATGTTGTTATTATATATAAGCTCATGTATGACACTAACGAAATCACATGATAATGTATGCGGTAGATTGCATTTAATGTGAGATGCATGATAGTGTTAATGAATTCATTGAAGAATCATAGTGTTAATGACTATTTTGAAGAATAATTGCACTTATGAAATTTGATTCTTTATGAAATTAGAAACTTTGTTGCATTGGATATAGTTAAACTATGGATAATTATAAAAACTCACACAGTGAATAGTAATACTCTCGGTTAACTACCAGTCATTGTATGTGTACTTATGGTAATGTTTAATGGTGCATTAAAACAAAAATGCGGAGGGTTATAATGAATGCATTTCTTGCAATAATGAAAACAACGTGATAATGAAATATATATATATATATATATATATATATATATATATATATATATATATATATATATATATATATATATATATATATATAATTAGGGAATAACATGTTTAATAGGACTCCCTTGAATGTTAAGAATAAGAAATGAACTAAGTAGTAGGTCAAAACTATAATGACTAATAGTCGATTGTGTCTTGTCATGGATTTAGGTTGAGTTTATGATACTTTGGTAGCATTAACTATCTAGTATATTGCACTACCTCCTATGTATTAGTATTGCATGACATCATTATTTGTAATTACAATACTAATTAAGTGTTTTTGATTTTTTGAAAAACTATTATACTTATCATTGAAATTAGATTGCATTAAGTCTATTGGAATATGCATCATTCGATTGATGTTTATCGTTAAAGTTGTAAACAATGTGATAATGGTAATTCACACTTGTATTTTTGGTTAATGGTGGAAATATTCTTTTGGGTTTGGTTGGCCTCTAGATGGTTACATCCTTATGAAAAAGTGTCAAAGTCGTATTTTTTAATAAATCATAACTTTTTTATCGGTTTGGCTCCATCCCAGCCATATCTTGATTTACTTTACTCTCCTAGGATAGTGCATAATTCCTTCCTTAAGGAAATCGGCCATGGGCATCTATTGTATATTTTCCTTAAATTACGTACAGGCAACTATTTATTTTATATTATAGAATTTTTCTATCGGTTGAAACAAACAAGTATTTCATCCCCTATGATAAATAAATAGTGGCCAACGAGCTAGTAATCAATCTTCCCTAGGGTTTCTACATTCAATTTTATATTTAAAGCTTCAAACTTCATGGCTGCTCTATGGGGGGGTAATGATGTCCCCTCCTTCTGGAATGTAGTAACCAATTGCTCCATAGGGCAACCAGTGTGAGAATTTAGTAACTTAGGTGACAAGAAATAGGGTAATATTGACTCAAGTTTGCAGTTAATAGCCCTTAAATTGATCATGCAACAGCAGATAATGGTAGCATCACAAGCAAAATCAATAAGAAACAAAACCTCACTAACTAGTCCTTATCTCCCACAACCCCAAGAGTTGCCACTCTTAAGAATTCCTATATAGAAACTCGATGCCACAATAGATAACATGAAGGAGCATGCACTAATTTGTAAATTTGTTGGCACACAACCTTATAAGTGAACTCTCATTAACTAGATGTGAAAAAATTGGACCATTAAGAGAGACACGGAGCTGAAGCTTATATCTAGGGGTTTTTTCTGTTATCTTCAACAATTTCACAGGTGAGGGCAACAAATTTTAGGGAAGCCCTTATTTCATCAACTTAGCAGGCCTCTTCATTAAATCTCAATTCCTTGATTCAACCCAGAGAAGAAAAATTTACCTTCCTTCCGACCTTGATCCGAAACTACTCTTTGCCCCAAGAGTATTGGAATCCTGAAATCTTTTCATAAATCAACAATAAATTTAGGCATTTTATTATGATACCAATGATAACCGAAATGGGAAGGTATACATCGTATGCCAAGATGTGTGTTTACTTGGATCTCACTAAACCCCTACCTGATAGAATTAATTTGAGTTGTGAAGACATCATACAGAACAACTCATTTATTATGAACAAATCCCCTTCAAGTGTTTCCATTTTCATGAGTATTGCCATCATTATTGATATTTATTCGCAAAGCCCAAACACAACCTAAATATGGAAATACTCTTGAAACTAAAAATGCATCAAATAATGATTCCACCATAGCTAGAGGCAAACGAAGTTAAACTTGGAGATAGGAGAAGGTTCCTCGAGGCAAGGTGACTACAACCAAAATCGCTTCATAATTCCTCAACACATGGAGAATGAGGAAGAACCTTCCTAATCAACATCTCTAACCAATCATTCTCAAGGTCCTGCAACTTAGCAAGAAAAGACCAATCCAAAGCTAGATCAAGACAAATCTCACGAGCCAATAACAAAAAGTATTTAGCAAGACCAGGAGAATCCAATCACAATGGAGGAATAATTAAAGGATGTGGATCTTCAAAACCTAGACCTCCACCAGATCATAGATGTATGTTGTTATAAGGATCCAATAGTTATCCTAAAAGATAAGATTCAAATAGTAGCAAGGGACTATATATAACATCAAGACCTTCTCCTCCATCGAATCCACACTCAAGGTACCTCTTCTAACAATTATCCCTCCTTGTATTCATAGGTCATTAAACAAAATGAACCCCAAGATCTAGCGATCATGGCAAAAGAGCACAAGAGAAAGGGCCATAGAATTAATAGTCAACTTCTCCAAGACCTTGAAGAATTTTTGGTTAATTTGGGAATATTCGCTCCCATGAACACCCTGTTTCCTCCTATCACAAAACCTCAATGATGAAGATAGTCTCGTGGAATTTAAGGTGTCTGAATAAAAAATCTAAGCACTAGGACCTAAGAAAAAGAAAACTCTGAAAATCCTCACATTCTCTCACTTCAAGATGCTAAATTATCTAGCAGCAGTCTTACCCAATTTCTCAATTACATAGGGAGAAATTATGATCTCATATCTCAATGTGCCTTTGGGGTGTCGAGAGGTTTAGAAACCATTGAATATCACTCTTAGCAACTCATTCTCCCTTCTTAGGATATTCACCGCTAGGTTTCACCGCATATGATTCTCTTAGTAAAGCTTCATCTCTAACATATATGGTCCTCGAATCCCTTTATATAGAATAAAATTCATTACCAATATATCAGTTGTGTCTCACCTTATTGAGCATAATTAGTAGATTTTGGGCAGAGATTTTAACCTCATTCGCTCTCTGGAGGAAAAAAAGGGTGGCATATAAAGACTTGAAGAAGAAGCAATTCTCTTCAATTCCTTTATAGATATTTCTAATCTTATCAATGTTTAAACTTCGAATGAAATTCACACATGGAATAACCAATAGGGCAGTCCACAACAAATAACATCTAGTTTGGATCGTTTCCTTGTCAAAAAATCCCTAATCATAGTAGAGATCTCAATGGAAGGCTCGATTCTTCCTAGCAATGGATTTCTTAATTGACTGATTATGCTTAACCTAGACTAGCCTTTCTCACCCCATAATAAGTCTTTCTACTTTGAAGTATTCTAGATGCGCCACCCAATCTTCCTCTCTAACATGGAGACTTGGTGGTAGGAATTAGCCTTCATTTTGAGGCACATCATGTAAATATTCTAGTAACAACACAAATACATCAAACATAAAAAATGGAGGAGTGGAATGCCGAAGGCTTTGGAAACATATCTGAAGACAATGTCCAATTCGAAAGAAAAATGAGTGAAGTACCAACCAAAATGAACAAGGGTTTTAGTGTATGAATTCTCCCCATTTAAAACCTAAGAAAAACAATTTATTTACTTTCATAATACAATGAAACCTACAATTATTTCAAGTCTTTCTAAAATTTTGGGTTTGGCCCATTTTTTTTGTTCTCTTGAGTATAAATATATGTATATATGCATATGCATGTAGATAATGGTCTCAAGATTCCCTATCTAGAATTGGAATACATTTTCTTTCTCTTAAAGAACATACAATTTCTTTTTATTTCTTTTATTTTACTCACATTATATTATAAGTTTTCTCTTCAACAATTATTATATACTAAAGATAGTTTTCTCGTGTATTCTAACTTGCATATAAGAATGTTATTGGTCCTCCACAAGGCTTTTATGTTTGTTTGGTTATGGTCAATTACCCAAATTTTTGGATACTTCATTTGTATCTTATTATATACGTATATATTTTATCTTTGGTATGCACCAGTACAAAGATTTAGGGAATCCCTATAATGAGGAATACTTGTTATTCCTCTTAGTCCTAACCTTCCCATTCAAGACTGAAGGAATTTTACTGTAGGTATTTCTCCTATTGTTTATCTTCTAGGCTACACGACGTCCTCTTTTCCCTCTAACATAATGGCTATTGTAATCACTACATATAAATATATATAAATGTATATGAATATATTCAAATAAAAAAATTAACTCTATGTAGTTATTCCATCACTTGTAACACACATAAGTGGTCTTTATAATGGTTATCTTTTTATGGGAAATCACTATTTTCTTTCTTTGCACAATTCAGAGTTTCTCTATTGCATGCATAGTGCACAATTAGTTTCCATATAATCGTTCATGACTATTTTATTCTTTTTCATGGAACCCTAAGCCCATATACAAGTACATATTTGTATGTACAACCTTTTCTACAAAACACACAATTATTCCACAATATATATATATATATATATATATATATATATATATATATATATATATATATATATATATATATATATGTATGTATGTATGTATGTATGTATGTATGTATGTATGTATGTATGTATGTATGTATGTATGTATGTATGTATGTATGTATGTATGTATGTATGTATGTATGTATGTATGTATGTATGTATGTATGTATGTATTATCAACCACTTCTACATTCAAAAAAATTAACCTATACTTATCTTAGCCATTTGAATAACATGCTAAAGGCATCCATGTTCCACCCAATCTTGAACCACAAATTCATTGGTTCCCCCTGAGATATCCCCAAACTGTCAGGAAAAACTTTGACATCTCATTCTAATTTTTACCTCTTGAACCTTTAGCAACATCTTGCTAAATTTTCTGATTTTGAACCCTTAGAGACAGCCTCCAAATTTTGTTCTAGGTTCTACCAGTGTTTATCTCACACTGGTAATATTTTCAGGAGTTGTCTTTTGGTGGGCTCCAATATTGCAGCAATGATGGTGCAACTCCTGCGACTCCCTTCTTTACTTTTATCAACCCGGTAGTTCATAACAAACTTGGAAGCGATGGTGCTACATGCACAAGTTCGCTAGGAGCTTAAGCCAACTTCTATGAGCTCTTAGAAGAAGATTTTAACTGTGATGGACAAAAGCTAACTCAAAAGAGGCTAGTCTACTTGCAGAAAGGGGATGAAAGCTGAAAGGAGATGCAAACCCTAGAAAACCCTAGTTTTATCGACTAACCCTACTGGTGCAAGAAAATAGATGAAAGTTGCTGAAATGGATGCCATTGATTATTTGAAAGGTAAAATAGATGTGACTAAGCTACTTCTGAAGTAAAATTTAAAAAAAAAACATCTTTTTGTATTTTTGAGAAATCTTGTAGAATTATTATGCATGTGCTTTAACTGTTTTTTTACTGTGCAGAGGTTGACTGGCAAAAGGAAATGGAATGGGCACTTGCATGAGGTTGGGAAGGTGAGAAGAGGGACTAAGGGGTCCCTAGCACCCTTCCAGAGAGTTTCACAGTGATCAGATCTCGAAAAACTTCTCACGTGAACTTCTACATGAAGTCTGCAGGGGTTCTACAAGATGTTCTACAGGAAGGTCTACAGGAAGAGCCGAAAGAGGATTCTAGAGGGTTGATGGTGGAAAAATGGTGGGAAAGTGGAAATGGAGGATGTATGAGGATGTGAAGGGGTCTAGGATTTGGTAAATGAAGCTAAGGAGTGATGAAGGTGGTTGGATTTGTTTAACGTGGAGGGAGCAATGTTGCACAAAAAAGTAGAAATTAGGTCAAATTGGAAATGTGTGGCGAATGAAGGGAAGGAATCTGGAATTAGGGGTTGGAGTAGGTTGTATGATGAAGGAAGGATAGGTAGGGATGTATTACAGGTATTCTGCACACTATTTTTTGAAACTGATTGAACAAAGACGAGAAAGACCAGAGATCTATCTATTTTGACCTAATCTGACCTAAAAACCAGAAACATAATGATCATAAGGTTATAGAAAAGAAATCACGCAAAGTAACTATGGAAACTAAGCAAGAATAGATCTAAACATGCAAGTACAACTGGTATCAACTTTTCCAACTAAAAATCTAACACTAGCAATTGCAAAGAAAGGCAAAAACAGTGTTTTTGTGGCAGTAAGTATGCCTTGGTCTCAGCTCATGGTCCCAAGGAGAGAGAGGTGAGATCAAGGATTGCTTTATGGAATTTTTGCAGATCTTTTCTATTACCAAACTGTCAAATCAACCTGAAGCATGAAAAGCTATTCTAATCATCAAAAACAACCTAAGTAACAAAGCAAGATCTTAACCTAAATAACAAAAATTATTTTATGAATGCAACAAAGACACATAAAAGTACACAGAGGAGGTACTAGCACTTGGGTTGGGCCCAACCCCAAGAGCTATAGCCTCCTAAGAAAACTCAGAGCTGGTGTAAAGTGAAATTTATCTCCATTACTCAAAAAATAATCATGTCACAACAATGTTTACAGCAAGAGCTTGAAAATGAGCTGAAAGGTAGAGCAGCACCAAAGTGTGAAAAACAACTATTCAAGAGCTAAACTACCAAGGCTTGGAGCCTTCCTACTTATGCACCATGAGGACTCCCAACAACCCTCCTTAATTTTAGGGGCTTGGCTACTCAAACTGCAGTTAATCAACCACTTCACAAAATCTGCTCGGCTACCCCTTGAAATCATCTTTGTTGGGCTATTGAACTCTGAGATGATGGTGGAGAACTCGAGGAAGGGGTCATTTAGTGTAGGAGACACCCTTCCTACAAATCCTCAGCCTTGTTCCCTCGTATTTGGCTGTCAACTGGCTCATAAATCATTGACCTTGGTCCAAAAGATGTCCAAAAATCTGCAATAAGCATGTATTAGAATTTGTGGTCAAGTGGCTATTCTCATTCATTCAATTAACATAAATATATTCAAAAGCATGCATAATAGGCAAAATGAGCCCAATAAATTACCCATTTTTGGGGCTCATCATCACCCCCTGCTAAATGTGTTGCTCATCCTCTGAGAAACTAATCCAGCTCATCATCTTTGATGGCTTTGACTGCCTCTCTGACATCCCAAGCTTCCAAGGTGATGTCCTCTTCTCGGTCATGGAACCCTGCTTTTCTCTCTACTTCCTCCCATTGCCTGTGTTCTTCTTCTTCTTTTACCCCTTCCAGCAGTCCCAAAAGCAATGGAGGACTGAACTTTAGGCCGATCTAGTTGGCCTACAGATTTTTCATTGACTATTTATAAAGTGGTACTCTTGCCAAGGCCTCCCTCATCCTTGTTAGGGAGTGGTACTCTCTGATTTTAAGACTATGGGATAATGTGTTCCATCTCCTTGTGTAAGCATGAATGCAGTTATCACCCAACAGTCTCTCCATGTCCTCAAAGTGAGCACTGCCCTGAGCTTTCTTTTCAATGTAGTCTGGGAGAACCTGTAGGTTGTTGGCAAGGTGCTGATTGGCATACAGTAAAGATGAGGGATCTTCTAGTTCTGCTTTGATCATGAGTGTCTCACTTAGCTCCCTCTTCCTAACATTCCAAATCTCTGCTAGCCTCTTTTCCTCATGGTTTAACCAAGAGGCCATGGCCATGAGTTGCACATCTCCCAATGCAGCGTTGGGGTCCTATAGATTCATGTTTGGAAGGGCAAAGTTGTGTAAATAAAATTCTGATAACTTGGCCTTATCTTCTGCTGAGCTACTGTCACACAAGTCCATAAACTGATGGTAATTCTGAAATGGAATGGTGCCCCTCTGGGCCAAGGTGTTAATTTGAAATTGCAACCATTGATCTTTAAGATATAAGGCATATGACTTAGCAGGTTTCCTACATTGTAAGACTTCTATTGCCCAATAGGCCATGCAGGCAAATTGGGCCTCTTTCTCTTGCAACTGCTATTTCAAACTCTGTATTTCTTTTGCTGCCTGAGATTCCTATTCTTGCAGCAGCTTTGTTAGCATTTCCACATTAGCTTGTAGCTCTTCCTCTTTCTGTTGTGTCTCAGCTATGTCCTTGTCTGCTGGAGGTCCTCCCTACTACTGTTGCCCTCCCAAAATGGATAGCCTATCTTTCTTGTGGACTTCCTGTAGCTGCAACTGTTTTTTTAGCAGCTCATTCTCCTCCTGCAGCTTGGCTCTTTTGCAGCTTTCTACATGTCTTATCATGGCCAGTTCTCCTCTTAATTCTTTTAACTTCTCCTCCATGTGGCCTATGTCCTCAATTCCCTTAGACTTGGTGATTTTCATCCATGTGTGTGTTCTGATCCTCTCTTTCTCTAATTCGAAAAATAACGGTACAACAAATTTCTGTGGGATGATTTTCCCACCCTCTAGCAGGTTGTAGTATGAGCCCAAGTCAGGTTGAGGGGTAGGTTCAGGTATTTCTTCTGTTTTTCTCTCCCCTTGTGATTGTTTAGCTACCTTTTCCTCCAATTTCTCAGTCTTTTTCAACTTGGCTAGAGTTTCCTGTAGAGATGTTGCAGCTTCCTGTAGAGTTGCCTTTGAGTCCAGCGACTTAATTTTCTCTTTCCATGTAGAGGTTTTTGGGCTTCCTCTTTCATAAGTAATGGATATTTTGGAAGGAGACTCTTCCTTCTGTTTAGTGGGTGAGTCCTCAATGACAATCGGTTCCTTGGACGGTGGCTGAGGTTTTCCTACTTTGATCCTTGTGCTTTTTCTGGCTTTGAAGTACATGGAGGTTTACCTCTTTCTTTTCCCTTTTTGTTTTATGGGTGTGCTTAATGTAGCAAGAACAACTGTTGCCTCCTTTGCCAATGTCTCAGGGCATTTCTCTTCCTGCTGTTCTTTTTCTTTGCTTTCTGTAGAAATCTTTGTGTCCACTGTTTCTGTCTATATTACTGATGTCTCAGGGTGTGTCTTTCCCTTTTCTTTCTGGGTGCCTGCTTTGGCTATGGTAGCCTTCATTTGGGCTTTCTCGGCCTTTTCCTTTCTACTCTATATCCTCTTTTCCCTTGCTGTTTTTGCTATTGTTTCTTTCTCTATTTTAGGCTCAGCAGTCTTGCCAATTTCTTTTTGTTCTTCTTGTGCTTCCTCTGTTTTTCCCTTTGCTTGAACGTCCTGGGTTCCCTCATCATTGTTCTTCTCAATTTCTTCAGTGTGCTCCCCCTCCTCACTACTAGATGGGGTGATGTTTTCAGCCAAAGTTCTAATGTTATCATACCGGAACACATTTCTGAAGATTTCCCAAGATATGGGGACAATGTAGATATGTAAAGCATCTTCCACCAACAGTTTGATGAGCCCATGATGGGCCAACTAATCTAGGATCCCTTCATTTAACTTTGTACCACATTCAGTTAGGGACTGAAGAAGGAAATATGGGATGCTCAACTTTTTGGCTGGAGGCAAGTCAATCCCATGCATTAATTCACATAGCAACCTGAAATGATATCCATAGATGATGCTAAACCTTCTTTCACATGTGATATACTTCATAATTTGAAAACTAACTTCACTCTAGAGAGGAGGCAAGCTAGTTCTTCTAACCCCGTTTTTATCTTCTACAGGATGCTCCGTGGGTAGAAAAAATGACTTCTTAGCAATTTGGCCCAATGATCTCTCTTCTTTGCTCCAAGGGAGCCCCAATGGTAGACTAGTAACTCCACTGATGAGCTCAGGGGTGAGTTCTAGGGTCAAACCCCTAAAACTAACTGTGGCATGTGTTTTTGACTGTGGTCTTAGGGACATTAAAAACTCTTCAGTTATTTCCTCATCATAACCCTAGATTTTGTCAAAGAAGGAGATCCAATTTGCCTGAGTGAAAAGGTCCACCACCTCAGGGTGCTCGTGCAACTTGCTGGAGTCTGAGGGTTCTTTCCTTATGAATCCTCCTGGCATGGTGTTGAGTGCTCTTTTATGTTTCAACCAGAAAAGAAAATGCTCAGGAAAACAACAGTCAATCGCTGAAACAGGGGATAGCTGAATTCGGTTTCTTCTGAACCCAAGAAGGAATTTCTCGTGTATTCAATATCAACTAGCAATAATTCCCTTGTTTTAAGACTACTGTCACTCAAAATTTGATTGTCTGTTTATGAAAAGGAAAATTTGGTTTTTACAGAATAGAGCATAGGGACACAGGTTCTCTTCTCAGCATACAGATAGATATGTAAATTCAGTTTTTCACACACATAGACTGGTCTCTATGACTGCATATAACCTCCTTGCAGGAGAATTTAAAAAGAAACGTGGAGGAGATTTCTAATGTAGAAAAACAGGGGAAACTCAATGAAATATGTAGGCAACTTTCACGTTTTTCAATGCACAGGCAGAATTTCCTCTTGTTTTTCAAACTGATGCCGTTCAATTCACCACCTTGCACAAACAAATTATGCACAGAGAAGATTTTTTCAAGCCTACCTCATTTGGAGCTTCAAATTCAATGAAAATTCCAGGTTTCCTTTCTCCGCAGAGCTATTTTGCCTTTCCTATAGAACCCTTCCTGTAGAAGGCTCCCGGTTCCTATAGAATGAAACTGTGCTTCCGATAGAGCTTGATACGCGGGAGATTTTCGAAAATAGGTAGAAAAACTGGTGGAGGATGACTGGTTAACTATTTTTGGAAGCGGTGGATGCATAATCTAGTTGAGGACATTGTGAATGCAGAATGAACAGAAGGTGGTGCATGTTTCAGGTGGGCATCTTTTAACTGCGACATGATTTGTGGTGAGGGGATGAGGTGGCCGGACTGAACCGTTGGTTCGACGTCACAGCCATAATGTTTCTACATGTTTCTGACCACCATCACCTCCTCTCTGCCGTTGTCCACTGCCACCACTACCAGTCCCGACGATTTCTCCCTAAATGTACACTCCACACGTGCTGGCTATCCACCTAATCAGTAATTTTGAATGTAACGGGACTCGTTTGGATTCCACAAGGATTTTTAACTAGCCAAGGGTGGCCAGTTGACTGGCCACTGATTCTACTCAATCTGAACCATTCCCATAGTCAAGCAACCTTAAAATATGATTTATGCAATTGAATAATGAGTTTAGGTACTTACCTGCATGGTCGTGTCCGTGTTATGCAAATTTCAGGTTTGGAAGCCATTCCTTCGTTTACTGTTGTTGCATGCACACTGCATGCTTGGTCTCGGATATTGGTGATGTGCAAATGTTCAAGTAGAGCTCCATGCATGCTTCTTTTGCCATACTTTGTAGTCCCTGTCTTTGAAGTATGTCTTTCAGAGGGATTAGCTACTACAGGATTCCTGTAGGAAGTCCTGTAGCTGCTTCTCCTCTTGGAATGCAAGCTAGAATGAGCAAGGCTACACTGCTGATGAGGGTCTTGGCTAATGAGGAGTCTAGATGGAGGGTGATAGGTATGGTGAGTGAGAAATTGTTGCTTGATTTGTCATCAAAAAGTTTTTCTGGCAGTATGAAGAAAACAAGATTCTGTGTGTGACTGTGTAGGCATATATAAAAATGGGTGCAATGGAGGTGTACAGAGATAGAAAAGGGCGGAATATAGTGATGAATGGAAACAAGGATGTGGATAGGCCTCATGGGCAGATTCCCAACCTTTAGATTCCCTTCTGAGATCAATTTTGCTCGTTTGTAGGTTCTACAGGATCTTCCTATAGAAGTCACAAAACTTCCTGTAGAAGACACAGAACTTCCTATAGAAGGTGAAATCTTGGCCCAAATGAGATCAAATATTAGGGAAGGGTAGTGGTCATGGAGGAATTGATTGTGAGGGATGCATGTAGCCTAGTGCTAACCTCTGTCTTTGTCTTGTGCGATCCTCCTAACCTGCAATGACCTTCTTGCAACCTGCAATTTATTCAACAGAAGTCAGGTTTGTTTTTTCTCTGTGTTCTTTTTTTTTCTTTTTTTTTTTTTCTCTGAGACAATTAGGTGCCTCCAGGAGGTTTTCACCCTCACTATCTGCCCTGGGAGCCTCCAAGAGGTTTT
The DNA here is from genome assembly GCA_031772625.1 of Pinus tabuliformis. Lineage (NCBI taxonomy): Eukaryota > Viridiplantae > Streptophyta > Pinopsida > Pinales > Pinaceae > Pinus > Pinus tabuliformis. The sequence goes on from CM062815.1 coordinate 572,999,625, forward strand.
CACCCAGGGATCTTTTATTCTTTTTTTGTTTTTTTGTTTTTTTTGTTTTTTGTTTTTTGTTTTTTTTTTGCTCAAAATGTGGGTGGAGTGGAGACAGGGGCCTGCTCCACTACCAGCACTGATTTATCTAGAGTTTCAATGAACTCCTGCTTAGAAAGGGGCTTCTTGTAGATCTTCAATCGATGCCCATTGACGAGCATGGGGATGGCTTCTTCATCAATGGTCTTGATAAGGACTGAACCATTGTCGTTACATTTCTCCACTGTATATGGTCCCAGCCATCTCGTCCTCAGCTTCCCTTTGAAATCCTTGTATCTTGAATCATATAACAGTGCCCAATCTCCTGGCTGAAATTGCTTCTCTTTAAGGTGCCGGTCATGCCATATTTTTCTTTAAAGTTGGACCACCTCTGAGTGGAGGAGGGCCTGCATTCTCTGTTCATCTAGTCCATTCAGCTGAAGTAGTCTTTCTTGTTGTGCATAGCTGAGATCTAGGTCCAGCTGAGCTACCAATCTCAATGTGTTGTATTCAAATTCTACAGACAGCAAAGCCTTCTTCCCGTAGACCAGCTCATAAGGTGTGAAACCTGTTGTAGTTTTCCAAGTAGTGTTGTAGTCCCAAGTGGCCTCAACCAAGTGATCTGCCCAATCTCTTCTACTGATGCTCACCACTTTAGTCAAAATCTCTTCCAAAGCCCTGTTAGTGACTTCCACCTGCCCATTTTCTTGCGGATGATAAGGGGTGGAAGTTCTGTGCTTAATCTTGTGATGAGTAAGTAGGTCTTCAATCAAGTTAGAGGTAAACTGACTTCCTTGATCTGTGACTAATTCTCTTGGGTAGCCAAACTTGTAGAAGATATTTTCCCTCAAAAACTCAACCACTTTTTCTTCTGTTGTTGCCTTGATTGACTTTGTTTCTGCTCACTTTGTCAGGTAGTCTATGCACACAATGATGTAAGACTTTTGTTTTGAAGGAGGGTTGATAGGACCCACAAAATCCATGCCCCACTTCTCAAATGGCTCAAAAGTCACCTGAGGTTGGAGGGGCATTTCATCCCTTGGAGTCAGTTTCCCCATCCTTTGACATCAGTCACATTGGCCGATGTATCTTCTGACATCTTGATGAAGAGTATGCCAATAGTAGCCTGCATGTAGAATTTTGAAAGTGGTTCTTTTTGCTGCAAAGTGGCCTCCACAGGGTCCATCATGATAGGTCAGGATGATGTCAAAAACTTCCTCCTGCCTGACACAACACCTCAAAATCTGATCTGGGCCAAGTTTGAATAGGTTGCCCCCAATCCAAGTGAATGGGGCGCTTTTCCTCACGATCTTTCTCTTCTCTTTTGAGGATAGGTGTGGCGGGAACTGTTCTGAAACCATGTAATTTGCTATATCAGCAAACCATGGAGAGAGTAATGAAATAGCAAACAGGTGTTCAACTAGAATTTGATCATCCACCATCCCTTCTTCACCTGCAGGAAAATCTAGTCTAGACATAAAATCAGCAACAACATTTTCCTTACCTAGCTTATCAACAATGGTCAAATCAAATTGTTGCAATAAAAGTAACCATCTAATGATACGAGCATTTACATTAGGTTTATTCATAAAATACCTAATTGCAACATGATTAGTGTGTACGAATGTTTGATAACCAGTGATGTAGTGCCTAAGCTTGTTTAGGGAATGGATTATAGCTAGGAGCTCTTTCTCGGTTATAGTATAATTTAATTCTTCCTTGGACAAGTTTTTACTGGCAAAATATATGGCATACGGTAGCTTCTCTTCAACTTGTCCTAAGGCTGCCCCTATGGCTTTGTTCGAGGCATTTGTGTGGATGTGGAAAGGTAGGGCCCAGTTTGGACCTCTCAAGATTGGGGCAATTACCAGCTTATCTTTAAACACATCTAGAGCCTCTTGACAGTTGTCAGTCCATATAAACTCGACATCTTTCCCCGAAAGACCAAACAATGGAGTGGCTAGCTTACTGGAATCTTTAATGAACCTTCTATAATATCCCGCTAAGCCTAAAAAACTCCAAACATCTCTTACCTTTTGAGGAGGTGGAACCCTTTGGATGATAGCAATCTTGTTGGGATCCACCTGTAATCCTTGCTGAGAAATTGTATGACCTAGCACAGTCCCTTCAGTCATCAGGAATTCACATTTCTCAGGACTGAGGGACAAGTTCATCTCAATACACTTGGCTAAAACTTTTCCCAGGTTAGTTAATGCTTCTTGGAAGTTGGACCCATAAGGAGTAAATTCATCCATATAGATTTCCACTGAATCATGAACTAGCTCAGCAAATATCCTTAGTACTGCTCTCTGGAAAGTGGCAAGAGCATTGCATAATCCAAAGGGAAGGACCTGGTAGGCAAAGGTACCCCATGGACAAGTGAAAGTGGTCTTATCTTGGTCTTCCGGGCTGATTTGGATTTGATTATACTCGCTAAACCCATCTAGGAAGGAAAAGAACTTCTTCCCTGCCAGGCCATCTAACACTTGATCTATGAAAGGCAAAGGGAAATGGTCCTTCTTGGTAGCTTTGTTAAGTTCTTGATAATCTACACAGATTCTCCACTTCCCATTTTTCTTGGGCACGAGCACCAGAGGAGAAACCCACTCGCTGTCAGAGATGGGGTAGATGAATCCTGCATCCAACAAATTTTGCAATTCTTCTTTGACAATGTCCGTAAGGGCTGGATTCATTCTCCTATGAGGCTGCCTAACTGGTTTACAATCTTCTTTAATGTAAATGTGATGGGTACAGACTGAAGGGTGGACTCCTTTCATCTCCTTATAGCTCCAAGAAAAATCATCCAAATGGTGGTTCAATAGGCTACACAGCTCCTTCTCTTGAGAGGGAGATAGGAATGAGTTGATCTTCAAGGTTCTTTCAGGGCCAAATTCCACATTCTTAACTCAGGAAGAGGTCAAATTAGCCACACAGAGATCCACTAAAGCACTAGCTTGGGTGTCTCCTACCAACTCCTCTAATGGCAGCACACTGGGAGGTGGATTTTGAATTAAATTCTCAATAAGGTCATCCTCAGTTTGAGGACCTCCCCTGGTGGCTTCCACGGTGCACACTGGTGTAGAGTAGACTTCATCCTCATCTTCCTCCTCCAACCAGAGAGGTAAGTCATGTTCGAGCAAAGGTTGGGCAGGAGGATATAGGACTAGCTGTTTGGACATTGGCCCATTCTTAATGGTCATGCTCCCAGCTCGACAACTGATGTAAGCATCTGCAGTAGCTAACCAAGGCCTTCCCAAAATGAGGGGGTATCCAGTGAGTTTTGTCTTTCGCTGAAGGACCAAGAAGTCCACAAGGTACTCCCAAGAATTAATGGAGACCATGACATCTTCCACAATCCATTTGGGAGTCACAGTGGAGCGGTCTGCTAACTGCAGTACTATCAAGATCTTTCTTAGGGAACTCTGAAGGTTGAGTTTGAGCATAGTATCCCTGGTCATCACATTAATGGTAGCCCCTAGATCAATTAAGGTGTGGGGAATTATGGTGCCATTGATGTGGACATCAAATACAGCACTCCCAGGGTCCAAATATTTTGGAAATATTACTTATCCCAACATCAGGTAAGACAGTTGTCCTATGACATTGATAGTTGGGACATCTCTCTTGCGCCTACCTGGGTGCCTGAAACACTTCTCTTTGATCAATTTGATGTAGATTGGTACATATTTGATGGCCTGGAGAAGTGGTCTTTTTACACACAACTGTTTAAGTTCTCCCATAAGTTCAGTCTCTTCTGGGTTTGGTTGCATGGTTCCAATTAATCTCTCAGGAAAGGGTGGAATGGATTTGGGTTCGCTTTCCTGTTCCTTCTCTTCATCCTCCTTAGGAGTAGGTTGGCTATCTTGGAGGACCTTCCCAGATCATAGGTTGACCTCCTGAATCTCCACAGCATAGGTAGGGCATGTTGTCTCTCCAGTATATACCTGCTAGGCCTGTCTGTTATTGGGGTTCGGGTTCAGTTGAGCAGGCATCTGGGGTTGTCTTGGAGGAGCCGAAGGTAATGGTTGTGGTTGAGCAGGTGGTGGAGGCAAAATAACGGGAGGAGAGTTGTATTGGGGCCTCCACCCCTGTTGAGGTGCATTCCACTGAGGTTGTGGCTAAACATGAGAATGAAATGAATGAGTAGCAGGTTGAGTATGGTATTGAGATGGATATGACCAAGGAGGGGTTACAGACCAAGAAGGATGAGCAGGGGGACCCCAAGAAGGTATGTGAGTGGATTGGTTGGGGTTTTAATAAGTCTGTGATGTCCCTTGCATCCCCTACTGGTAAGGTCTAGATCCATGTGGCCTCCTTTGGTTCAGGAAGTAGAGTGGTTCAGTGGCTCCTTCAACCCCTTGGTACATAGCTTTAAGTTCGAGTAAGGTTGGGCACTGGTTTGTAGGGTGGTCTTCCTCACAAACGAAACATACCTCTACTAAGCGCAATGGACACTCGTTCTGAGGATACTTCCTTGTACATCTGAGACAAAAGATGGCGAAAGCCTTCTCAGCTTCCTCTTTCTTCTGTTGGATTCAGAAAGTATCCAGTTTCATGGCAATGGTCTATCTCATCTCACTTTTAAGGTCTTCCATCTGATTTGTAAAATCATGTTTGGAGAAGGTAGCACTGGCTAAAAGTTGATTCCCCCTACCTCTTTTCTGGGCTGCTCTAGAATGGTTTCTAAACACAGTCTTTATGTCATCATAAGGTAGTTGGTAGATGTCTCCTCCAGCTAGCAAATGGAGGGTATGTATAAGGTCTTCAAGGATTCCTTGGAGTAGTACCAGCTTCAGAGATTCGAGGTCAAGCGTGCACCTAGCCCTTTTATAACTAAGTTGGAACCTTTATTCATAGTCTTCTAAGGATTCATCACTTCCCATGGTCATCCGAAAGATTTCTCCCTTCGTTTCCTTTGACCTACAATAATCCTGATATTTGTTGTTAAAGGCTTGCTACATCTAAGCCCAAATTGTGATACTGTTTCTAGGTAACCCCATGAACCAGCGTAGTGTTGCATCCTTGAAGGTAGAGGGAAAGAGTTTTAGCTTTTGCTCGTCTTCTACATAGTCATAAGTTCGACAAAGGACAACAAACTCAAACAAGAAGGTATTAGGGTCTTTAGTGGTCAATCCATGGAAGTGAGGTAAGGATGAGGGACTTATGTTTTTAATTTTTGTGTCCCCATTGGTCTCTCGGATGGGGAAGGCACCTTCTATTCTCTCCTCATCTCCTATACCATTTCTGTTTTCATCCATGGTCTCAAGAGGAATGTTTTCTTGCTCTTCTTCTGTTATAAGATCTTTGTAAATCTCTTGAGGTTCACCTATGTGATCTTCTGGATCACTACTACCAAAGAAGAGAGAAGGGTGACTCAGTGATGTGGTGGGGGTGTTGGGTAGGAATTTTCTTGAATTGTCTCTGTTCCTACGAGGCATGAAAGGAAATATTTTTAGTTGATTTTTGTATTTTTCCTTGCTTGTACCTACAAAACTAAAATTGATTGAACACTAAATTGCAACTAACTAAAGTAAACCTTGCTGGAATGATAATTGCAGAATTGAAATGAAGGCAGGAAAAGACTAATCTATGTTGCTGAAATGAAATTGCTGAATTTAAATGCTAATCTACGCTTGCGGAAATGAAATTGTAGAATTGAAATGAAACAACTACTATACTCTTGCTGAAATAAACTACTTAGTAGAAGGTTGTAGTAGAAGATAGAAGAAAAGCAGTGATCACAAATACTCTAACACTTCCCCGGCAACGACACCAAAAAGATGGTGGGCTCCAGTATTGCAGCAATGATGCTGCAACTCTTGGGACTCTCTTCTTTACTTTTATCAACCCAGTAGTTCGTAACAAACTTGAAAGCGATGGTGTTATATGCACAAGTACTAGCTCTTGCCGCAAGCTATCACTTGATTAGCTGGCACAAGTCCGCTAGGAGCTTAATACAACCTCTATGAGCTCTTAGAAGAAGCTTTTAACTGTGATGGATGAAAGCTAACTCAAAAGAGGCTAGTCTACTTGCAGAAAGGGGATGAAAGCTAAAAGGAGATGCAAACCCTAGCAAACCCTAGTTTTACCGACTAACCCTACTAGTGTAAGAAAAGAGATGAAAGTTGTTGAAATGGATGCCATTGATTCTTTGAAAGTTAAAATTCATGTGACTAAGCTACTTCTAAAGTAAAATCTCTAAAAAACATCTTTTTGTATTTTTGAGTAATCTTGCAAAATTATTATGCATGTGCTTTAACTGTTTTTTTTACTGTGTAGAGGTTGACTGGCAAAAGGAAATGGAATGGGCACTTGCAGGAGGTTGGGAAGGTGAGAAGAGGGCCTAAGGGGTCCCTAGCACCCTTCCAAATAGTTTCACATTGATCAGATCTCGAAAAACTACTCACATGAACTTCTACAAGAAGTCTACAAGGGTTCTACAGGATGTTCTACAGGAAGATCTACAGGAAGAGCCGAAAGAGGATTCTAGAGGATTGATGGTGGAAAAATGGTAGGAAAGTGGAAATGGAGGATGGATGAGGATTTGAAGGGGTCTAGGATCTGGTAAATGAAGCTAAGGAGTGATGAAGGTGGTTGGATTTGTTCAAGGATGGAGGGAGAAATGTTGCACAAAAATGTAGAAATTAGGTCAAATTGGAAAAGTGTGGTGAATGAAGGGAAGGAATCTGGAATTAGGGGTTGGAGTAGGTTGTATGATGAAGGAAGGATAGGTAGGGATGTATTATAGGTGTTCTACACACTATTTTCTAAAACTGATCGAACAAAGACGAGAAAGACCAGAGATCTATCTATTTTGACCTAATCTGACCTAAAAACCAAAAACATAATGAACAAAAGGTTATAGATAGGAAATCATGCAAAGTAACTATGGAAACTAAGCAAGAACAAATCTAAACATGCAAGTACAACTGGTATCAACTTTTCCAACTAAAAATCTAACACTAGCAATTGCATAGAAAGGCAAAACAGTGTTTTTGTGGCAGCAAGTATGCCTTGGTCTCAACTCATGGTCCCAAGGAGGGAGAGGTGAGATAAAGGATTGCTTGATGGCCTTTTTTCAGATCTTTTCTGTTACCGAACTATCAAATCAACCTGAAGCATGAAAAGCTATTCTAATCATCAAAAACAACCTAAGTAACAAAGCAAGATCTTAACCTAAATAACAGAAATTATTCTATGAATCCAGCAAAGACACATAAAAGTACACAAAGGAGGTACTGGCACTTGGGTTAGGCCAAACCTCAAGAGCTACAGCCTTCTAAGAAAACTCAGAGCTTGTGCGAAGTGAGATTTATCTCCATTACTCAAAAAATATTCATGTCACAACAATGTTTATAGCAAGAGATCGAAAATGAGCTGAAAGGCAGAGCAACACCAAAGTGCGAAAAACAACTATTCAAGAGCTAAACTACCAAGGCTTGAAGCCTTCCTACTTATGCACCATGAGGACTCCCAACAACGCTCCTTAACTTTAGGGGCTTGGTTGCTCACACAACAGTTAATTAGCCACTTCACCAAATCTGCTCGATTGCCCCTTGAAATCATCTTTGGTGGGCTGTTGAACTCCAAGCTGATGGTGGAGAACTCGAGGAAGGGGTCATTTAGTGCAAGAGACAGCCTTCCTACAAATCCTCAGCCTTTTTCCCTCGTATTTGGCTGTCAACTGGCTCATAAATGCTTAACCTTGGTCCAAAAGATGTCCAAAAATATGCAATAAGCACGTATTAGAATTTGTGGTCAAGTGACTATTCTCATTCATTCAATTAACATAAATATATTCAAAAGCATGGATAAAACTATGAATAATGGTGGATTAATTGAGAATAATAGGCAAAATGAGCCCAATAAGTTACCCATTTTGGGGCTCATCATATTTTTCTCACACAAGCATTTTTCTACAAAATCCACACTATGTCATTTATCTCCAGCCATAAAACATATTGTGGTTTGTCAATTTGTCTTTCTTCTCTTTTTTTTTTTTTTCTTTTTTTCTCCAAAAGAAAACTGAGAGAAGGGTTTGTTTTTATTTCTATCTCTTTAGGCACAACTAACTCCAACTATTTTTTCCTAACAATTAGGCATTAATGTTCCATGTTAGCCTTTAAATTTTGATGAGATGACTAACACATTAAAATAATTTCCTAATCATATTTACATTATACCATGATGGGGGTTGAGGCACATGGATCCATCGATGCATACCCACGTGAATGGGCATGCGTTCATGAAAATTAGTAACAAGTCAGTACATCATTAGGACACCTAGTGGGGGGAGCTATGAAGTTTTGAAAAGAAAGGTGACCATTATAAGCCTTGCTCAAAAGCTTACATGTATCACTGTTAGAGGTTTTATGGTAAGGGAGTTGAAGTGGGTGGTGTAAATGAAATAGAGTTTGCACAGACTTCGAACCTATGCATGCTCATTCCCCTGGAATTTTCATGCTATGATTTTGTGTCTGGGAGGTAGGAAGATTGAGGAGTTCTGGTGGAGAAGCAACAACGTATGATTTGGGACATAGGATCTAGTGGTTTCTAGTGGAAATAGTGCCTATGGTCTATGTTAAGGTGTTCTTGGTGGTTGGTATTTGACACATGTGAAAGCGGTTAAATAAGTTTTACTATGTCTCTTTGTGGTTGTGAATGTTTATTTTTTGTTCTATTTTTGCAAATGGTGCCTTGGAGGAGACCCTCACCCTATCCCATGAGGAGGGAGGTGAATTCAATTATTCCCTATTTATGAAATCACAACCCTACATTTTCTAGAAGTTGTGTAGTTAAAATTGGGAGTTTGGTTGCAACTGGTGTCTGTGGCGATTGAGTTTTCCACCTTTTGGGAGTTTTCAGGAATTTTACTCTGCTCAGGTGGTGGTGGATCAATAATTCTAGGTTGGTGCAGTGGGAGCCAAGGAGGATTGTTCTGTTATCTCACTTGCAAGGAATTGACATGATGGAGCTCATTCATAGGAAATCAATAATTATTTTTCTAAATACCTCTTCCCTTAGCAACCTGGTCTTCCTGGAACAATTCTTAGGGAAAGGGATCAAGCTCGAAGGGGGCAGGGGCCACATGGGAAACAAGCGAGGTGTGGTGGTTAAGTGGAAGTTGTGGCAGTTGATGTAGGGGTTGTAGGGGTAGAGTGTGAGGGGAAGATGGCTCAGGGCATGGCCCCCTCCCCCGACATTCTGGAACAACCTCCTTCCCCTATTTCTCTAGACCTTTAGATGAGAAATATCATGACAAAGTTGGAGGATATGTGGCAATAATAGCATGAGGACCAAAATGAGGTTTTCACCTTCATGAATGATCTGCAACAAAATCAATGAGATATCATTGATGGCTTGGCTCCATCAAAAGAATCCAAAGATGCACCAATGCTTGCCTCGATTAGATAGATGTGCATCTAGCTCATATGGAGTTTCATTTTCATGGCATCCCTCACCCTTCATATGGACCATGTCTAAGCATGCTCGAGGCGCCCATCATGTTCCTTGATGGCTATTGGTTACCTTCTTATTCACTCTGTATTTTGGGCCTTATGGTATCGTGTGTTTTGGTTACTCAACAAAGTTTGGTGGATTGTCCTTAGTTTTTGTTTTGCTCTCATGTCAAAATAAAAATGATCAAAGTGAGGCTCAAAGAGCTAGGGATATCATGTTTATCCTTTCTAAATTTTTGTTTAATTAATAGAATGGTTTTGGGTGATAAAAAAAATTACATTATAATATCTATCACATATCATTTAATTTCTTGAGCCAAAAATTAAATAAAACAAGTCATAATATAATTTCTTGAAAAATATTACATTAAATAACACAATTTTTTTATTTCAAATATAACTATCATTTATATTGTCATAAATTTAAATATAAATATTATTTATATAATATAATTTATAATATGTTATAATATTATATTATATTTTAAATGATATTCCAATATATACAACTATTTACCTTACTAGATATATTACCTATTTAATTATGATTAAATTACAAATATATAATATAATATTAGAAATATGTTTATTTATTCATTCTATTATTATAAATTTTATGTAAAGATAACCCTCATTTATCTTTTAATTTAACTTGTTTTCACAATAATCATTATAATTTTTATAAGTATTATTGCATTATCTTTATTTTAATATTATATATTTTGTTCAAATATAACTTTGATTAATAACATAGAAGTAACTATCATTTCTATTTTCCTAAATAAAATATACCTTTACCTTTACTTATGCTCTAACCTAATATTATTATATTATAAAATAAAATATATTTTAAATTAATTATTAGAAATACTATTATATATATATATATATATATATATATATATATATATATATTTATATATATATATATATATATATATATATATATATATATATATATATATTTATTTATTTATTAGAAATCTTATTTTAAAATAAACACTTTTATAAAAAATAAAATAATATCTATTTTTAAGGTCACAGCCAAGCACATCAAAGGGATAAGTGACCCACCTCCGCACAGGGCTGCTAAGTCTACTAACGTATACATACTCTACCAACACATGCTCTTAACCATTAGGCCCACTCAAGCTGTAATAATGTAATTAAAAATACTAACCACATAAATATATTTAAGTTATTATAAAAAAATATAATTTTATCTTTATATTGTATTTTTTTTAAATATAATACTTATTTATCTTTTTATAAATTGAAATATAACTCTCATTTATAAAATAAGGTTTATAAGATAATATAATATTTATTATAAACCATAATCCAAAATGAATATCTATGTATACACTTCTACCAAGAGGGATCAAATGTGGAATTTGATATTTGACCACTCTCTCCGAATATATCAACCCCCAAGAGATCAAATCTCTCCATGTGCAAATCTCTTGAGGTGTAAAACTTGAACTTGAGAGGTTTTATCCTCTTGAAGTTTGATATATTCTAAATTATTATAGTTAAGATGGATCTAAGCTTATATATATAGAAAGAGAAGGGGGGGAGGGGAGAGAGAGAGATTTTGCTTCCAAATATAATTGGGGCATGTATCAATATTTTAATGTGTAGAATGTGAATCATAAATTTAGATTTACTCAAATATATGCTTAGTATATACAAAGTTAAGATGAATACATGTATACCAACCTACATCCATTGAGCTACCAAATAAGAAGAGGATCAAATATATTGTGTTGCAAACCTCTCTTTTGTGTGCAAAAATCAAGAAAAAGTTTATACCTTAATATGGATCTAAATTGATTAGAATTATGGAATGTCATATAAAATTTGTTAAAAATGTAAGTAACCTAACAATTTTATTTTAAGTTCTTTTTAATTACCTTAATAGAAAATAATAATAAGTAAAATGATTGAAATAAACCTTTTGAATAGAAAAGAAAGTATTATCCCCAAAAATATTTACTAGTGAGGTAAATAGTTATTGAAATTAAAAATAGGCTTACTCTAGTTTCAGTTTCTATTTGCAGCACTGCTTCTTAACCCGGACCCTACGCAATATCCCCTGGGTACAAGTCTCCTACCCCCACATTCTTTATAGGAGTGGGTGGCTATGGAACTAAATCTTATAGAGGCTGCACCTCGATAGTTAGAAATCATACATATATATAGGCTGCACTTGGATAGTTACAAACCTAAGGAGTTTTGAATTTTTTGTTTTTGTTTTTTCTTCTTCTGATTCATGGATTCTGAAATTATAATTATAATTGAATATTTAGTAAAGGGCTTTTTCCTCTGCACCAATTAACCATTACATCATTCTTACTTTTAACCTAATGGAGTCACATTTATAGAAAAGAATATTTATATTAGAATGAGATATATAACTTTTGAATGTTATTATGTGTGAATGTAAATAGAAAATTTTAATTTTTTTAAGATATATATGTATATTTCTCATTTTAATTATTGGTAGTTATTTTGTTGTAAGACTAATAAACATATATTTTATTGGAATTGGTTACTTTAATTTTTTCACTAATTTATTTGCATATCTAAATCACTTTATTTAAACTAAAATATATTTAAATTAAATTTCACTTTGTTTAAAGTAAACTATATTTAAATTAAAAATTTAATAAACTTAATTAAATGGTATGGGCACCTATTAAGATTAATAAACAAAAGTGAAGGAATTTAAAAATTGTTTCAGCAGGTGAATTGGATTATTTGTGGGTACAAATGAAGCAGTTTGTAAAGTAAAGCAAAGTGTAGTTTTAATGGAAAAATTGTCGTTTCATTTACATCAGGTAAATTGGATTATTTGTGGGTACAAAATTTGTTATAAGGTTGAGCTGCACTTTTGAAACGTTCTTTTTTTACAACGTGGCACCTAGGATTACGAAACAGGCCGGCCCTCTTGTTCCCAACTAAAAAAACAAGAAAATATAGTTTTCCATCTCATTCATCACAATTTTTTTTAATCACAAATTCAATCTTTAATCTTTAATCTACCGTTTCTCAAGATATTTAGGTTTTAAATATATAAAGGTGGGTTGAAGGAATGGTTAGATATTGAGGGAAGTGGTTGTATCGTAAATGTTGGAAGTAATGTTTCGAAAGTAAATGGTTGTATCGTAAATGTGGGATGTAATGTTTTTATATCATGTTATGTGTAGGTGTTGCTATCAATTTTTAAGCGTCAGTCTAGATGTTGATTTTTATAGTATAAGTTAGAATCTAGTTATATTTAAGTCATAATTGGTTAGAATCAATAATCACATTTTTATATATATAAATGTGTTATGTGATTAATAAAATTAAGTGATTTATATTGTGTCTAATCTTTACTCTCTTTTATTTTTTCTAATAATAAATTTAAAATTTTCTTTAAAAATTCATTAAAAATTTTTGAAGTTTATAAGCAATAGAAGTGAGAGAGACTGTTGGTGACATGGCTTCATAATGCAGCTGATTTCATGTGAAAGTGCCAACCTCAGATTGGGTTCATTGATGAAAGTGACATCTTAACAGGGTATCCTCTATCCTATTTAATTTAGTGAAAAAAACAGTTTTGGATATGGGAAGAAAATATAAAATTATTTAAGATTGAATAATATTTTTGTTAAGAAAAATAATTTAATAAAGAATAAATTAAGAAAAGTTTGTGAGTAAAAATTATGTTTGATAAATTTTTGGTCAGCAGGTTTTGAACCAATGATTCAGAATTAAATGAAGAAAGCAATATAAATACTATAAGTTAATAATTTAAATATTAATAATATTTATTGTGAAAATATATCAATAATTTATTTTAAAATTTATATATAAATTATTTTAAATTTTCAATAGTAAAAATCATTCTATTTACCATTATAAAAATAAATGGTGGTGGTGGTGGTTAACATCCACTGAGATAATTATAATACATTGTAATTAAAAATTTACTGCTTATTAACTAAAACATAATAAATTTTGATTAAAAAATTTCTATTATCAACTAAAATATATTACATTTTGATTAAAAAACAAAACCAAATGATACTGTCAACAAAATCACCTATCATATATCTTTAAATTTTTGTTGTGAACAATCCTCTTTGGATTAAGTTTTAAAATCCATCATTTCCAAATTTATTATACTTCTCTCAACAAAATCACCTATTATATATCTCTAAATTTTTATTTTTGTGAACAGTACTCTATAGATTACGTTTTAAAATTCATCATTTCCAAATTTATTATATCTCAATCAATACTCCCATCAAAATTTATATTATATTTTAGTTAATACTCCTATCAAAATTTATATTATATTTTAGTTAATAGGCATGTGAGGTGTATAAATAGTTTTGAAGTCTAATGCTTCTTTGCAATAATATAGGAAGTGTAATTTGGATTTTTTTAATAATCAAATTAATGAGATTGTGCTTCCCTGTTATAATTTTAATGAAGTGGTATTTGGTTTAATTTCTAACTTAGTATTTTAGTTTTTCTATAAAAATGAGAGATATTTAGTATATTGAAAAAAATGTTTTGGATATAGAAATAAGATCTAAAATTAAATCACATTAATGTTTTTTTTGCTTCTAGAAAATAAGTTAATAATAAATAAATTAATAATTTAAATATTTAAGTATAGGGGGTTTACGCAGTGCATTATATTAGATATCATTTTTTGGATTCAACTGCGTTAAGTCATTCACGTATGACCCATTTCCATGAGAGGTAGTTGTAAGTGACTAATTTCTCATGATTTGAATAGTTCACTTAGCACTTTCTCATGATTTGAATAGTTCATTTAGCACTCATTTCCATTTCCATGAGAGGTAGTCATAACTGACTAATTTCTCATGATTTGAATAGTTCACTTAGCACTCATTGCATCGGGTGATGCTCACAGGGGTGAAGAAGTGGGATTGAAACTAGTGATATAAATCACATAGCGTCAATCATCACTTCCGATGAGAGGTAGTCGTAAGTGACTAATTTCTCATGATTTGAACAGTTCACTTAGCACTCATCCATTTCCATGAGAGGTAGTCATAAGTGACTAATTTCTCATGATTTGAATAGTTCACTTAGCACTCATTGCATCGGGTGATGCTCACAGGGGTGAAGAAGTGGGATTGAAACTAGTGATATAAATCACATAGCGTCAATCATCACTTCCGGGGCTTGCACCAGGTAACCAGGACTTCCCGGGAGGTCACCCATCCCAGATCTCCTCTGGCTCAAGCGCGCTTAACTGTGGAGTTTTCCCCACAATCAAGCCCACTTAGCTTGCTACCCCATTTGCAATGGTTCAAAAAGAGTGAAGGGATCTCTACTTGAATGGTTCATGAGGCACAATACTTGCTAAGGTTGGATCTCTACTTGAATGGTTCATGAGGCACAATACTTGCAAATGGGGTAGCAAGCTAAGTGGGCTTGATTGTGGGGAAAACTCCACAGTTAAGCGCGCTTGAGCCAGAGGAGATCTGGGATGGGTGACCTCCCGAGAAGTCCTGGTTACCGGGTGCAAGCCCCGGAAGTGATGATTGACGCTATGTGATTTATATCACCA
The DNA here is from genome assembly GCA_031772625.1 of Pinus tabuliformis. Taxonomy (NCBI): domain Eukaryota; kingdom Viridiplantae; phylum Streptophyta; class Pinopsida; order Pinales; family Pinaceae; genus Pinus; species Pinus tabuliformis. Next base: position 573,014,697 of record CM062815.1, read on the forward strand.
GTTTCAATCCCACTTCTTCACCCCTGTGAGCATCACCCGATGCAATGAGTGCTAAGTGAACTATTCAAATCATGAGAAATTAGTCACTTACGAGTACCTCTCATGGAAATGGGTCATACGTGAATGACTTACTTAGTTGAATCCAAAAAATGATATCTAATTTAAATATGGTGAAAATCTATTTATAAATAATTTTAAAATTTATATACAAATTATTTTAAATTTTGAATATTAAAGATAATTTAATTTACATTTGCAAATAATAATAGTAAATAAATAGTTTCTACAGAGCATCTTAACTAAAATATAATAATTTTTGATATACTAAATTTCAATATCTTTTCTAAAATATAATAATTTTTAATATAATAATCTCATTTACAATATAACAATAGTTTAATGTCGTGACAAAGGGTGTAAATATAAAGATGGATAGGGTCTAGCATTGAGATATGTTAAAGGAAGCAAGTATTGAGAGATGTTTTTTTTTAACCATATGGTGAAATTTATGAGAGACCATCCAACTACCTGCAAGTCGATATACTAAGATCCTATGGTTTTAGCAAAGCGAGACTCTCATGCCACCAAGGCGGGGGTGGGGAATTTGCTTCTCAAAGCATCCACCACAGCAGTACTCAATGAGCTTTGAACTACGGTCTCCGAGGCTTTGCCCAAGTAGACTTACGTCAACCACACATCACTATACTAACATTGAGAAATAGCTTTAACATTGAGAAATGTTAAAAGCCAAAGGAAGCAGGGAGGCAGAAGCATTGAGAGATGTTGAAGGCCAAAGGAAGTATGGAGGTAGATGTAAAGTTGGAGGGTAGATGGTTTTTCACGATGTAGAGTTGAAGGGTAGTCAATTTTTCTCCTTGAAAGGGTAGACGATTTTTCTCCTTGAAAGACCTTAGCGTTCGATGGGGCAGGTGGAATTCGTTGATCTGTTTGACTTGGCTTCGGGGCATAGTCTCTGTCGGTATTCTCTCTGTGGAGCTGTCGTAACACTCTCTTCCATTCCATTACTCCATTCAATCATCTGCCAGGGCCATCGTCTCCTTGCCCAATTAGAAATGATGGCAGAGCCAAATTCTCTCTCGCCTATGAAAAAATTATGGGTGTTTCCACTGTCAACTAAGACAAGACCTTTTCAATGCTTGATGTAGCTGATAAGTTTCAGGGTTTGAGGCACGGAATTACTAAATAAAGAGCAGTTGATCGATATTGATGTCGATGATGAGCGTAGTGGGATGAAGCAATAGACGAGGATCCATGCCCTGAAGTTGGACAACCGGTTACTAGCGACATCTGGGAGAAGGATTTGGATATCAAAGTCTCTCTACGAATGAGGTGCATTTCAAGAAAACGCAATAGTGATTAAGAATAAATACATTTTAGTACCTGTGATGAGATGAGTTAGTTAGCCCTCAAAAAGGATATTTCTATGAATGAGAATGTGAAATGCGGGGGTTTTTGTTATCAAATAAAAGCTCCTATCTTGGCTGGCCCGATCTGTCTCAAACTTCTACTTATTTCTTTTCTTCGAATTCCTTTGACATAATTGTGAATAGAATAGGTGATCTACCCAGTTATCTTTCCCCATCCGCTAATCGATCGGGAGAAGGATAGTTTAGTACGGTGAGTCATTTCTCATGTTAGGAACTTCGGCTTTTATCGATTTGAGGAGCACAGGGGAGAGAAAAGCAGGAGACTGGCGCTTTATTCTCTTCTTGCTTCGAAGTTGGATACTGGAAGGCTTGCTATGTTCTGCAAAGTTCGCCCCTTTGGGCTTTTCTGGTCCAGTCAATCCCGAACAAGCGGATCCCACATATAGATAAACATACCAATGACCGAAACCGCCAAAATCCTCATAATCATCAGCAGATTCAAAGCTCCTAGAAGCGGAACCAGAATAGTCAAAACCTGACCTCCTATCTCGAAAGATTTGGTTGTAGTCCGTCAGGTGGATAAGAAATCTCGGTGGATGTTATCAGTAGTCCTCTCTCTTGAAAGATGTTGTCTATCAAGAAATAAAGAAATCAATATCTCTTCACTTCAGCAAAGCATGTTTCATATGCACAACTATGACTATCCATGTGGGATGGCCTTATCGAGTGAATATGAAAAGCCACGGTTGGGCAGTTCACAATCTTCGGTCTCTTCCATTCTGGACTTGGCCGCAGTAGTCGGGGATCCGTTTAGGCTAATTACCTTAGCCGCAGGCATACTAGGGTCTGAACTTATTTATTTTGTTATTTTGCAGTGTGAACAACACATCCCACTTTTGCAGTTTGAACAACCCATTCCACCTAGCTAGGAAGTAAACACGTTGGGCATGCAAAAGAGACATAAGTAGACATGAGTAGTAAGGTCATAGGCCCTAGGCCCACATAAATAGACAAGTGGTAAAATTGTGGGCCCACAAGATTATACATGTTGAATTATATTTTTGTATGTGACATTTTTGCATGTCTTATAGCTGTCGTACAGTTTATTTTGCAAAAGCTGTGTCTTTACCTCTATGTCTTTACCTCTTTTGAGTTGGCATCTTACAAGTTTATTTGCAAAAGATTTGCCTTTATCTCTTTTCATTGTGGCCTTTTAATAGTTGGTTTCAGGAGTATATTATTTATACATTACAGTTTTAGAGAAATGAACTATGAAAACCTTTGAAGTCCAACTTTATTTGACAGGTTTGACAGTGACATTTCTTTGGCTTAAACAATCTTGGGGTTTAACATTGTTTAGCCTATGTTGATCATATGAATTTTTTTATCTGAAGATCTATTTTCTGTAACTTAACTCTTAACTGTTAGGTTTGTCTACTCACCCCTCATCTCAGTTGGTTAATAAAATCTGAAAATAACTTGATTACAAGTTTCATAGTAACTTCAATGCAGTACAAATATCTCATTATATTCCCTCTTATTTAGCGTTTCTCATGTTACTATACTTATAATAAAACTGATTTAAGGGCATTTGACTTAATTTGGACCACCCTGGAAACCAATCCATGACCATAGAGGGTCTCTCAACTTCAATTCCAGATCTACTCATACCATATTACTTTCAATTATTCTCTGCACCACTTTTGTAGTACATAGATTCCATTATATTCCCTTCTATTTAGCTCCCCTAATGTTACTAGAACTTATAATAATGGAACGAATGTTACGAGCATTTGAATTAATCTCAACTGCCCCCGCATTCAATCTTTGACTACAATAGGTCCTTCAGTTTCATAGCGTAAGCTATTGATAGCATTTGTGTGCTAATTTCTTTATTGAAACACGAAAAAAAAAATGAGGAATTACAGTCATAATTTGAGCTCTGTGTTGCTTACATGTGGGCCACTTCTATGTAATTTATTTCATTTAGAAACTGCACTAGGACACAACAGGTCTTGAGTCAAAGACATTGTGCTCCAGTTCAATGATCTGGGAGCCTGAAAGGTTGTGGTGTTGTTTCTTTTAGGTTTCCTATTTTCTATTGTCAGTTGGCATATTGATGTATCACATTCCCTAGTTTAGGTACTCTTTAGATGCTCCTAGCCAAGTTCTTCCTAATACGTAGGAGATAGCTGGGATTATTAGAGAGGATATTTATAGGCAATATATCTTTTTTGTTTTTTAACCACATGGTGAATCGGTAACTGCCAGTCCTAATCTATGGGAGACCCAAGATCAATCCTCGGAGCTGCCACTATAACACCAAGAGTAAGCAAAGCGAGGGTGGGGAATCTGCTTCTCGAGCATCTGCCACAACAGGCCAGTGTACTCAATGAGATTTGAACTACGATCTCCCAGGCTTCGCCCAAGTAGACTTACCGTCAAACCACACATCAATGTACTATAAGCAATATATCTTAGTCACCTAGGTTTGGAAGTCAATTAGGATTGTCCTACATCTGTTCTATGCCTAGCGGCACTGCCCCCTAGCCACATCTTTCATGCAATTAATTTAGCCATTATTTGAAGGATTGAGTTTTAAATTAGCAAGGCATGAATTTCTCCCTAGTTAAATTATATTGCACACATTGATTCATTTGTCCATGTCGTAATTAAACATGGGTGGCAACTGGATTTTTGAGCTTATTATGATAAAGATTTAGTCGAATCGTGGCATTATGTTTGATGTCAAATTTAATAGTCATGATGTTATAATGAATAGGTTTGATTAGAAGCCTTCAAGAAGCCAATCCTTTCGCTTTCCCCCTAGCTCCTTATATGGAAATGTTGGGATTTTTTGATGGACCTTATCAATCCTAGGTGTGTGGAGTGATGTTACCATTTTCATTCAGGGCAATATGTCCTTTCATAGTTAGTTGAACTCTGATGCAGGGTCAATTACTAAAGCACAAGTGTTGACTACTTGGACCTTTGTTTGAACATATCCACTTTGCATTATGTTTGATGCCAAATTTAATAGCCACAATGTTATAATGGATAGGTTTGATTGGAAGCCTTCCAGAAGCCAATCCTTTCGCTTTCCTCCCAGCTCCTTATCTGCAAATGTTAGGTTCTTTGATGGACCTTATCAATTCGAGGTATGTGGAGTTGGTGTTACCATTTTCTTTCTAGGCAATGTGCCCTTTCATATTTGGTTGAACTCTGGTGCAGGGTCAAATACTAAAGCACAAGTGTCGACTACTTGGACCTTTCTTTGAACATATCCACTCTCCATATCTATGGTGATTCTAAGTATGTGGTGGATTGGTTGTCGAAAAAGGGCCATCTAAAGATCCTCTCTCTAGAACCTAAAACACTAGATGGACAATATCCAACATCTCAAAGGTCCCTTTCAAAATCTGTTCTTCCAGCACAATCTGATAGAATGGAATCAATAGGCAGACCTCTTGTCCAGGTGGAGGAAGGATGCGTATTTTTTTTAAAACAAAGAGGTATTCAACTTTTGAGGAGAGGATTGTTCCATATTCTCAGTGACCTGTAGTTGTCCTAGTTGGTTCATTTCTCTTGAATTTCCATGAACATAATAGTTTTTTGATCTTTCAGTTTTTGAACTATTTTTCTTTTGTCAGTAGAGTTTGTTGTTTGTATATACGTTGGGACTGAAAGATATAGTAGAATTAGGTTTGAATTTTTCTGCAAATTATGTCAATACTCCAAAAATATTTATGTGTTTGATATCTCATCTGTCATGGTCTTGGTCAGTAATTTTTCTTGGATACCTCTATGGACATTGATGATGTTTATCCATGAAGTTTTGAAACATATATACGAATATATATGCACTCAATTTTTTATAATGACAGGATGCTTCTATGGAAAAGAAAAGATGTGAAGATTCATAAATGGATACAATTTAACTCTATCCTACACCTTGCCATATTCATTGAACGATTTCATTATGCATTTATTCTTGGACAGAGAATCTGATTTAAACTACACTAAAGATCTACTTTCCTTGTTTAAACTATGACAAATCCACGAGATATTAATATTTATATTCTAACATTTCTATCATCATCATATTACTATGATCAGAGTTGGATTATATTTTATTATATATCAACTCATATTTTTGGTAATTGATGAGAATTGTCCATTAGTCATTATTTTACCACGTTTCCTAGCCAGTCAATCTTATCATTACTTATGAGTTTTGAATTCTAGAGCCAAAGTACATAGTCATTGTATCTAATTTCTAGACTTGCATGCGTTTTTATAACAATTTACTATCTTATCTATCGAGGAGACGAGGGTTGCTTACGCTACTATGTTTCATTACTCATTCATAATATTTCCAGGCTCCTGAGTAATATCCTCAACACATTTACAAAATTTTCTCTGGGATAGTACCTATAGTGCGAGTTAAACCTATGTGGCACTGTTTTGAAAATGGATTTGATGTTTATAATGTTTAAATTTGACAAATAACAGGAGCTAAGTAATATCATCAATTAAGTGATGGTCCTATGCATTATTGCATGCAATCTGTCCAAGTACTTCAAGATAGAGTAAAGCCTTGGATGAGGGTATTATGAGTTCATTCATGTCTCTTCAAGATAGAGTAAAGCCTTGGATGAGGGTATTATGAGTTCATTCATGTCTTTTCTTAACCTGTATAGACCATCATATATTTTCTCTATTCATATAATCTTCCATTATTCATTGTAATTTTTCTTATTTGTCACATTGTTCAATCCTTTGAGTTTGGTAATATCCTCAATAATTCGTTATTAGCTTTTAAGTATCGAGTTCATTAAAAGCCTACAATATTTTTCTTTTCCTCTTTGACAAATTAATGGCAAGGTTTTCTATAGAATTCCCATGACCATAATGAAAAACTCAGTTAGGCTTTTGCATTGAATTTTAATTAAGATTTTATTGATATTTCTAAATGAAGAAACTGATTCAAAATTATTGGATTAAGGAAATCCCCTCAGGGAAATTATTCAAGTTCAAGCACTCAACTTGCCATCATAATTGTATGAATTAAATATGTTTTTCTTATCAATTTTTTTCTAATGAAGTCATACAACACCAATAATAATAACCTTAGCAAAGTTTGTTCTATTACGTTATATTTTTGGTTCATGTTATTTTGGTTAAGTAATTTTTGGGAAAATTTTATTTTATGAAAAAAAAAATGATTTAATCTTTGTATAACGATTTTATACTCATAACCTAGGTTGTAAAGAGAATAATAAAATGATGAGTCTGTAATAGAGATTGACCAATTCACCCTTTTACAAGTTAATGAAATAACTAGTATAATTTAAATGAGAAATCACTTGCATGTTGAATTTATAAAATTCAAAATATGGTTAGGGAGCAGTTGGAAGGAATTTGAATCTAAAAAATAATGTCAATCCCATCTTCTTATTTCCCATATTTGTGAATGTACAGGTTTAATACAAGCATGATCACCGATTTTGTTATAATATTTGATTTGCAGAATGTGACAAGTTCCAAATTGAAATGTCTAGTGATTCATCAATTTGCATATGTATATCTATTTGTATTTGGTTTGTGTATATATTTCAATGCTAAGAAGATGTTTGGACAATTATGAATACAAGTTTGATTTTCATTTGATATTATTGTTTGTTTGTTTTTAATTAGCAATAACATCTTCTGATTTAGAGTAATTACAAATTCATAGATTCTATAAGTCACTCTTAAAATATTGAAGTTGGTAATATGGAATGCAGGAAAATTGTTACATTTATTCTCATCATAATCATTCTTGTCTTGTTCAATCAGCTACTTGGCATACTTTTGTTGTCTAGCATAGATAAGTCTAATCTAGTGTCATCTATGGACATATATATATATTTTGTCAACTTGTATCATAAGCCCATTTGTGATCTTAATATGGCCATACAAACTTGAAACATCCATAATGGTTATGATGATTTCTTTCTTATTTCTTTTCAATTTCCTTGAATGGTGAAAGTAGTGCATTTTTTGGTTTTTTAGATGTACAAAGAAAAAAAAATTTGAATGTGCGCATACCTTCAAGAAATATTGTGTACCTTGTATCTGTGGTGGGAATAAGTTGCTTCATTTGCATATCCATTTTCTACGGTGAATTGCAAGTACCATTTGTCAAGGCATGAAGAAGAGAAGTGAGATATTTTGTGATGCTGAGGAATATGCAGTGGTTATTTAAGGATTTTTGCATGGTACAAGGGCCAAAGATCCAATGTCTTACTCCTTCATGAGATGCTTCAGCACTAGAATAAATCTCTTAGAGTTGGTTCTCCTCACATTGCTAGTTTCAAGTTCATCACCTCTTCCAGGTCTAGCTAATTCCTTTCATAAAAGGCATCATTAACAAAATTCTTGAAGCCAATCCAATGCATATTCTGAGGTAGAGGATGCATTTTCTACATGTGTGCACCACAATAGGAGCATGACATACCACAATAATTGCTATTATGTCCACTTAATGGTTAAAAAGCTGCAATGGTTGTATTTGCTTGATCTCCTACTCTAAACTCAAAATCTTCATTTGTGGAAACTTTACATGAAGAGTCACTAGTTAGGCTTGCAAGCTTCCTTGTTTGCCTCTTCTTTCTCCTCTGCTTTGTCAACTTATCAAGAGGAACATTGGTAGGAAACAATTGTGATGTGTTGTTGTAGTCCCTGCTGATATGCCTAGGGTATAACATAGTATATCCAAGTTATCTGTTGGTTTTGATAATATGTTATGATTAAGATTAATTGTTTAATTTTAACATTTCCATATGTAATCCATATTTTTCTAAAAAGGATAAAAGGTACTTTTTCTTCGAACAAAACATTCTAGCTAGAAATGCTATACAGTCTAAAGTAAACCATTCAACAAAAGTAATATTCTATGATCAATAGGTTCCCTTGCCTCATGGAAACAACAACCAAACTCCTAAATTACAAAGGTAACTTGGGCATAATTTTTTGGCAATTTAAGTTTACAGTAGCTTCATTTGATAGCTTGCCCTATAACCAACCAATTTTGATCAGCGAATATCAATAATCATCCTACTGAAAATGTATCCTCTAAGAGAAAACCCAACTAAAATACAATTGTCTAAGTATTGTTACTTCAAAATCTAGTTAAATTCTTTGAGGCCTTGCCTCACTTCAAAATATGGTTAAATTCTTTGAGGATTTGCATGAATATGTTTGAATAGAACATTGACCCTCAAAGGCTCATATGTTTCAATTTTTAGAAAAACACCTTATGGTACAAAAATATGTTGATAATTATTTGTAAGCTGATTTTCCAAAGTCACCATGTTAGGCTACACGAGTATGGTTTTCTTATTTTTAAAAAGCAACGAATATCTCACTGAACTATAGTTATTAAAAATAGGTCCTGCAAATCAATATGCATCTGTAGAATCAACTATTTCAACACAAAATATAGTACTTTCTCACCTGAGTAAGTTACTATGAAATGAGGATGTGTCTCTAGAACCTGTCCCTTAGCAGCTAGCATTACAACCACAACATAACCCGATGCATATGCCAATCTTAGAAATAAACCATATTCTTGTGCATGGAATGGTCCAGTTCAAATAATGGCTAAGATAGTCAAACTCCAACGCAAACAAAGAGGGAAAATTCATGAGAGAATTGTTTAGTGAACAAAAAATTGGAGCAAAACAAGAATGTAAACAAATTAAGAAATCTCAAGAATAATATAATTTATTTAGCAGGAAATATTGGTTGGTCAAATACTATGATATGAATCAATATGAACATTAAAAACCAACTTCCAAGAATATCAAAATTATTTAGATGTTACCATTTGAAAAAGGAGATCAAAATAAATTGTCACTATTATTTCACAATAAACAATAAATAAGATAAAAACCACCCACTAAAAAACCTTGAATGCAAATTTCATAAATTGCATATTTCAGTGCAATTGAAAAGTCGGTAAAGGAGGCTTAGTACAATATTTGATTCATACAACCAGAAGAAAAAGGAAGGATCTCGGTCTACTCTTGTCTCCATTAGCATGGCATTTAATTGATATGATCAATGCAAATAATGGGAAAATAAAAAATATGGTTTTTCATGGGTGGTGTAGCAGCGGATTGGTAAATTTCTTTCATTATCATAATCTAATATATAAAAAAATTAGGGTAGCCATGAATGCATAATTTATTAATGGTATATGCTACAGTATGGACAACATTTTTTACTTTTAGACCACCATATTTTAAACTCCAAGAATAGAAAGCCTTAGCTTTGGGGATTTCACAAGGCCCCATTGAATCCTGTATTACATTATCTTTTGCATTTGGGGTCCTAAGAAATTTCACCCAGTGCCAACTCTCAGCGAGCTGGCAGGACTGGGTTATGAGTTCTTTGGTCTAAATTAGTTGGGCAGGTAGGTAACAGCTAGGCACTATGTTGTCCAAAGCTAATAAATCTCATATTTAAGCAATTGGGCTTCTAAGAATTCAGGATTGTGGTATTGGGTTATCTTTTTAGAGTCTTGTCACAAACTCAGGTGGGTTCTCTAAAATTTCTCATTACAGAGATGGGTGATATTGAGAAACAAGTTAAGGAGCAAGCTGAAGGCCTAAAGAAAATTCTAAACAAGGGATTCAAAACAATTAAGCATGCATGCGATGGCACTGATTTCTATGTTTTCCTAATGTTCAATACTTCAAGACGAACAACATGCTAGTAGATTAGAGAAAAGTTTCCACTTAACAAAGATGAGAGAAGCCCAGTATCTTGTGTTTATGGTTAACTGATATATAATATGATTTCTTTATTTTCTTTTAGATACAATTACAAAATTTAAACTGCTTTATTTTCTTTTAGATACAATTACAAAATTGAAACCTAGATGACGTGGATCAAGTTCCTCGAGGGTCCAGTTTGATGCCTCCTCCACACCTACAAGCTTGACGCCTCCTCCACTCTTATAAAGGATCTGTATAGTTGAAAAACAAAGATAATATTCATACAAAAAACTACTTTGCAAAACCTTCATTGCAAGAGTCACCGATTGATAGCATGAAATGACAGTTGTTAAACTTAGGTGAATAGTAGGGCATAGTCAGGATTGACACTTGTTAAAATTTAACGATGGTTATGACAATGGGAGCATGCTTCCATTGTTTATGGTTTTAAGTAAGGATCACAACTACGTGTGTTGAAAGTTGGATGAGGATGTGCGTAATGGGTTTTATCATTCACCTTCTACATTCACTTGTCAATATTGTGAGAAGTGTATGGGTTTTATCATTCACCTTCTACATTCACTTGTCAATATTGTGAGACGTGTCCAAAAGAAAAAGCATGAAAACTCAAATATAAAACAAAATCACTAGAATTCAAATTTAAAGCGACTTCAATGGAGACTCGAGATACCTAATAAGATGGCTCCACGAAATAAGAGACCTGAGATCATTCTCATGGGTTTAGATGAACAGACACTGAGGAGATTCTAGTTGGGAAATACATTGTTGTGTATATTTTGATTTGTCCCTTAGATTTTTGTTAGCAACATTGTCGCCTTTCTCTATTAGGTGGATCATCCCACCCCATCACCTTAAGCACAATGCCTGGCAATGGAAAATGAAGTACTAATTACAGGTGCCCTGCTTAGCCTTCAAAGCAGTTGGGTTGGTTGTCCTCTTATAAGGATCCACCCAATTGAACTACATGTAACGAAACTTCCTCCACAGTGGAATGCACATTCCTCTGCACCTCAGCGATTTTTTGGTTGCATTGCACATAACCTTCATGATCCCACGAAGTAGGAAGTTGTTGAAGCAAGGAATTGTATTTGTCAATAGGTCGGGCGATCTCTAATTCTTCCATGAAATTGATGTCCAAGAAGAAACGCTCATTTCTGAATTTCATTCCCTTGATAACCACATCAATGAACTCATAATCTCCTGTACAACCAAAAGAGATGTTAGGTGTATTTAAATAAAGCATAAGAGTGGTAGTAAATAAATCTATGAGCTGCATTTATTCCTATGATATGTTGCTAATTCTATTTCAAGAAGACTGACTGACCGCAGATATCATGTCATTTACTGATACAATGTAGGTGAAGGAAGGTAGAAGATATTTCATGATAATATTGAAATATTTTTGTGAGAGAGGCAGGGCGGTGTAGTAGAGCACTGATGCTAAGGCAGAGGTAGAGACAAGTTTTATTTTCTTGCAAAATTTTCTGTATGAAATCGTCCTCTTCATTATTTCTCCTCTTGTTGGGTATTTATTCTTCCTGTTGTTATTGGGTATTTGTGATCTTGTGATTTTTGGCTTTTGCACAGGATGGGTGCATGCACTTGAGCATTTCATAATCAATAAAGGCTCTACCCACTAACTCAAAATGGGAAGTTTTTCTCAAGAAAATTATCTTAGAGGACCGACATCATGAGTGTCTTATAATAGATAAAATCATAGTGCAGGGAATATCCTCTTCTTAACACTTTAAAAAATTCTTAGCGACTTAAAATAGATACAGTCTAGGATTTCCTTTTGTATTTAGATCTTAGATGATGCCCGCCAAATTTACAGTAATCATGGCTATATATTTATGTCATATTCTTCTTTCTCTGCCTTTCCCATAACGTCTGCCCATCCAAAATTCCTCTCTAGAGATGCGAAATGTGAATAGAAGGCTTAGATCATTTTTTCTACCCCTATTGCAACCTAGGACTGAATCTTATTCACCAGAGCTTCTTACCCTGCTATCTTTCTGCATTGCCTTGGATGTCTCTCTGGATGAATCCATCCCATGGCTTCTACCTTTTTTCTCTACTTCTGAGACTTGGTAACTATACTTATTGCCAAAATTACTAAATTGTTGTTTAAATAAATTTGGGAATTCTACCTCCAGGTAGAGATTAACTAGATAAATTCACAATAGTAGAGATTAACCAGAGAAATTCACAGTGCATTAGAAGCTAGTTCGACCTGCATAAAATGTTCCGACCCACATAACATGTTGTGGGAAGTTCTGCAACTAGTTGCACCTAACTCTTGCCTTTCCCGGTCCTAAAGCTAATAGAATCAACCGCAACTTAACGATTCATATATGTTGTGATTTATCTATTTATAACTCATATACAACAACAATAACATGTTGCATAAAAAATTTGTGACAGAATGCAGAGAAATAAGAATAGGTGACATCCAAGAAAAATGGTAATGGTAGTGGTAGCATATGTCATACAAGGAAATGGAAGTGGATGGTAGTGGAAGCATGTGGGAAGAAAAATTGTAGCCCGACATGTCATTTTATGCACTCTCCAACAATTTTTATTCTCATGATAATCATCCTTGTCTTGTTCAATCATATACTTCGCTTACTTTTGTTGTCTAGCATAGATAAGTCTAATCTAGTGTCATCTATGGACATTGACATTATATATATTTTATATTTTTTCAACTTGTATCATAAGCCCATTTGTAATCTTAATATCGCCATACAAACTTGAAACATATGTAATGGTTATGATTTCTTTCTTATTTCTTTTCAATTTCCTTGAATGGCCCAACCATATTTCTCATCTTGATATGAACATAGAAACTTAAAACATAAGCACCTGATCTAAAAACTAAGCTCACTAAATTTTGAAGAGGTCAAAATAATTTGATCATTGAGTAGGGCTACATTGGATTCTGAAAGTAGTGCATTTTTTGGTTTGTTATATGTACCAAGAAATAAAAAATGAATGTGTGCATATCTTAAAGAAATATTACATACCTTGTGTCTGTGGTGGGAATAACTTGCTTCATTTTCATATCACTTTTCTACGGTGAATTGAAACTACCATTTATCAAGGCATGAAGAAGAGAAGTGAGATATTTTGTGGTGTTGAGGTAGTGGATGCTGAAGGATTTTTGCATGGAGCCTTATGTTGAACTTGGATCCAAATGAACGAAGTTTGTGGGCAAAAGGATTCCTCTGATTTTTAGTTCACATGGTCAAATCTCAAAAGAGATAAGGGTCCTAAAGAGGCTAGATAAAGTCATGCTTTCTGAGCTAAAATGTATTTTCATTTGACTATCAAGGAACATGGTCGATATAGGTCTAGTGAAGTCCATTATTTCTAACTACCAATTGACAATGTTCTGGTTTGGCGGTCATCCAACCACATATATACAAAGTATCACCACCTACTCGTCATTTACCCTAATTATACATTGAAAGATCAGATAAATAAGGGTTTTCCAGGTATAAGTGATGAATTCAGGTATCTCATTTTGTGCATTCCTTGGGAAGAAAGAAAGTCTTCAATGTGTGTGTACAAAAGGAAAGATTTTCATCACCTCTTTAATGTAAAATTAATATCATCTCAAGGATTTATTTAGAAAGTAAAATTCTTATGATCAAGAAACTCAAAACTAGCAATGTCTCTTTAATTTTCCCACTCAAAATTAATGACGTGGTTGGTAGTTCAAATTTCGTAGAGAAAGATAGATTCCATGAAACAAACATGCTCAAATTACACATGTTCATCCATCATCGGTTTGAATCGTGTGAAGCCCGTCATTTTCACTACAAGAAAGCAACATAAATGAAGTCTAAAAGATCTATTATTTTAACTCACTAGCAGAGATTACTTGGTAAGCATTTGAAGACTGTTTTTCTACATAGAATAAGAATATTTGCATTTCATGAACTTTCCCATGAGTCTTTAGGCATAACAAGAGAAGTACGAGGTCGGGTAAGTAATATGTTTTTTTAAAATGCACCTGGTCCTTCTGTAACATGTACCTACTTTTGTCTCCTTTATGCACAATAATCAACCAATACACTCTCGCACCTTTGATCTTACGTGTTTACTGGTTTCAAGTACAAGCTTCTTTGAAGTTTTCTGGAACAGGGTGAAGTTTATCGATTTCAAGTTCAAGCTTCTGTGAAGTTTTCACTCGCGTCGGAGAGGGAACATTTGAGCTAGCTAGACCCTTTTTCCTGGAACAAGTTTCCAAGCCTACTCTAATGAGTGACAGTTGTTAGATTTAGGGTTCTCCCAAAGTTCTCCAGATGTAAGACTAAGATCCAACACTCTACTCCTTCATGAGGTGCTTCAGCACTAGAAGAAATCTCTTAGAGTTGGTTCTCCTCACATTGCTAGTTTCATGTTCATCACATGTGCACCCCAATAGGAACATGAAATACCAAAATAATTTCTATTATGTCCACTTAATGGTTGACAAGCTTCAATGGTTGTTTTTTTCTTAATCTCCTACTTTGAACTCAAAATCTGCATTTGAGGAAACTTTACATGAAGAGTCACTAGTTAGGCTTGCAAGCTTCCTTATTTTCCTATTCTTTCTCCTCTACTTTGTCAACTTTTCAGGAGGATCATTGGTAGCAAATGGTTGTGATGTTATGGCTTTTATTTATACTAGAGTATTTATGCACATTTGATTCCCTAGAAAGCATAATCAATGTATTACTTTTGCAGGTGTTCTAACTTCTAACATTGATTATTTCCAATCCATTAAGGCAATTGAAAATTCATATGCTAATAATAAAAATGGCTAAAAGAAGATTTTCATGGGCTTGTTGCCAATAAATCTATCCATATGAGGTTGTATATTACCTTTGGGTGTCAGCAAAAAGCTCAAATTTTTAGCTCCCCTGTCAATGGGTTAAATATCTAGGAAGGGGTTGATATCTAACTCTGAACACATTGATCCCTGTGAAGGGGATGATATCTGACACTGCACATAATGTAGTCAACTACAATTTCAACAAGTGAAATAGTTGGCCAGTTTGTTGGTTCCCTTGACAGTGCAGTTGCTATTTTACAGATTGTGACAATGAGCTCCCAAGTTTGCAGGTTTTGACATTGACCAAGGCCTTAACATTGGCCAAGGTTCTTGTTAGTATTCTCTTTAATATCTAGGTTGCTCTCAAGAATCCAGGTATATCCAAGTCAACTCATGGTTGGGGCCTTTTCTTTTTCAAAGGATGAAATGACCCTTCATATGGAACCATAGCATTATTTCCTACATAACGTGCCAACTTGTCATTTCCATTAGATGGAATCATTTGTAGACCTTGATTAATGTTGTCGTGATGTTTTTCATCAATTTGAAGATCTTTAAGTCTATGTACCTTAAGGGAAATGTGGTGTTGTTTCTTTTAGGTTTCCTATTTTCTATTGTCACTTGGCATATTGATGTACCACATTCCCTAGTTTAGGTATTCTTTAGATGCTCCTCACCAACTCCTCCCTAATATGCAGGAGAAAGCTCAGATTATTAGAGAGTATATTTATAGGCAATATATCTTGGTCACTTGGATTGCCCCTCCCAAGGGGATTACAGCCCAAGATGTCATTTTATGCACTCTCCAACAATTTTGTAGTTCTATATAGATGATACAACAAATAATATACCTTGTGTACATTTTGGAAATCTCCTTTCTACTTGCATGCCTTCTCTCCTTTTCAGGTTTCATTTCTTGTATGCATTTCTATTTCTAGTGTGTTGATACCATCCTTTAAGTTGCTAAATTGTCTTGCCTTACAATTTCTTAGTAGGGTAGCTTCGAGGAAAGGTTCTCTGCTAGCTTTGTTTCCATTGTTACTTATTCTCTTGCTCACTGCAAATATTGGATATGAGCCATAGTGACAATATTCTTTTGGGCTTAGCTTAAACTGGAAGCTTCAAACATATGTATCTTCCTTTCCTTCCTCTTGCTAACAGATGATTCCTTCCTCTACCATTGAAATATATGGCATAACATTTCTACCTCTTTATCGATTACATCTCATTCTCTCAGAATCCTTCAGAGCCCTTTCTCAGGTCAAGTAGGCTTTAGAAGCTTGTCCTTTGCCAAGGTGTACAAACCCTTCTTGCTTTTGGAGCTTTGTGCATTATTAGTTGTGGCCTATGTTTAAAGCATCGTTGAAACTTGAGTGAAATATGCATATTGTAGCTAGATCCAACTTATGTCTAGTGGACTGAGACAAATATTAGAAATTTCTTAGGTAAGAAGTTGCTTCTAGACAAAATATTTTATATCTTTATATAATGTGCCTTTTGTCATTTTCAAGCTCACATAAATATGTTAACAATTTGTTTTTTCCTTCTTCCAATTCTTCCAAGAATTTTTAATGCATTCATTTTGTTATATAGGTAAGGACTACTTGTCACCTTCATTATGTCTTTCAGGTGCTTTCTTTATCAAGTTATATTGCTTTCCAAAGCGATTTTTTCGTTTTCAATTCCTTTGTCATTTCTAAAAATAACTTGTTATTAGAGATTTATATGTATTTGTTGACACAATGTTGGAGCTTGTTCTTTTAATATATCTATTTTCTTGGAAAAAATCATCTTAATTTTTTCTCATCTCATCAATCCGTTCTGGAAATCTGTAGATAGGAGCAATAGAAAAAATTACTAAGGTAATTGACTTTCTGTGAAGAGAATTGCACAGGGAAACTGTGGTAAGTAGTTGGAAATGATGGAAGAAATAATAGGTGTTGACAGTTACAAATTGAAATTACAATACATTGTGCCTAACACCATTGATTGTGTATTAAAAAGAAATGGTCTCTTTAGACTAGATGCATTTTCATATACTATAGGGGATTGTTTATTTGACTCATTTGAAGTGCTTCTACATTTTCATTATACTTCAAATCTTCTACGAAATGGGTTAATATAACATTTTCTATTTTTCTTAAACAATAATGATGTTGAAGCAACAAAGTCATGTCAATATGAACTAGCATTTGATTTTCTATACGAGTTACATGGAATTAATGATATTGAGACACATCTTCGTAAAATGTGTTTTTCTACATCTACAAATATAAATGAATCTGAACAAGGGCTATGGGGGGGTACATTTTGCAAATGTTGGTTAGCTAAATGGACAAATATATCAATTTGAGTTTGGTCATTAACAATAAAGACAATATATTTTCTTTTTAATAAACATGAAAATACAATTCCATATTGCATCCTCTTCCATGATGCAAACCCTGTTAGTGGTCATTATGAACCATTTCTTTACCAAAAGTTCCCAATATGCATTTTTGAACAATCTAATATCTACTTGTCATATGTATGCAAAGATATTCAAAACCATTGGATGAATATTGCACATAATATGATTTTAAATTAATTAATGATGGGAAAACAAACAACATCTAATTGCGGTGACACCTTCTTTAATGCAATTTGATATTTAGTAGCAACAAAATTCGATGCACAGTGTTTGTGACTTTAAATTGTCTAATCTTTTTACAATGCACTTATGCATAACAATCAACAAGAATTTAATTTCTTAGAAAAATACCTAATAGTTGATGTGATACACTATACAATGAATAAGAACTGGCAACCGCATTTCATAAATATGGCAATGTTGTATGAATAGGGGAAAATAGAGGTTGGACTATTCTATTTGCAATGGATATCTGTCATATTCAAACTAAACATATAATTATGTTCCTCTGCCACTAATAACTTTGAAAGTTACAGTTATGCTCATTCGAGATGCAATCATCTTGTTAACATCATGTCATTCAAAACATATACATTACATATCCATTATGATCCAATGATACAAAAATAATAGAACTGTAATAAAATTTTGCAATATGCCTTAGTAACAAAATCTACAATTGCTAATGAAAAAATTCACATGCATTCTCAACAAGCGTACATGGGAGAAAAAGAAGATTTTAATCAGTTGCATCATAAGCGTATACTAGAAAAACAACAATCTATATCTCAAGTACATTTTAACAATGATGTTGAATTTGAGATAACATCTCATTTAAAACAAGTAATCCCAACTAAGTTTCGTAGGCTCAGTTATCATAAAATGAAGCAATTCATACATAAAAGAATAAAATGCAGTCATGTACATAACAATGATAACATATTGCGTCATAAGCATGTACTTTAAAATCAACAATCTACTTCTCACATACATCTCAATAACAACAATGAATTTGAAATGGAATCTCTTTTACAACAATTTTCTAAGTGTCATAATCTTACTTATCACAAAATGAAGAAATTCATACATACAAGAGGAAAATGCAATGACAGATGCATCAATGATAACATATTTCCACATAAGCATCTACTAGAAACAAAGCAATCTCTTTCTCAGATACATTTGAACAACAACATTGAATTTGAGATATCATTTGACTCACAACAACTGAGTCCAACTAAGTGTCCTAGGCTTAGTTATCACAAAATGAAATTCATATGTACAGGCCACAAATGCAATTAAATATGAAACAATGATAACATATTGGCTCGTAAGCATCTACTAGAATTGAAGCAATAAATTTCTCAGATACATTTCAATAATAACATTGAATCTGAGATAACATCTGATTCACAACAAATGAGTCCAACTAAGTGTCCTAGGCTTAGTTATCACAAAATAAAACAATTCATGTGTACAAGAAGTAGATGCAATGAAATATCCAATAATGTTTCTAAAACAAACATACATGCACATGACGAACCTATGCAATTTGCATATAAAAATAATCTTCTAATAAGAAGACAAGAATGACACTTCTTGGATTAAAACAAATACTATGCAACATTAGAAATAGTAAAAAAAGGTATAATGAGCACACAAATCCATCCAAGCAAGAAAGATGCAAAATACATTTATATGAAACAAGTCCAAGACACAACTAGGAATACATGTGCAGTTTGTACCAAATTTCATTTTGTAAAAAATATCACATGGTTCACTAGAGAACTGCAAGAAAAGCACATGAATTTGAGATTTTACAAT